>VYZX01034191.1:88322-103471 GCA_013401335.1 Brachypteracias leptosomus
GATTCTCCCCCTTGTCTCCACATGCTTCCTCAGCTTCATCTTCATCCCTGGAGGACAACAGCCCTGAAGGCTCCCCTGTCTCTCTCATCTGGTAACCACTGCTTCTCACCCTGCCTGTGGGGAAGGTGCCCAGGCAGGACTAATATTTCTCCTCCCCTGTCAGGATTATTACTCCTCTCCCCCCCCTGCCCCAGCAGACACTGCTGTGAGACCAATGGCCAGGGCTAGGCTGAGGGAAGCCTCCTGCTTGTCTTGACTAGGCAGCTAAACCATATAGAAATTAGTTCTGATTTCTCTGGGCTGGCTCTAACTAGGCAATACTGCCAGCCTGACAAGAAGTCAAGCACTGCAACAGGCTGCCCAGGGTAGTGGTGGGGTCACCATCCCTAGAGGTGTTCAAAAAATGTGTAGAGATGGCACTTCAGGACATGGTTTTGTGGTCATGGCAGTGTTGGGCTGACGGTTGGACTTGATGTCCGTCAATAGGGGTATTTTCTAACCTTAATGATTCTATCATTCTATTCTATTAATTTTAGAAGACTGCAAGGTTACATTAATAAGAAGAGTCTCCTGCCTTTTTGTTTTCTTGCTGAAGTGTGATGAAGCATCACCCTACTACTGTCCCTCCTTGCCTGGAGGGCCGGACTAGACCTTCCTTCTATCCTAAGTGCCTGATGGGAACTTTTAGAACAGGTCTGTGTAAAGCCAGGTGAACTGCCAGGGGCCTGCCAGGCTCCAGGCAGGGAGGAAGGTGGGAGGGAGCCAGGCAGGCCTGTCTGGATGGTCCCTGCCCAGTTTACTGGCAAGAGGGCTGTTAATCTCTGTTTTGTTAGAGCATATGGAGGGGAGTTCCCCCAAAACTCAACAAACTGATTACTTCTCTCTGTTTGACTCAGCAGTTTTGGCTTGGAAAAGAAATATCAAAAGTATAATAAAAATTAATAATATAATAAATATAGTAACAATAAATAGCAGAGAATGTTATTATGGTACATGTGGTTTGGTTGGGGAGAGAGGAGTGTTTTGGGGTTTAATTTTGTTCTAGTCAGGTGATTTTTTTAAAATGCTAAATGAGAAGATAAAGAACCTCTGTTTCAGATAGAGCTATCTAGTACCATTGCCATTAGCTTGGATAATATGTTGCTTTCACTTACTTTTAAACTAGTATGCAACCTTAAAATGGGGCCAAAATCAGATAAATTAATCTTTGTAGGATTTTAAATGTTGTGATGTTGTATGTTGGAATATATGTGCCTCTACATCATTTTCTGGGATCAGTATATGCTTTTGAAACAGCTGAATTTAATTATGCAATAAATAGTGTACCTTAGGGTATTTCTTCCTTAATTCCTACCTAGAGCTTAGAAAATATTGCACACAATAATTGGATGTTTGACAAGTAGCATTTGGTTGTGCTTAATTTTGTTTTTGTGTACTTTTGGTGACTACTTGAAGTACCGAGTTTTATTGGTATAAATGCTTTGGAAAGTGAATTTTCAGCTTAAGGAGGCAACAGCTTGCCAAAGCAAAGCTTAAATTTACAAATGTAAATGTTTATCCAGGAAGCATTGCTGTATATATAATTGACTTACAAATAGCAGTGTGCATTGTTTGATAACAATGAAGCAAGAAACCTACATTTTCAAAAGATCATAGGCAACCTATGGACCTTAAGAATTACCTTTAATCAATCTGCTTCTGCATTTATGGCAATTAAGAGAAAAGCTACATTTAAAATAAATTATCCAAGATATGATTCACTCAAGCTCTGATGTTAACTTAACCTTGAGTTGCTTTTATTGTGATCTAGAGAAATTATTCCTGCACCCTCTACGAACACATTAGGGCTTGGAAGTGTCACTACTCCTGCTTCATGTCTGAGCTCTTCTCTGACATTTCCATTTAAAGAGAAACTGTAGCAGATATTCAAGGGCACATTTTCACTTACTTTGTATAAAACCAAAATAGCACAATTTCCACATTAGTATGAGAACCACAGTCTTTGTACTAGTTGTGATTTTTCTCTTTTTGAAGCTAGTAGAAATTGAAACTTAGTAGTCTTATGCACTGGGACTTGAATATAGTTAAACTGTATTATTACACAGATTCATTAAAGTGTCTGTGTTTATCTTCCCTTCACTTTGATCCTTCACCCAGGTTTTAATTCTGAGACAAGATCTGTATGCATTGTATAGTATATCACATAGTCAAGAGGCCTTCCATTTTAAACAGCTTAATGCAGCTGTTGGTTTTACTTTAAAAACCAGAGCAAATATTCAGGAAATTAATATATTGATCCTTTATTTTATGATCAGCTAATATTCACTTTAGTTTCTGTTATTAGTATGGTACCTGTATTTTTAAAAGGGATTTCAACAGTCAGCTATAAGGTTTTTATATGATATTTAAAATTTAAATATGACATTTAATGATATTAAACAATTACTAATATTAACAAATTATATTTATTGCTTAGAATTGCACATATCAGTAAAACATTTTAGGCATGAAGAACATTTAGGCAGAATGCACAGTTTAGGATAGTATAATTTCCCTATTGTACTTGAAAGTTTTACATTCTTTAGATCAGCACTAACATATATATATATATACACACACGTGTATATGAGAAAGGAGCTCTTTTATATTTTTCTGTTAAACTTCCCTCTACTAGTAGTCTTCTGTTATTTTGTAGAATTTTGGTTTTTTAGCTGATCAGTGAAATTTCTGGTGACAACCTTTAGCTGAAGGAGGGCCTTCTTAATTTACTTGAATCACAATCAAGTTGAAGTTCTGAGTTGTGTAATTTACCACAAAAAAAAATAATTATGTGACTAGCACTGGTTGCTTAAATGCTTTTATACATGTTGGACACTGTTATAATGAGAAGACACATGGAAAACTTAATTTACTAATTAATCCTTATCATTGTTATTTTTCAGATAATGGTTTACATCACTTTAAGATTAGGAACAGTATCAGTGTCTTCACTTTGCAATTACTGTTTTGGTACCACAGACTGTGATTTATGCGATGCAGGTCTTAAGTTAGAAGAACCTATTAGAAAGTTTTTATATATTTCATTAGATTTCAATGATATTTAAGTATGTGAGGCTACTGGGAAAGGGAAGGAAGAAAGAATTTTCAGTCATGCACAAAGTTTCATACCCTGCAGTATGGTAGTTTGGCAATAGCAGATTTATAATTCTGTGATGACAAACCTTCAAAATGAAGGATTTAAGGTGTTTTTCTTTCCATATTGGTAGGAAACATGGTGAGGGGTTTTTTTCAGCATTTGTGGCTTATTGATAAGGTCTTTAATGTGGCAAAGCCAGATTGAATTTCTTGCTCAGCTGAAATGAGGGCAGTATTCCATTGCAGTTGCTCACTGAACTGGAGTGGGAATTTTAGCTTGGCATTACCACCTTACAGGCTTCTGGCACAGGCGTTGCAAAGCTTTTTTTTCAAAAAATGTTTCCAATAACAGAACAGATAACATCTCTTAATTCTTTAGAGATGAGCAGCATATACCAACTACCTTTCCTTTTTTGATGTGTCCTAAGCAGCTCTAGTTCTAAATATTTATGAAATAATAAATAATTGCTTTATTTCATGGTGCATCTACTTTAATGAATTGCTTTAAATTAGTCTAGTAAAAATGTTTTTTCACCACCATGCAGCTAAAACTCAAGAAAGGTTAATCTGGACAGATTCTGCTCTTGTCTTCTTCAGTAATTCACACTGATTGTGTGAATCACACTAACAGATGCTACCGAAAACAAAATTGTCCCATCAGTTGGACATCCCATAACAGTAATGTCATTGATATATAGGAATAATTTTGAAATGTCTCTTCTTTTTAGTAAGCAGAAATTGTATAGTGATCTACTATTATGATATTAGTAATTAACTTGAAAATAAGTTACAGTACAGGATATGAGTTATGAATCTTAATGTATTCCTACACAGCCAATAGTTGGAACAAACTGTGAAATTTCCTATATTAATTTATTGCTAGTGTTTAAGCACAAGATGAGTTACAGCTGAACATTACCAGAAAATTGCTGATCTAATTTGGGATACTTTGTAAGTTCCAGTCACTCATGCTGAGAAATGATGAATAAAGGATGAAACAGACACACAGAGTTCATGGGATTTTCAGGAGAAAGAAGACTTCGTCCTATCTAAAAAAAATATCTTTCTGTCTTAGCAAAAGATGTAGTCATTCCTTAGGGGTACCAGGGAATGGAATTTAGAGAAAAATGTTGGCCTAGAAGCTGATGGGTGCGAAGTGGCTAGAAATTGGGAGAATTCTGCCCTTTGGAACAATGAGATTCACTGCAGGGCAGCAGGTTTGGAAGGAAGGAACTACTGGTTTTTAAGACAGGGCTAACTAAAAGTGATGTTGACTCTGTCTAGCTACGATCAACAAAATATTATTTAACTGTAATACAACATTACCATTTGAAATCTTAGTAGCATTTTGTAGTGAGTGTTAACATGGTATTAATGAGTAGAATATTTGAAGCAGACCAGGATACATTCTGGCTACTTTGCTCTGAATGAATTGCTGATTCAATTTGTATAGCTTAACATTACTTGACCTTCTTGTACTTGTGTTAATATAGTGCTTGTACTTAAAACATAGGAAAATGTTCCAAATGCTAGCCTGAAACTATTACAACAAAGTAATTAAAAGTAACACAAGATGAGCTGAAACCTGTCCTATTCATTGACCATAATGTCATAGGTTGTTCAGTAATGAGAATTGCAAAAGAAATGGTGTTTTTCCTCTATCTTAGGAAAAGGGCAGCATGACTAGGATGAGTATGACTAGAATGGCTCAGGGTTATGTTGTTAATTTAACTATGCTAGATCCTTCTGCTTGTGATAAGATGGTCCATTTATGGAAACTGCCAGTTTTCTTTTGATTTTGATGCTATCAAGTTGACCACACTTCTAATTTAGCTATATTATGATTAATTTGATGTTTTTCTGAGAACAGCAGTAATGTAATTCATCTAAAACGTCTCTGCTTTATTTAATTGATTATTATGAGTTTACTTAATGTAAAAACTTGAGGCAATTTTTCTAAAGAAAAGTTATCCATTTCAAGGAAAATATCTTTCCATGCTGTGAAGTGTAGAATAGCAGCAAGGTCACCTAGAACAGCAAGTCCAGGTGGCCCTGTCTCTCTGACTGTTAAATCTTGGGTGAAATATATGCTGTCAGCCACTGAGATTAATAGTTCTATTTGCTGTTCAGTATATTTGAGAAACTCCTATTAATGTAATTTGAGAAGATTTTAAACTTCCCAAGGCCTTTTTAGGGTCTTATCTGTATGTGTGATGGTAAGGTTCCTTTTAGCATCTTATAAAAGGCAAAATAATACGGCAGATTTATCTTGGTAGAATTGTACTCAGATATACCCGACTGACAATTTTTTATTTGATAATTATTTCTTATAACTTGATTTGTTCTTACTCTACTTGCTTTAATTAAAAAAGAAAAAAAAAAAGAAAATATTAACTGGAGAGAAGAGATGTGTTAAGACTTGTTTTGGAATTTGTAATATTCTCAGTATTCTTGGTGAGTCATATATTATTTTCCTCATTAAACAGAAATATGATTTTGTGTCACTAGTAGTTTTAAAGCAGAGTATGTCTTGCCTTTGGGTGTTCTGATAGATACTGTACTATATTGTGCATATATATCGTACTATATATGCTCATATATTGTAATATATGAACAAAGTTTCTCATGTCCCCTTTTAATGGAACAATGTCAGTCTCTGTTTACCTCAAGCAGTAGGCATGCATGCTGATATTTTAAATGTTTTCATCCTTTTGTTATACTGGAGTAATTGTTGTATTACAGGCAATTGTATTACACGCCAAAATACTGTACTTCAATCTTCTGGTCAGTATGAACACAAGATAGTCTTTTAGTTGTCATCTAGTGAATTCATTTCTATTTAAAGGTAATAAATACATTATTACATAGTAGGCTATAAGATTAAAATCTCATTAATAGCTAAATTTCTATGTCCTGATATTTTTCAGTAATCTTGTATACCAAAACAGCAGGTAACGTGGGTAGTTTGCATTTTCTTTACATACAAAGTGAACTTAATACATTCCTGAGTTCATGGTAAGTTTTACATGAATATACAATACAAATAACACTATTCATGTATTTCAGTTACAGTCCACAATATGCTAGGCAAAATGGGATAAGCGGGATACAAGAAGACCCAGTCCTTACATGCCACTTAGATTTTTCCAATCTTTGTTGTTTTCTTGCTTAGGAAACTAAACTCTTGATGAGGGTAAAGATGACTTAACAAAGGGTGCAGAATAGGGTGCTTGGTCTCTGACCATTGTGTAGTATTTTGGGAATATATTGTCTGGGATAATCTATCAAAGAACACTTTTTCAGGATATCTGTGGTGACTCTGGTCTTATAGCATGAACACAAATGTGCTTAAAATGTTAATATAATAAATCCAGCTTTGAGTGTTTGAGTCTATATTCTGCAAGGTCCCAAGAGTGTTTAACTTTCACTTTGTTCAGGGGAAAGGAGCACTTAATGCCTACAAAAAAAAATCTTCTGCAACTTGCAGGTTCAGCCTCTTTTACATAATTAGTAAGCTTCAGAGCTCTCACTGAAAATTTTCACAGTACCACTGGTAGTAGCAATGCTTTTACAAGGAGAGACAAATATCCTGGTGATTAACACTACCCAGTGAAGAACTGTTCCTAAACTTGTGTAATTTAGTCTTTGAGAAGTTGTATTCATAACGCAAGCTGCAAATTTGTAGCGAGCATTACAGTGGAGTTCACTAGTGTATCCTAATTCTTTCAGGGTGGATATTGGCTGTTGAGCAAGATAGAAACTAGGACTGAAAGAGTGAAAAGTACACTTTGTTTTGGATTTGGTGCTGGTTTTGGATTACTTGCTTGCAGTATGACTGTGTGCAAGAGTTAGTCCCAATTTAGATGTATAAATGGTAGATTGCTGCAGTGTGACTCATTTAACTCTAACATGGACTAATAGGAACATTGCCATAGAAATGCCTGTTTCTTTCTACCATCTTCAATGCTCACCTGGGTAACTAATTCATACATAGATAACTGCAGAGGGATCTGTGGATGCTGACAAAGGACTTTCTGTGGGTGAGGTATGTTGGTTGTAGAAACCCATATCACAACAAGAACCTATGTTTTTAGGCAAATATTTTTTCAGGTGGCTCTGTGTGATGTTATTTGTGTGTGGTTGTTATGGTAAAGCTCTCTTGTAATAGCACTGATGGTGGAACTTAGTGTACAGTATTAAGCTTTGAAGAGTAACCTGTTTTTAGATAGGACTTGATGAAAAATCATTTAAATATTAAATTCACCAAATTTCAGATTAAAAAAATGTGTACTAATTATGTGTCTCTTTGAACAATACTGTGAATAAACACACTGCAAGTTTCATGCAGACATATAGAAAACTGCCCGTATGTGTACTCAGATACCCATCTACGTTTGCTAAATAGACCACACAAAGCAGTTTTACTGCCCTTCGTGAACTGTTGGTTTTTTGTTGTTTTTTAACTAAATGTTCTACATATTGGTATTTCACCAGGAAACTAAAAAGCTGTATGCAATGGCAGCAAAAATGATTTTAAAAAATGCAAACAACAAAACTATTTCATGGCCTGTGAGAGTATAGAATAATTTAAAAGGTAGCAGGTCAGTCACCAGTTTGCATTTTGAGCCATGACTGTTTAGCTTCTTTTAGGGTTTGGGGGATTTTTTTTTTTTTTTTNTTTTTTTTGTCTAATACCTTGTCTCTGGTATTTCAAGTAACCTTCTTGCACTGCTAGAGGAAATAGACTTGACTGATTCCTGACTTTGGCATAGCCTTTTGAATCCCATAATCTTCCCCAATTACTCCTACTGTGTCAGGTTATGAAGTGGAGCTTTGGTTTGCTTTTGTATTGTGGGAAAAACCAAAATGACAACAAAAATGTTCTCTCCGTTTTTGAGAAGCATTGTTACCTTTTGTTTTCAGCCTTCATAAAGTGTAGAGAGATGCATGTAGTTTGCAGGCAGTCTCATGTGAGAACTCTAGAATGGTATTGCTGTCACAGCAGTTGGATTTTATGTGCTTTGATTAAATTTGCTAATATATAGGCAAATATTCAAGAAGTGAATTCTTACTCAGTTGACTGAAATGCATGGAATGTCTGGAAAAAGCTTTGTTCCCTAAAGCATCCTTGTCAGTTCTTTGTTGTTCCACATGCATTCATGAAGTGCTAAACCAGCCTTTGGAGCATCTTAGTTGTACTGTCTTTTGACTTCTATTTTTGCTGGGACTACTAAGTGTAACTTTTTACACACTTGGTACTTGCCCAGGCTACGAGGGGAAACTGCCTCTTTGTAGCAGAGTCTATTTATTCCCCAAGCTTAGTAATATTTCAAGGAAGCCCTGAAATAATAATTTGCTGTTAATACTGTTAACATATAATGAATATTTTATACCAAGATAAACATGGATTCTGAATCTAAAAGATTGTGTAGTACCAAACTTTAAATTAGGAAATGAAATATATTTAAATGACACTGAAGAAGACTCTGATTAACAGCCATTAGCATTAAACTTGGCATTTTATTAAAAACACACGACGTGCTTAGTAAGAAGTGCTGTATCTTCCTAGAAATATTTCTTCATAGGTTTGTCTTCTCCTTTATACAGTCTCTCCCAGTGACTGTTTTACCTGATGCAGCCACAGCTGGTTTTGAAATACTTGAAGTTTGTGAATCTGTGGGGAACATTTTGCCAGGGTTGCACATAATTTGCAATGCACTCTCTGAATCATATCCCTGTGCAACTAATTTTATACTTCTCTTGCTTTCAGAAAACCTAATTAACTATATGCTTTGAAAAAACAGTATTGCCATACCATTCCAGGTACTTCCTAGAACAGTATTAAATACCTCTTTTTTTTTTTTTCTATTTTTTTTTTTTTCCCCCCCCAGGTCTGCTTATCCTTGTTTCCAGAAGCTGAAACAGCTGATAAAATGTACTAAATTATGTTTTCTTCTGTATCCTGTTTTTAAAATGAGCTGTTAGTTATCAAACTATTTCACTAGAATGATTTCTGTGGCAGAAGCAAGTATACTGTTATTTGGTTTCTTATTACGTATTAAGTATTCTCCACTGGGAGCTGCATGCCTCCTGCAAGTGCTGTATACCCTTTGCTACCATTGAAGAATTTTAATATGATTGTCCCGACACTTTGCAGACTAGTGTCTTATGTGGCTAGAAGGTCCTTCACCCTCTCCTCTGCAACTGTTGCTTGAACTCTGATATGTTTAAGTCCTTATTGAGGCTTTTTTCTAAGTAGTTTTAGTAAGCTCACATGTAAATCACACAAATCATGCTTTCACTAAAATTCTAGCACTGTGCTCAGATCCAATCCATAGCAGTTTTCTAATATTGTGGGATTATTTTATCACTCTGATTTCAAGTTCTAAAAAACATGAATGCTTTCCTCCTCAGTAATTGCATGCCTTGCTCTGCGGCACTGAGATGAGTATCCCTTCATGCCAAATGCCAACTGTTTTGTAGAATTGATTAATCTGAACAGTTTATGCGACAAATTTCAATTGTATAGAATACTTTACAAAACAAGAAAGCTCCAACCATTGATAGGTAGGTAGATATACTTTACCTATTTCAAGTTTTATTTGCCAGGACTCCAGCATTTGAAATATCCCATATTGTCTAGGTGAAAATTTAAGAACAAGGAAGAAGCTAGCTTTAGAGTTTTCTTGTGTTGCATAGGAATAAAATTGGGATGTCTTGGGTTAGGATGAGAAAAAAGAAGAGGAAGAGAAAGATTGACTAAAAATAGCTGGAAGGACAGTTGTTGAGACCTAACTGCAGGATGTAGGAAATGCAGGCTCAAGGTCATGACTTGAATAAAGCTTGGCAAAATTGAATACAAATGTAGTAAATTTCATCATCCTCAAGTTTTTATGCTCTACTCAAGCTTTTAGCTGTTTTGGAGCTGACATTTGTCCTTTTCTCACACTGGTTTTTTTTTGGTTTTTTTTTAATGAATGCTGAATTGTTGGCATTAGGGACTTTGTACTTCAGAAATGCTGGCCAATAAAAGACCAGACTTTTCAGTTGCACACATAATTCATTGATAAAAGTAGAGTGTATTTTCTGGAGCACTTTTAAAGACCACTCTGGCATACCAAAGTTTCCTCATAATCACAAGCAAAATATGGAAAAATTACTTTAGGGAATAAGTGAAGCTTTATTAAAGACTTTTGTCAAATGTCTCCATCAAACATAGAATTGACCCAATTGTTAAAAGATATTGGGTAGTTTGCCTAGATACAGCAAAAGCTGTACATGAGCAGAGGCAGATTGTGCATATACTACAGATTTTCTGTAGTAGAAATCTTCCACTGCATAAGTGATGTATCAAAATCAGCCTCTCCTGCTTGCAGATATGGCTACTACAGTCTTTTCTGCTTGGTGTGTAGGTTTATTGGGGCAGAAAAAATTGCTGTGGTTCAGAGGTATAAGTTTTTCTGTTTTTCATATAAAGCCAGTTTCTACTCTAAGTACCTGCTCTAAAGACACCTATATGGTGATGCCCAGGACAAGAGGTGAACAAACAAGAACAAATTAGAACACAGGAAGTTCCACCTAAATATGAGAAAAAACATCTTTATTTTGAAGGTGGCAGAGCACTGAACAGGCTGCCCAGAGAGGTTGTGGAGTCTCCTTCTCTGGAGACTTTCAAAACCTAAATAGATGTATTCCTGTGCAACCTGATCTGGGCAAACATACTTTGGCATGGTCTCTGTACTATACAAATATAAGATACGGTATTTAATTGAACAATAATAATAGTAAATGAAGTTAAACAGAAAATCCCTCAAAAGGAAAGAACCAACAAAAATGTTATTGCACAAATACTAGATTTGAAGATTACAATGATTTTTATCTGTTTTATAGATGGAGCCTATTACTCTCCTACAATGACCAACAAAAAGCTGTGAGTTTAATGCATTCTTTAGGAACAGCAGTCTTGTGAATCTTGATTTAGGAGAAGAGACTCATCTGTTTCCATGAATTATGGAATGTTGAGTTGCTTCTTTTAAAATCTAGCTGCAAATAGAACTGCCAGTTTACTGAGGCCAAAGTGTACTTTCTGTTCACTGTTGATAAGAGGTGGTTGGCAGCACATGTGATCTGATAGGGTGAGGACAGGCTGAATGTCAGGACCATAATGTGCAGGATGGTAGCAAGTCATTGAAAGTAACAGTTTGCAAAAATTTCACTTGATTACTTCCAGTGTGGTTCATTTTCTGCCATCTGCTCTAAGACATTGAAAACAATAAGATGAAACATGAAATTATCTGCATACTTCATTTGCATAATGAGGATGTAGATGTAGATGTAGTTTTCCTGGCTAGCCTTTCACTGTGGCCAAAACAGATTGTTTAACTTGTCACTGACCAGTTTATACACTGCTAGCACGACTGAAATATAAATCAAACCTAGAAACTCAGCTAAGGGTAAATAGCTTTGCAGAGGGACAATTTCAAACATGCTATATTTAGGTTCTTTTGATTTGGTCAAATAATCCTTTTTAACAGCTTAATTTCTCATATTTTTAAAAAGCGCAGTTTATTTAAAACATGCATTGTCATTCTGTGAGAATGAGTTAAACGTTGCCTGGTCGGCAAGCCTATTCACTATCACTGGAAAGCAAGGCTCTGGAGTAAGCTAAAACTTACTCATCAGACTACCCGGGGCTGCAATTGTCAGGTTAGTTGTAACAGAGGAGATTAGCTAATGTCAGTCAAGAAACATGCTTCCTTGTGCCTGGAGGTAGACTGGAGTTGTGATCACAAGGCATTTTTGACTGACTTGCTTATTTACTTGCTTAAAGAAGAAGAAAAAAATCCAAGAGAACTTTATCCCTTAATGGCTGTCTGAAAAAAGGAGTGAGGAATGGAAATTCTTATATTATTTCTCAACATGACTTAACCCCCCATGGTTGCAGCTGTGGATCCAGGTAGTCAACGAATAAATGCATTTTAACCCTTACAATGCCTTGTTAATGCATCTGTGCACCATCATTTCATTCTAACTCCTCTAGAGTGATACTAAGCTTGAAATGCTAAAGGTATACTCAGTTGATTTAAAGAGAAAACATTTGTTTCTAACATAATTTTCCTGTTGCCAATCTGTTTCCAAGTCGTGTTTGTGGTTGCCTGGTAAGCTGTGCACCACAAGGTGGCACTGATGGTGTGTGACGATTGCCTCATTTGAGACAGCTTTCTGGACATCTGATCACATGCAAAAGGCCTGAACTAACTAACTCACTTTGACCTCTCTGGGAAATACCTGTATTGTGCAACAGGCAAATAGACTGAGGTGTGTATGCGTTGTCACTTAATGAATGAAACAACAGTATGATATATCCCAGCTGGCTGCATAACTGCAGAAGTGTGCATGGGGAGGTTAGTGGAGTATCTATAAAGGGGGAGATACAGACTTCAGTCTCAGTAGATTTCAGATGTGCTTCTGTACTAATGCTCTCTTTACTGATTTCGAAGATAAAGAAGAAAGCCCTATAAGTCACCATTCTCTCTTTTTTTAAAAAAAAAATAATTGCTGCTGCTTTTTAAAAATGCTGATCAAAGCAAAATGAAAAAAGGGCATTTTGACTCAGTTTTGATTAAGAGGCTGATGGGCAGGGTCTTCAGATTTGTATTCTCTTTGGTCACTGAGTGCAGGATTGAATCAGTTAACATATTTTCAGATACATAGGGCACAATGTGCTTGAATTACTTTCCGTTGTAATTGTATTTCATTTTATTGATTGGCTTTCTCCCTACAAGTTCATATAGGGAAATACAAAATAGCTTTGTATTCTTCAGTAATTTGATTGTAATTTCATCTCCAGCATGCTTCCTTATATTAGGATCACAACATAGCCAAGACTATCTCTTACTCTGTGATGTAATTGTACTTGGCTTTTAAAAATGTTTCTTTAAAGACCTGCCAGCATCCTGGGATGGCTTACTTCCAGTTCTCATTTACTGAGAACTGCCTGAAATGCAAATTTTTTTTAATGTGGTCTTATTTTCTCTGACAGTTTTTAGTGGTATAATGTATTATTATTTCATGATCACTGTCATCCAAGTTACCTTCTGCTTTAAGATCCTCAAACTGTTCCTTGAACTTGGTGTGACATCAAGAGGACTTTCCTTTTCTGCAGGATCTGTTTCAAAAAACACAGGCACTTGTGGGATTCGAGAATCTGCTGACTAATTAGTGTCCTGCTGTATTGTTTTTCCAACAGCTACTTCTGTAGTTAAAATTCTTTATTGTCAGGTATTGTAGAAAAGGCACTACCCACCAGATTTTCCTGGCTGTAAGATCTGCTAAATACCCGCACCATTGTTTGAATCTGAGACCTTGTCTTATTTTATCCCCTAGTTAGTGATTTTCAACTGGCATAAATTATTCTCTCAGAGTAAACATATACCCCTTTGACATGCAGATTTTTCTGTTCAGCCAGGAGAAGACTCTGGGGGACCTTATTGTGGCCTTTCAGTATATAAAGGGGGCTTGTAAGAAAGACTGAGAAAGACATTTTACCAGGGCCTGTACTGGTAGGACAATGGGGAGTAGTTTTAAACTGAAACAGGGTAAATTGATTTGTATATATGTAAGAAACGTTTTTATGATGAGGGCTGTGAGACACTGGAACAGGTTGCCAAGAGATGTTGTGGATGTCCCATCACTGGAATTTTTCAAGGTCGAGTTAGACAAGGCTTTGAGCAACCTGACCTAGTGAAACATGTCCCTACCTCTGGAAGGGTCTTTAAAGTCCTTTCCAACCTAAACCATTCTATGATTTTTTTTACTTAACAGCTGAGGGATGTATCCATGAAGACGTAAACTGTGTTGGACCAGTAAGAGGGTTACTAAAATGTTTATTTTTGCTTTATTTCTTCTTTTAAAATACCAGGTCTTATGCATTTGCTATGCAGTTAGTGTACTGGTGTTTTGGGGAAATATGCTCACATATTTATGGAGATCTGCATATGTCACTGAAAAGAATTAGAATCAATTGTTGCAGATCAGAGGCACTGGTATAATGCATTTTGGGTACTAAAGCAACTTTTTAGATGAGATAATAAAATGCAATCTGAGAAAGAATGAGTCCAATTAAAGGTTTGAACTTATATGTTTTGTTTTTTTTGGGTTTTTTTGTTTTTATTTTTCAACCTGCTTTGTAGCTTTTAAAAAATGTTAATTGTACAGGCATGAAGGAGAGACAGAGGATTGTTTCTCATATAGTAAAGGGAAAAGTCTGAGGAGAAAGAGATGCCTTTTGTATCCTCCCTGCTAAGCCCATATAGCTGCCCTTGACTGTGACTGCTTGAGAAAAGTTCTTCCAGTGGTCTTCTAGCTGGACTGCACAGAGTGTAAAAAAGGCAATATAATGGGGTTGTATCTGTGATAGATGATATGCTACAATGATCTTTTAGATCTCTGTGAGAAACACACTGTTGTGCTTGAATATGGCAGCCTCAAAGGGATCTCTCTGGCATTTTACCTCCCATGTTTTCTGTTCTGAAGCATTCTTCAGAATCACAGATGTCAGGGATTGGAAGGGACCTCAAAAGATTATCTAGTCCAATCCCCCTGCCGAAGCAGGAACACCTAGATGAGGTTACACAGGAATGCATCCAGGCGGGTTTTGAATATCTCCAGAGAAGGAGACTCCACAACCTCCCTGGGCAGCCTGTTCCAGTGTCCTGTTACCCTCACTGAGAAGAATTTTCTTCTCATATTTAAGTGGAACCTCCTGTGTTCCAGTTTGTACCCGTTACCCCTTGTCTTATCATTGTTTGTCACTGAGAAGAGCTTGGCTCCATCTTTGTGACACTCCCCCTTTATATATTTATAAACATTAATGAGGTCTCCCCTTAGTCTCCTCTTCTGCAAGCTAAAGAGACCCAGCTCCCTCAGCCTTTCCTCATAAGGGAGATGCTCCACTCCCTTAATCATCTTTGTAGCCCTACGCTGGACTCTCTCCAGCAGTTCCCTGTCCTTCT
>VYZX01034191.1:103680-139176 GCA_013401335.1 Brachypteracias leptosomus
TCCTCCTTCTTGCCCTTTTTGAAGACTGGAGTGACATTTGCTTTCCTCCAGTCCTCAGGCACCTCTCCCGTTTCCCAAGACTTGGCAAAGATGATGGAGAGTGGTCCAGCAATGACCTCAGCCAGCTCCCTCAGCACCCGTGGGTGCATCCCATCTGGACCCATGGATTTATGGATGTCCAGATTGCTTAATTGCTCCTTAACCCAGTCCTCATCAACCGAGGCAAACTTCTCCATTGTCCTGGCTTCCTCTGGGGCCTCAGGGGCACAGGGTTCCTCAGGACAGGCTCCGGCTGAGTAGACAGAGACAAAGAAGGTATTCAGTAACTCTGCCTTCTCTGTATCTTCTGTCACCAGGGCACCCTCCCCGTTTATCAGTGGGCCTACATTGCCTCTGGTGTTAGTTTTATCTGCTATGTATTTGAAAAAGCGCTTTCTGTTGTCCTTGACCCCTCTCGCCTCATAAGTCTATACAGCTCTTGGATTTAGATCTGCTGTAAACTTATAAATGGTTAGAAAATACTTTTTGATAAAACATAGAGGATGTTTCTAAACTGAACTGAGCTCCCAAGTCCTTACAGCAAGTACTTCTCACATTTATAGTATTGTTTTCATGTGTCAAAGGAAGGAAATTTGACTTCAGAAAAAACATTAAAATTCTGCTTCAATTTTTGAACCTCATAATTAATGAGGAGAATACTAGATGTTCATGTCCTAGAAATATTGTACCTGGGCATCTTACAAACAGCAACATCTTCAAAGCTAGTTAACTGTTGTATGCTGTTTTCTTTAGTGACAAGCATATTTTCAGACTTACACAAGAAAATGTATAAGACCTGTGTGATAAGAATTAATCTGAATGTTGAAGATTTAAGGCTTAATTATAATTCTGTTCCAAGGCAATGGACTGTGTGAACTGCTATTACTAAACTGTACTGTGTAAACACTGCATACTGATGGAATTTGCTTGTCAACCCCAGTGGCATTTCTGTGCACTAAGCTTGTTGTTCTGTCAGCCAAATGCATCATGGGAAAAGATGAGTATCTCAAGGGAATGTGATCTGCATTTTTAAGAAGAAAGTCAACCTCAAAGGTGCCACAGAAGGACTCTAACACAGATTACTTTGCTCAAGAGATAGCTGATTTATTTGCTATAAATTTTGTACGCTCTTAGATGATGACATACATTTATATTGCTAAAACTTCGACTGAATATATCTATTTTTATGTTTCATTGCTGATGAAGTGATTGGTAAAAGACGTTGGTGCAGTATTATAACATAGGAAAGAGTCACTAAATCCAAAGGGTTCTGTAAAGTTACATTACTATTCCAATATTTGTTTTCTTTTTTGCCCCACAAACTTTAGATTTGTGTGTAATGTACTCCTCCCAAATAAAGAGAATATCAGAACTTGTGACAGATATTTTACTACAGTGTGTACAATAACAAACAAGGTTAAAGCAGTCAAAGGAAGTGAGCCTGGAGCAAACTTCTGTTTATAAGTTAGAACGCTAGATTAACTTCAGAATAAAAAAGAAAGGGCAAGTCAAGATCAGGTTGTGATCAAAATATTAGTTGAGAGCTAAAGTTTGATGAGGTAGAATGATGCAGGAATAGCAAAGAAACAGATGAGAATGATATGAAGATACTTGGTTAGGAAAAGAAAAATGTAATATAGCTGCTGCTTAATTTCGTGAAAAAAATTCTTTTAAGTGACATTGAAGATAGAAGGACAAATGTGTGTTTTCAGGTACATGCTGCAGGGATGTAATTTGTCTTTTCCTATGCACTTGATTAATGCAAGAAGGTACAGCTGAAAAGTTTGAAGCTGCAAAGTTGTTAGATTTTTCTGTTTTTTTTCTTCTAATAAATATTACTTAATTTTTGAACTTAATCTCAAGGCTTTCTTCAATGATGTATTTTCATGTAAAACATAAGCATTTCTAAAGAGGCAGCAGAGAAGTTTTGCCTTTCAGCTATTGTTCATGCTGCAGAAGTGCAATATTTATGTGAATATTTCTGTCAAAGTTTTGTACCTTTATTTTAACAGATACAACAGTGTTTGATTTTGCTTCTCTCCATGTTGAAGATAGTTTTGCAATTGATTTTGCTATTGGGAACAAAACTGGGCCAGGCATTTTGAACTGTAAATATAATTTGCCTTTTGAAATCGAAGCACTGTTAAATTGCAGTGCTGACAATGCATTATTCCACATTAAACAAGTTTCACTTAAGTTTTATTATATGTAGGCTAGTCACTATAATTTAAGATTTGTATGTGTGTGGGAAGCCTAATATACTATATTTTTTACATAGTCCTGTATATATGCTAATGGAATTGTGGAATTCCCTTAATGCTTCAATAAATATGTCAAATGTCTGCAGCAACCTGCTGTTCCCTGTGCCCAGATTGCTTCTTTGTAAGTAGGAATCAATCTTCAGTACTTGCTGCGTTCAACCTCTCCTAGTCTCTGATCAGGATCCATCTGTTTGACTGTATTTGGTAGTGTGGTTTTTTAATGATATATATGGGCTTCAAAAACGTTAATCTGCAAGTGGTGCCTGATCCCTACTGTGTTGTATTTGTCAGCATAATAGTTTCAAATTGCAAAGAGATAAAGTCATGCACTTCCAAGTAACAAAGTGTTTTGTTGCTTGGCTCCATTTACACGGTCAGGCTGGGATTATTGTGATAAAAGGGAAAATTTTGTTCTTGGTTTTATATTTATGAACCTTACAAAAGACACTTGCCTTTATTCTGAGTCACTGGAATAAAGCTGAAATATTGTTTCTATATGGATATTGAATACTGAAATATAAGACTAGATACATCCTGAAAAAAATAATTTATTCAATTTTGAGACATTTAATGGTTTTCTTTGGTCTTTACTTTCTTCCAGCTGTATTGGACAACATGTGTTAAAATTTGAAAAGTGTGGGAAATCTAAGGTCAGCACATGGATTCACAACCTTACAGAATTTATTTGCAAAGATAATTTTGTATAAAATGAATTGATGAAGCATCAATTTAAATTTAGATAACATATTATAGGTGTACCAGGTGGCTAAACGTACTCCTTCTGTTGGAAATAGTTTTAGAAATGTATTTGTGATCTACTGCCTGCCACCACAATATAGCTGTGTCCCTGATCTGCTGTGCCTATAATAACAGAAGGCAATATCATCTCTAAATAGGCAAATGATATGTCTGATTGTGAATTTGACACTGTCAGTCTCTGTGCTTTGAGTCATGGTTTTAAAGTACTGATTGAATAGTGATACTGAAATGGCAAGACTACAGATGTCTCACAGTTTGCAGTTATATGGATTTCACACAAATGTGAGTGTGCCCAAATAGAATCTAGGAACAGCCATGTTAAATAGAATGTCTGATATTTGGCCTGTTATGAAAATGGTTTGCAGGTAAAACTTTTGTTGTGAGAAATGATATGAAGAATCACTATTTTTGAAATTCATATGACAATTTCAAAAACTGAAAAGATATTAAAAAAAATTATATTGGCATATTTGAATGCCCAGTAAAATACATGTCTAAATGCTGAAGTGTTCCAGAATATAATATTTAATCCTTCAGGTTTATATTAAAGGTTATATTAAACAATTTTGAACATTCACTTGATGCTCTGAATGGTCAAATACCTAGTCTGGATACCCTTAGCAAGCCTGAGGCTAGAAATTAATCATGAAGCTTTGTAAAAAACAAAATCTTTTTTCTTTCACTGCGTTAGGCAAATCAACATTAAATTGAAATTCTAAATGGAACATATGCTTACGTATTTTATTTGCATATTTTAAATGTTTTCAGGTTAAAAATGAATATTTCATATTCACATATTCCTTATAAATAACATCTAAGACTTTGTTAATAGCATGTATAAAAGATCCTAAATGCACTGTGGGACTGCCATGAATTCCAATTTTTACAATTTTAAGATGTTGTATAATTTTGTGGAGGCATAGTTTCTTTTGCCATTCACAAAATACATTATGAAAGGTGTGAATGCTTCCTTTCCTAACAGATGAAAAGAACAGTATTGTTACAGAGACACTGAGCAGAATTGGACTTTTTGACTATTTGATTGGGAGCTCATTCCATCATGAATGGAGAGTTTGCTACAGATGTTCAGCACATTGAAGTGGTGGGACTCCATGGATGACGAGCCCTGAATTGATCTGTGCTTTTCAGTTTTGTGTTCTCTATTCAGACAAGACACTGAAACTGCTTTAAGGGCTCTGACTGTTTATTCACAGCACCAACTACTCTTATTTTTCTTATCAGTAAAAATCATTTGAGTTCCTTCATCTCCTCCATCATAAACTTCTGTTTCAGGGAGTTCTTTGTTTTAAATCTCTTTACAACACTAGCAATTGAAGTAGCTTCAGCTGATGGGTTCTGCTCTTGGGACAGCAATTCTGTGGATAACATTTCCATTTTTTAAAGGTTAGTCATAGCTTTGGTGTCTCTGTGGCTTTTGTGAATTTGTCAGTGCAGTAGCATTATTTTAAAAAGTGTTAAGAATTTTTCAGTATCAAAATGTTAACTTCTATTTCCAGGAGAATACTAAAATCCACTTCATGTTATTTATCCAAGAAGAAGCTATTTTGATACACATTTTTTAGGCCTCTACAGATAATTACAGTTAGAAAAAGCAGTAAAGCAAACTGATGTGAAAAGGAGAGAAGGATGTAAACAGAACACAAACTAAAGAAAAAAAAAGCAAAACAACCCTGCTTCAAACTACAAGGATGTTATTTTCACACTTTCATTTTTATTGTCATTTTCAGTCTCCATCTCACACTGAAAAAAGTTTTTAATGAAAATTTTTAATACCCTTATCACAACTACACATGTAGATGTAATAAATGCATATAACACACATAAAGATTACAGGAAAATGATTTCTTTAATGTTTTGGCTAACTTTTATACCCCTCATCTATCTAGGTCTTAACTTTCAACAATTCTATTCCTTTTCTTATGTATTTTTAAGTTACAGTGTTATGCCAATTTGTGCTAGTGTGTTTAACATGAATAAACAGAATTTGTGATCATGAGCACATTATGAGGATGAGCGTTAAAAAAAAGAGCAATGTTTTGAGAGTTGTTTCTTGTAAGTACACTAGCTTTTCGTATTGTTTACATCCTGGCAAATAGCATCAGAAAAAATTTCTTATGCTTTTTGGTGAAATAAACCTGTCTCTTGGATTGCAGTATATATTCAACTATTATGAGAGTCAGAGGTGAGGTTTCTGTTCCATATCGCTGTGTCCTATGTTATTAGTATCTTGACTTTCTTTAGTTGTATCTTATCTCCTACTGATCACTTTCCTTAAAAGGATTTTCTGCCTGATAACCTTATTTATGTACGAGTCATTCAAGTCAAGAGGAGAAAGTGCCAGACTTTAGTTAAATGGAGGACATAAAAATATTGGGGTTTTTTTTCCTCTTGAACTGTTTTCAGTCCATGCATCATAACTTGGGGTTGCCCAGCTATTTCCAAGGAGGATCTTAAAACATTTTAGAAAAGAGTTAAGATCAATCCCTGGAGAAGTAGAACTATAGCTGGCATACTGTATCTGAGTCAAACAACCTGGTAAGTTGTTAATGGCATAATGACAGGAAATGTCTCCCATTTTATTCTCCTTTTTCTGAGTGCTAAACTTTTAATTAAAGGAAATCATGGCTTGAACAAATAGTTAAGTTACTTGGACACAGAATCTACTTCTGCTGGTGTCAGATCAGTTTTTCTAGTAGTGTTAGATTGTATACCTCCAAATGTACAAAGAGGGATTTTAGCATGGGATTTTAGCCAAAACTTGAACTCCTTCATATGAGTAATGCAAAGCTTTTGCTAAATGGATACTGAAAATGTATTCATGAGCCTAAGCCCAGTTTCCTGCCAGTTTTTAAACTCTACTCTGATTCACCTGTGGTCTTTAAAATACACCACTGCCATCAGACATTTTGGCCAATGTACTCAAAAATGGAAATATGGATACTCCTCACGTTGAGATCCATATCATTGTTAATTGGCAAAGATAATTCTATACTTTCTTTGCTAATAAATAAGGCATAATTTTTGTTTTCTAAGTATCCAGAAAATCTCCTTGCTTACTCCTGTCAGTTTCCAATATGTCAGTTGCTATATTTATGACTTTCTGTGTGTTAGTAAACAGGTAACTTCCTTTTAGAAGTTCTATCAGAAATCAAGCAGAAGCAACATTGACACTTTTGCAGTACATTGTATACGTGATGCCAGGCTGATGGTCTCTGGACCTCAAGAATCTGTGAATCCAGGAAGTTCCAGCAGAAATAGTAATATAGTCCAGTAAATGAGAAGCTTAAATATAGTATCATTAAAGCCAGCATTTAAGTATAATAGGGAGCATAGTGAGGAAAATGAAGGTCATGTTTATAAATAGGAGGATGATTATTGGTAGTACTCAGTCTCATTTTTTGCTAAGGAGAAAGTATTAGTGTAGATAGTGGGAAACAACCAACCAGATGCACAAGTAGCTATTTTTCTTCATCTTCATGATATGGTCAACTGTCAAACTGAGCAGGTATAATCCTGATCTGTTAGGAATTGCTTAGCCTTGTGTTTAGTAGTGCAGGTGGGATGCCTTTCTATGTAGCAAGTATGCTGTATTTTCCGTGTGAGGATAGCCTAAGCTTTAGCATGAAATCTACTTCTGAAATCTGAAATATCTTTTATTGAGAATAAATGCATATAATAGAAATATACAATTTCATGGTGCATGCTACCATAATCAGAAGCCCCTTCAAAGAAGTGCTTGTGAAAATCATGAGCACCTGAAGAAGCACTCATTGGGAACTGGTTCTGCTGGAGGGATGCATGACTGCAGTCAGCTGCAGCCAGAAACCATTACTGGTGTTCATACTCTGAACTGAAATGAAATTTTAAATTTAATCTTCCTGTTCCCAAACCTAAAGAGAAGGGTTTGTTAAAGTAGCAGGAAATGAGCCCAATTCTGCTTAATTAAGGTCACTAGCAAAGCTACCTTTACTAATTAAATCAAGATGATACCTCTGTTTTCTAGAAAGAATATAAAATAGGTGAACCTTTGTGTGCTATGCTAGAAATCTGCTGCTTTCTGTCATTGCTACCACTTATTCTTACTGCCTCTGGTTAAAATTCCCTTTGTAAGGATATTTGACCTCTATCTGTCATGATAGCACTTCTTGCACTGCCCTTTGAAGTTGGCTGCTAGGAGAAACAGGATTCTACCAAACAAGTACAAATCTAATATTGCAATTCTTATAACCCATTTTTAAATTGTAATAGGATCAAATTATAAATTAATTGGAAAATTTGTGTCAATCTTAATAATAAATGCTTAATTATAAGAAAAGTCAAGCTAATATTCAGATATTAATTTTATTTGCTAGATTTCCTGCAAAACTAGAATAGGACACACAGTTGCATTTTTTTCCAACCTAACTGCAAGTACTAATGGCAACTGAATAACTGCATCAGATGACTAAAATATGATACTGAAAAACAAAATTAGATATGTATTTCTGTGTAGCTGTTTATGAGGATGGTTTTTCTCAAACAGAAGAATTCTCAGGGTTTGTATAGTGGTATATACAAAAACACTTGGAGAACTTTTTAATCCTGACATATCTCTAGAAGGAAGATGATAAAGAATGCAGTAAAGATTATGCCAGACATTCTCATGAGCTTTTAAAAAACACATGTAAAAAGGCAAGCTTGTGTGGGCTGAGTGCTTAAGTAAGGCATACTTGAAATTTTGAGACTTAACAAGTAGTTATCTTTTTGTATGAGGAATTTCCACTAATAGCACCAGGTAAAGTCACTGCACTTTGTGATGGTTGCCTTAATTTCCCCTAGCATAAAAGAAGGAAGGTTACACTGAGGAGTGTGTAAAATTTAGCTCTCCTATGCCCGTTCTGTTACTTGAAGGAGCCTACTGTCTGTGCAGTAAAATCCTATGAAGCTTGCACTTCAGCAAAAAAATTAATCAAGATTGATTCTCTGTGGCTATATGCCCATCTGTCTCTGAACAGCTCACACAAAATGTATATGAAGACCCAAGTTAAAAACCACAATATTCAGTGTGGTTTGGAAAAAGTAATATTTCACTCTTAGTTTCGTTAATGAAATAGATGCTGTATTTAATTACTTAAAATTAAGGGTAGTCTTCCTTAAATGTTATGCATTTTTTTTCCTTTATTGTCTATGAAAATAAAGCTCCACTGTGTCCCACATGCCTGTAGAAAAGACATTTGCTAATACAAAGAGCATTTAAGGGAGAATGGCACAATACATCAAATAGGAACTGAGAGTTATTAGTGACAGATTATGTTCTGAAAACAAGCATATTCCTCAGGTGTAAGCAACCTGTTTGGCAGGATCTCAGAGCTGTCATACCACAGTCACAGGTTTTCTTCCTGAAAAGACCTATTCATAATATAGGAGTGAAAATAAGAAATGTGAATGTTTCTTAACACAAACGTAGTTTAGTGGGTTGGCTTTAATGACTTAAAGCTTGCTAATGAGCTCAACCGAGAGTTATGGAAGAAAAGTTGCTTGCAGATGAAACAGTTGACTGGTGAAACACTGAAACAGTCCAGTATTTAGGTGACTGGCATGTGACTTTTTCACTCTTATTCTCATAATACACAAAAATTTAAATATGGAAGAGAATGTATTTGCAGAATTATAAATTGCACTGTGGCTTGAGATAGATCAACTAGTCTAGAACTGTCATCCTGCATATATCAGTGCTGTCAGAAAGACCTAGTGGTTTCTCCTCCAGTTCATCTTGTTCAGTACCTCAGAGTCAGGTTTTTTTCACATGCAAAAACATGTCCAAAGCAATTCTGAACTTGTCTGGGAATGAGTAAGCACAACTCCATTACAGTTGTCCATTCTTCAATATTTCTTAACTGTTCCAGCTGACTCTTCATGGACAATGTCCCCTTGTGATTATAAGTCATGTATGGTGTGTTTTTCTCTGAGGGGAACTTTGCTGATGAATTTGGAAAAATAGATATTCCTTCACTGCTAACTCCCATGCAAAATATTTCCTTAACAGGGACCTTTTCTGTAACATGAAATTTCAATTTTCAAAGAATATAGAGTGTAGATTTTGTAAATATATTCCCTACTTTGTTTAAAGGACAGTATGTAAGAAGTATTTTTAATGATAATGTTCTAGAGAACAGCTTTTGAAGATTTTTTTTTTCTTAATAGTTTTCTAAACCTCTCAAAATTGAGCAAATAGTTAATTAACATAAGGAATAACTGTTCTCGCTTTTTTTATTCTTTCCTTGCAAAGCTATTTTCTGCCTTATAACATAAAAAGTACTTATATGCATGCCCATCTGAATGTTAGTTATGAATTCTGAAGTAGCTTTTCCTGAATTGTTCATGTTGTTCTCTAACTCCATCTCTTCTTCAACACTCGTTTAGTTTTTCTTTTTTCACCTTTCCCTTTCTGATTTTTAGTCTCTGTGTTTGTCATCTTGACTCTTTCTGTGCTTTTCAGCAGCTTCAGGTAAGTCCTTTAGGACAGCAAATCATTTAATGGGAGTCTTCCTTTTCCTAAATGCTTTATTGGCTTCCAGCTTTCTAAAGCAACAAGCCTACATTGTACTCTATCCACTGCTCAGATATGCCATCTATAACATATGAACTGATTTTTTTTTCTCTGACATTTTTAGAGAAGCAGCTTTCTAAGTAGCAGATTTAAAGCCAAACCATTTTCTGTAGCTAAAGCCAATGAGCGTACCAGAATTTGACCTTTCAAAAGTTCAGTTATACTTAGGATATTTTAATTTATGGAATGACATTCAGTGCTCAGCTACATTTTAGCCACTTGCCAGATTATAGTCAATAAATGCCTCTCTTGTACTGGGATGACCAAAACTGGGTATGGTATTCCCGAAAAGATCTTACACATGTCAAATAATAACTTTTCTTGACCTGCTGCTTACATTCTGGTAGCACAGGCTGATGTGTGGCTAGTCATGTTCACCTTGTTTTGCAAGCAGGATTCTTAGGTCCTTTCTGCGGAAGTGCTCAACAGCTGTTTGGCCCCCAACATGTACTGATGGATTTTTCCATCCACAGAGCAGGACTCTGCATTTGTCTTTGTTCCAGTATGAATCATAGGATGGTTTAGGTTGGAAGGCATCTTCCAAGATCATCTAGTTCCAACCCCTCTGCCATGGCAGGGACACCTCCCACTAGACCAGGCTGCCCAGGACCTCATCCAAACTGGCCTTGAACACCTCTGGGGATGGAACATCCATAACTTCCCTGAGATTCCTGTCAGCCCAGAACTGCAGCTTCTCAAGATCCCAGCTTAGCAAACACTCCTCCTAGTTTGTTCCTATGAGCCACAACTCAAAATCTGACGGACTTCTTCAATCTACAGGAAAATACTGGTGTACATTCCAGCTACTGGGACCTTGTGCTTTCTCACTTTTGATGAATGCCCATAGTTTAAAACTTTGTGAGTTGCATTTCCCTTGCAGACCCTCTTAATACAGCAAATTCTGGGTTGCTTTGTCTAATTTCTTCTTGATTCTGCTAGTGCCAACAGCTGTAGGATGACTTTCTTCCCTCTGCCGGCTCAATTCAAAGATGCAGGGTTGGTTATGTGGCTTTATGATACTTGAGGCAGGTCAGGTAATACCTATTGAAAACGCCGTAAACTGCTTCCTTGCTTTGCCTGTTTTGCCTTGAGACCTGCCATGTGGAAGTAGGGGAACTGAGCCCTGGTGCTTTTTACGTGAGATCATTCTATGTCCTTTGTGATCCTATGCAGTAAGCAGATATTAATCTCATTACTAAATGTGAGTATACATTATTAGTAGCTATATGCTAAGCAATATACATCAAAGGGAAATATCAACTATTCTAGAGTCTCTGACATCAGTGAGTTAGTCTACTGTAATCTTTTCTCTTCCAAAAGAGGTGAAGAAAATAAAATCTTTATGAGATTGAAAAGTTGTCACACCGTTCAGATGAACAATATGGTTACTGGATGTTGTATTTTTGGTCTTAGTGAAGCCACAGAGCTACCTTCACAGCACTAACTTGTTAAATTTTGGCTCTTTTAATAACTGTTCTTTTATCTCCTGCATTCAGTTGTTAATGATATTTCTACAAGAAAAACTGCTCCTCAGTCTTCAAAACAATTTTATGGTACTGTGCTCGTCAACAGTAAAAGCTCAATGTGAGTCACTGTACTTAAAAGATACTGAGATGGAGAAGTAAAACAATAACAAGTGGAAATTAAAAGCGGTAGAAGTATACAATGTCTTTTTAATAGCTCTGAGGGATGATGTGGTTATGTAGCAATGAAAAGTTACAGCTTCTCATTCTTTTTTATATGAGACAGTGAAATTGCATCTGGAATTTCAGAACAAAGAGTGGAGTACCTCCATGTTTCAGAGACTCCACATTATACCTCCCCTCCATCTCAGTAGCTACTTTTTCGATAGTTTGGTAGTTTATAGGATATATTATTCTCCACCTTTGGGAGATCAGATGTGGTTTTCAGAAGAATTTAAGAGATTTGGGTACTGCAGCTATAAGCTGCTTTGGAACACTTAGTTAACTCACAGCTCAACATTGAGGACTGGGCCATATGTTTTCCAAAATTTATCCCAGTGCTCCAACATACCCACTGCTATAGATTTTCAACCACACCATAGTAAAACCGTGTTCCTTCCAGCACGTTGTTACCTCTTAACAAAGGCTAAGAGGGTTTTGTTTTCTGTCTGATGGAAGAGGAGCAATGAAAGAGCTCAATGGAATACAGGGAATTTTCTTGTGTTTCTACCACTTAGAGTGCTACAAAACCAGAAACAGGATTTCAGACTTGCAGAGTGGCAAGAAATAACGTAGCTCTGATAGATTTTATACCAGCTTTCCTTTGAGACTGGGAGTAGTGATAGCTACACAACAAAATGTGTTTTATATTGAGGAATTGGAGAGTTAATTTTGTTGTGCTGAGAAAATAGTATATAGAGTCATTAAGAAAATAAGAGAAGGACTTAAAGGATTTCAGTTTGTATTGTTCTCTAGTGCCTTTCCATTGGGCCTTTTTTCACATCTAGTGTGACATCCAACTGAAGGCAATTTGAATGATCTCCTTCCCTTTGCCAGTGGCTGTCGTCCCAAAGGCTGCCACTGTAGTATTCTGTTGTCAGCTCCAACAGAGAGGCCAGTGGGTTAATGGGAGAGGCTGAAATACCTTCTGATCCAGTCTTTCCAAATCAGAACTGGCAGAACAGCTCAGCGAAGCTTGGGTTGTCACTGCCTGCAGCTGGAACACTTTGGTATCCAGAGCTTTCAGTCCAGAACCTTTCAAGAGCTCTGAGTTCACTTTGTAGGAAAAGGAAGCAAGGACTGCAAAGCTAGGTTATCTGTGCTTTGAGTTTTTATATGCAGCTTGAAGATACCAGCCATTTCTGAATATGCATGTGTTTTATCTAAGCACCGCTTGGTTTTGCTGACCTATGCAATGTTGATATTTCTACCCTAATTTGTATGTGTTTGTGCAGTGCCTGTTTTAGTTGTAGGAAAATGGCTAGAGTGCTGCTGAGTCAGTGCAGCTGGGATAATGAGATGACCTACTTTTTCTGTCTCATTGGGACATCCATGCATTATTGGAAGAAAAAATTAATTGCTAAAGATAATCCTTTCTATGGTAAAGTAAATATGGGAAATCACTTCACCTATCACTATCTATTTTTTTCCTTTGTGTGATATTTGTCCCTAAGCTCAGCCATAAAGCAGCCTACAGCGATAATACTAGCAACAGTAGTAGCTGTGAAAAATATTAAAGTAGCGTTGATGTGTAACAGCTGTGCAACCCAAGGTCATACAGCAAGTACTCAAAGCACTGACACTTGGGCTGCAGCAAGGTACATTTTGTAAATTTTGTGGTGAAATGGTGGGGATGTGAAAAGTCCTAATTCATTCACACTGTGCTATCATCTTTTAATACAAGCTATTCACTTCTAAAATGGGCTGTGATCTTGTATCTTATAGGGAACAATAATCTTTTCTGTTTCACTGAGCTTTTCTAACTCTGACCTACAGCACTATGGTTGCATCATCCTCCAGCGTCCTCTCCTTTTGTCACTTAAGCTATAAGTTGGACCCTCCCCACCTACCTTTGAGCTGTTGCATTACGTGGAACTGATGGAGCCTTCCTGAGGGAGCAGAATAAGGATTAGTAGGGACAAAGCCAATGAGATGAGAACAGTGAAGAGGCAGTCTAAATCTACTTCTGTAAGGCTCAAAAGGAAGAAGGAAGGACATGAACCTTGTTGGTAGGTTGCTGGATTGGCTGCTTTATAGGCATGTGAACAGCTCGTGGATAGAGGTGTGCTTTAGTGTCTCAGTTCTTT
Organism: Brachypteracias leptosomus; assembly: GCA_013401335.1. Lineage (NCBI taxonomy): Eukaryota > Metazoa > Chordata > Aves > Coraciiformes > Brachypteraciidae > Brachypteracias > Brachypteracias leptosomus. The sequence continues at coordinate 117,119 of VYZX01034191.1, forward strand.
CAGTGTAGCTGCAGTTTGTGCAAGATGCCAAGGAGGGAACTGCTGAAGGTGAGGTGGATAGTGTTTTATCACAGTCCTCACTGTACTTGCTGATTTCCCTACACATGTGAGCCACCAGTAAATGCCTGGAGAAATGCTGTTTGTCAGGCTAGGCAGTCACTGCTGATAGGTAGCATGAAAAATCAGAGAATTATTTCTCATTAACTAGGAATGTGTACTGCCTTTTCTAAAACAGGAGTTTTAGTGATCTTTATTTGGGTGATCTTTTGATTAAGTTTGCTGTAAGTATATTCCCTGTAGTTATTGAGCTAGCTGTGTGGGCCATTCTAGCATCAAAATCCAGCTTCATTTATTGTGACTTTATCTGTACAAGGGCTGAATGTTTTGACTTATTGTTAGGCAGAGTAGGGGAAAGCATGCAGCGTTGTTGTAAATGGATTTGTATCCAGATAAAATAATATTACCAGATTCTGAGAGCTTTCCTGTAAATCTTTCAGCACAATCAGCCTGAGACTAAGAACAAGATGTTCAGAAAGCTGTCAGGCATTGTTTTATTTGCAGTATAAACCCTGCTGGTCAAGGACTTCCTACCTAAGAATGTCAGGCAATGGGCCTAATTTCCACTCTCAAACAAAATCAGTTGCCACTTTTCTTGTGTAGCAAAGGTGGATGCAAAAGCACTAAAAGCTCTGGAATGTACGTAGACCTTCTCAGAAGTCATTTAATGAAAGTACAGAGTTATAAGGTGAAATACTATATGCAAGGTATTTAGAGGGCTTCCAAGAACAGCAATGAGTTCTGCGGGATTACCTCTCAAGACCTCCCTAAATAACAACTTTCAGGTTTGAGTAGAAGTCTGGTTAGCTTTCTAGTCCCCTTGGAGTTAAATTCAGTGATAGTCAGACTCTGTTACATAAGTGACTTAGGCAGAAGATTACTGCTTATTGGCCAGAGTAGATGGATTACTTTCTGGATTAAAAAAAAAATAAATTGTTCTCTTGCCTTAACTTTTCCTGATATCTCTCAAAATAATAAATATCAATATTTATAACCTGTTTGCTAATATAATGTGTTAGGTTGACCCCAACTGGATGCCAGGGTCCCACCAATGCTGCTCTATTACTCTCATTTCTCAGCTGGACAGAAAGAGAGAAAATATAACAAAAGGCTCATGGGTCAAGATAAGGACAGGGAGAGATCGCTCACTGATTACCGTCATGTGCAAAACAGACTCAGCTTGGGGAAATTTATTACCAATCAAATCAGAGTAGGTTAATGAGAAATTAAATCTTCAAATACCTTTCCCCCACCCTTTCCTTCTTTCTGGGCTCAACTTCACTCCTGATTTCCTCTATCTCCTCCCTCAGTGGCGCTGGAAGACAGGGAATGGGGGTTGCAGTCAATTCATCACACAATATCTCTGCTGCTCCTTCCTCCTCAGAGGGAGGACTCCTCACACTTTTTCCCTCCTCCAGCATGGAGTCCCTCCTACAAAACACAGTCCTCCACAAAATTCTCCAATGTGAGTTCTTCCCATGGGCTGCAGTTCTTCATGAACTGGTCCAGCATGGGTCCACTACAGGGTCACAAGTCCTGCCAGCAAACCTGCTCCAGCAGGTGTTCCCTTCTCTCCACAGGTTCACAAATTCTGCCAGGAGCCTGCTCCAGCATGGGCTTCCCGTGGGGTCACAGGCTCCTTGCTGCACATCCACCTTCTCCAGCATGGGGTTTGCCAAGGGCTGCAGGTGGGTATCTGCTCCACTGTTAATCTCCATGGGCTGCAAGGGATCAGCCTGCATCACCATGGTCTTCACCACGGGCTGCAGGGGAATCTCTCCTTTGTCACCTGGAGTATCTCCTCTCCCTCCTTCTTCACTGACTTTAGTGTCTGCAGAGTTGTTTCTCTCACATATTCTCATTTCTCTCTCTGGCAGAAGTTGCTGTTAAATGGCTTTTCCCACCCTTTCCCCTCCGACCTTTTGTAAATATGTTATCACAGAGGTGCTACTACCATTGCTGATAGACTCAGCCTTGGCCAGTAGTGGGTCTGTCTTGGAGCCAGCTCTCATCAACTCTATTGAACATAGGGGAAATTTCTAGCAGTTTCTCACAGAAGCCGCTCCTGTAGCCCTCTGCTAGCAAAACCTTGCCATGCAAACCCAATACAGACAGTTAAAAAACAAACAAACAAAAAGACAAGGGCTAGAATATGTCTTGAAAGGCCATTTGGTCCATTCATCTGCAAGAAAGAATCAGTGGATATGTAAATAATTTCTGATTGATGTTTACTTAAGTTGTTCTTAAAAGTACCATAGAGAAATTCTTCAGTGACTAGCCACTCTAGTCCAGTGATTTACTAACCATACCTTTGGAAAGCTTATCTTAATGTTCAATATAAATCTTCTTACTTCAGTTTAAATGCATTATTTTATTCCATTAAACCAAGTACTAAGGAGAACATTTTCCTTTTTGCCAGTAAATTAATATATATGGCAACCTATTTGCTTCAGTTGTCTGTAAATGGTTTTATTCCTTTTAGTAAGGTCTTATTTTTTAGAAAAGACATTATTTTTTCCTTTGTGACAATATAATGTTGTTAATTGTTATTAATTCTGATTGAGGGATTCCAGAGGAAGTCCTATGTTGATCCTGCAAAACTCATTAGGTGAGACCAGAGGAAAGGATGGTCTGCAGCAAGATAGGTTCAGTTCCTGTGTCCACAAGAACTTTTATGTGGGCTTAAAAAAAGCTCTACCTTGGAGGAAAAATTCAATAATGTAATCAGGGTGCTGAGAAGGAATGATTAAGAAGCCTTACCAAACATGATAGATAGGAGGTACTGCAATTCAAAAAGTTGAATCAATCTGCTCTTGATATTTCTAGTCAGAGATGATTATCTACCCCCTTAAAAAACCCCCAAAGATTCATGCTAGTGATAAACCCCCAAAAAGGACATTCTTGATTTGTGTATCTGTTTTTGAGGCAGATATGGCTTTAACCAACAGTGTGTTTCTTAGCCTTGGGACAATCTTTTACAACAAAAATCATTGAATATCTCATAAAGAATGCGAGAAAAGAAAACAATTGTAGAAGTTAAAAGAAGAAATGAAGCACTATGTTACTCAAAATAAGAAAAACTGGCAAAGATCTATGCAAGAAATCTTTATTCTTATCTGCATGTCTTTTATATGTTGGCTTTAAGGTAAAAGACTGTGTTCCATTATTCTATGATAGAATTCTATGTAGAACTGTTGCAACAAATAGAAGTTATTTCAGTAAAATATGTCTGAAATCAGGGTGATGGAACTTCCAGGGTTCATGAATTTACACATTCAGGTATTCTACCCACAATACCTAGTTTTGCCAGAATTTAGAATCATAGAGTCATTTAGGTTGGAAAATATCTTAAAGATCATAGAGTCCAGCTGTTAACCTAGCACTGCCAAGTCCAGCACTAAACCATGTCACTAAGCACCACATCTACACATCTTTTACATACTTTCAGGGATCGTGACTCCCTCACTTCCCTGGGCAGCCTGTTCCAATGCACGTTAACCCTTTCAGTCAAGAAATTTTTCCTAATGTCCAATCTAAACTTCTCCTAGCACCACTTGAAGCTGTTTTCTCTTGTCCTGTTGTTTGTTACTTGTGAAAAGAGACCAACACCCATTTCACTACAACCTGCTTTCAGGTAGTTGTAGAGAGTGATGAGGTCTCCCCTGAGCCTCCTTTGCTCCAGGCTAAACAAACCCAGTTCCCTCAGCAGCCCCTCATAAAACATGTGCTCTAGACCCCTCACCAGCTTCATTGTCCATCTTTGGACACGCTTCTGCACCTCAATGAATGTCTTGGACTGAGAGGCCCAAAACTGAACACAGTATTTGAGATGTGGTCTCACCAGTGCGAAGTACAGGGGAACAATCACTTTCTTAGTCCAGATGGCCACACCATTTCTGATATAAGCCAGGATGCTGTTGGCCTTCTTGGCCACCTGGGCACACTGCTGGCTTATATTCAGCCAGTTTTCAACCAACACCCCCAGGTCCTTTTCTGCTGGGCAGCTTTCCAGCCCTGAATTCACCACTTTCAGAGAATTTATCTGTCTGGATGTAGTTGATTCAGCAAAGTGACTCACCTACTGTAGTGCTGGTAGGACAGAGCACCAAGATTTAGGATAGCTTGGTGATGCTGATAGACATACCATCAATATGGGGATGTCTACACTGGATGCACCCTTAGATTCATTCCTAAGCTAACCCTGGGATAGCTGCCAGGTTTACACAGCCAAGTCCAGTTTATCATGAAGATAGATCCTGGCTTCTATCCTAGAAGCTGTACACTGTATGCAGTATACCCAATGTGCTATCCCAGGGCAGTGCCACCCTGACTGTGTTATGTCTCCAGTTCCAGAATGAGGTTTATGCTAGAAATAGCTGAGATATCACAGCATGGTGCATCTTTGCACAATGTTGAGATAACCTTAACATGCAATCCTAGCTGACTATCTATGAAGTTAGATCCCTGCATCCTCAGTGCACTGATCAGCCAAGAGAACAAGCTTGTAAGCCAGCATGGAATTCAGCACTGTAGAAGTGATGACATCAAAATGAAAAAAATGAGTGGAGAAGGTACAGTAGTTTATGTATCACGGAATCATGGAATGTTAGGTATTGGAAGGGACCTCGAAAGATCATCTAGTCCAATCCCACCACTGGAGCAGGATCACCAAGACCAAGTTGCACAGGAACACNGTAGAAATGTGGGCATGAAAATCAAATAGATGGCAGCCATTTCACTGCTTAAGTCAATCTTGTACCCTGAGTTCATAAAAGAGTATGAATTAATGATGCCAGCTGCCTGCATGGAACATATTTCTGGTGTTTGCTGTGTAACAGTATCTTTCCTATATAGCTATTCAATTCTCAGTGCTACAGGCAGAGCCCTGTGTTCCTGCCAGACTACCAGAATGCAGCATCTGCTCCTCTCCTGCCAGCAGAGTCTGGCAGTAAAACCAGAGTGTCTGGCACAGGAAGACCAGTGCAGATTTTCTTCCCTGTATGGAACAAGTTTACCTGCTGATCTGGAGAGTCCTAGGCCATGTTCCCTCATTCTGGGATCTGCATGGATGAAAGTAAAGAGGCTGCTGCTCATCCATTCTTCTAGCAGATGTAATTTCATGGGTTTTAGCAACTGAAAGCATCTCTTAAGCGGTTTGAATTTATATCATGTACAGTGGTCCTGGGGCTACTGGGGTACAGAGTGCTGAGATTCATGAATTACCCTTCCTGGCTCATGCCATGACCTCTGTGATGTTATGTGAGTTCTTCTCCTAAAAAGCTTTATTTGGGTAAGGAGCCACAGCCTTCTCTGTTCCTATTATTGATTCAATTGGCCCCTTTTCATTATGTGTTCTGATTGTCCTTTCTATCGTGGGAAAGGAGCAGATATATGTCTCTTTATCTCTATGGACCATTTAACTGATGCTACATTCAACATTGAATATTAAAGTCATAGAGATGGTTTATGTAGCAAAACAATAAAGCATTCATAATTCTCCCTTGCAGGAGAAATAACACAACCATACGATTTAATATAAATCTTCAGCCAACTCTAGACGTTTGTAAAGTTGCTCATTATTATTAGTTTTGCTCTTCCACAGCCCAGTCATTTTCTTCATTCTCCTCTGAGACTTCTGCCTGCAATTTCTCTCTAAACTCTGCATTAGATATTCTGTTTCAGTGTAGTTCTGAAAATTGTGCATTTTTTATTCTAAACAGTGTTACAGATGTACTGACAACAAGCTGTTGGACACTGCTTCATTTGGAAGATTTAAACATCTTATAAGTGAGCCATCTTCCTATGCTAGGGCTGGACAAACTATGATCGGGAAGAAAAACACTTGTTATTCATATGATAGAGTGTATTTCCAATTGAAATAAATGCATATAGTGAATCATTAGACTTCAGTATTCATTGTTTGTTTGTTTGGTTGTTTTTTTCCCCAGAAACAAACTTGCTCATGCAAGCCTGGGGCTGCAAAGTATTGCTAATATTTTTGTTTGAATTTACGTGATAATAGGAACCTATGCATACAGCAAGTGCATAAAAGAAATGATGGGGAGATACACAGAAAGTACATTTTGAATTTTCTGAATGTGAATGATACACATCACCTGAAACTGTTAATGAACCTCCATAGACCTCACAAAGAAAAAGCTAACATTTAAAAACACAGTCTGAATTCTGAGTAAGAAGAAAATTCTGAAACTGACCCAGGTGACATTAGGTTCTTTATGCCTGAGGGGTATTTTAGTCTTATCAGGAGCTAATCTATATTACAGGTGCATATGATGAAAGAAAAGATAATTTTGGATAGTGAATGCTCATGGTGACCTCTTGATGACTCCACTTGAATTCAGTCACCCTTTATAATAAGACTAAATCTAATGAATGTATGTTTTTTCCCCCTTATACTTTTGCAGATCTATTTACATCATTTAAGGTCAGTACAAGGTAAAATTATCTTGCTTGTATGTAAAATACATGTACCTTCTGCCTCTTTATATATTTGCAAGAGAATTTACTGTTTTCTTGGTTAGTTTCTGAACTTTATCTTTATTTTCATGATAATTTTTTCCTATTTGCAAGCATCTTTTTTCAGTAACCGTTTATATTTGGATGCATTTGTACTTTCAAGAGCAACTGCAATGCAGTCTATTTCAATGCATTGCAAAACATTTGGCATAATTGCAAAGAAAACACTATAATTGCAAGATATTTAACTTATTTTTAATCTGAATATTGGCAGCACAACCACAGTGAAGTGTAACTATGAGGTGTTCTGATGGTGGAAATGTTATTATATACAGTGCATTTTTTTCAATAATGCTAGATAACAGCAGTTACCAAATAGCTAGAGACTAATCATGTCAGTAGTAGTATCTGGGTGCTACAAAAGTGTATTTCCTCCTAAATTTTTTTGTCTAAGACACTGTTAATTGGAACTTGTCTCAGATATGTTTTTGCCTAACATTATTAAAAGAAGCACACAAGATTACTGAAACTGAAAGTTTAATTTCGTTTGCCTTGATTGTTAAGAATTGCTTCATATTTTTGTTTTTTCACTTTTCCATGTTCATCCACTTTTCACTTTGGGACTCTTTTTTTCCTAAATTATATTAAAATGTTCCTTTAGGCCTTTCGATTTTAGTTCTGCAAGGGGATAAAATAGCTTTTAAAATCTTTACCTATATGTGAAACTGTTCATTTGTCCAAACAAAAGCCCCAGATTAGGTATGTACTACATCTTTTAGTGTTGCAGCAATATTTTTTTTTACATTTTCATAAAAAGTGAGATCTGCCCAACAAGTGAGGTTTAATTAAATGAAGAAAATACATAATTAAATAACCTGATCTTAAACTTTCTTACTCATGCCCGTCTCACTAGAATTCCTGTCTCAGTAAAAGAGGTATCTCTACTGAAGCTGAAGAAAATCTGTTGCACTTTTAAGGCAGGGTCTGTTTGCCAAGCTATGGACAATTTGATATATTTATCATAGCAGTTCTTGCAAGTCATACTGTTACATGCATAAACTAGTTATAATTCCAGCTGTTAGAGATATTCTTGAGTAAAAAAAAGTCTTTACTTTTCTGCTTGCCCTATTTGTGTCTTACTAGGGAAGAAAAGCTTGAGGGCTCTTGATTGTTTTCCTTCTGTCACAGACAACCATGCTATAGATCTCCTTCATGTGCCAGTTAAGCTGTGCCTTGCCATGGAAAGGCTGTAAAAATATATTTTCCCAGAATGTTAGATGTTTTCTCACTTATAGAAGGGATTTATAAGAGAATATTTCAGAAAAGGCTTCTGGGCTTGTGAATCTCATCCTGATTGCAAACTTACATTCCCGATTGCTGAGATATTCAGAATAGTATTATTCAAAATCAACTTCATCTATTATTTATGTATTGATGGGACCCAAATTTCTCCCCTGTGTTTTAGTGGGTCAGGTGAAGAGCTTGAGCTCTTATAGAGTTACAGAGATTGAGAGGCAGAAAAAAATTGTGGCACACCTACAGTGCGTTGTCAGGAATATAGAAATGATTTAATGGGTAAGGACAATCGATTATATTGTCTGAAGACCTACACTGAATGATAGTGATCCTTCCAAAGCACAAAAAACTGTGCAATTTTAATTCATAATGTATGTGATTAAACGTTTTGCAGCTAATCACACAGGACCAAATCTTAAGGCCTTTATTAGTTCAACAAGCTCCTAGTTTAAATTTGTCTTTACAAATACTCAATTCAATTGAGTGCATAGCTGGTCTGTGTGACCATCTGCTTCTTTGACCATTATTGTGACCAGTTTTACCTCTCATTCTTGTTGTTCATTGCTATACCTGCTGGATATGTCGCCTTAAATTAGCTTCTGAACTCCTAAGGGATAGTAGTGTATCAGAGTTTGTATTTTGGAGTTTCCAGCACCACTGAGTAGAAGCTAGGTGTAAAGCATGAAAGAGGTTGTATGTGCATTCTGACAAGGCAGAATTTGACTGGGAAATACTAAGAATTAAATAGGGAGGAATAATCAGTGAGTGAATCCAAAGATTCCTGAAAGTAAAATTTAAAAGAGATAATTAAAACTCCCTATTTTAAAACATTTTCAATAGCTTTTTTTTTTAATATAAGTGTGAATCTACTTTCACTGAAAACCAAAAATTATTATTTTGACATCATTGATTGTATCATGTAGAAGAAATGCAATTTGAGAGTCCCTCTGATAATTTGTTCCATTGTAGGGGCATTGGTCAACACATGATGCATTACAGTTGCATCCTTAGGAGAGGAGCACCTTACTTGAACGCCTATAATATGCAAGATGTATACTTTACCAGGCAGACTAGTCTTCCAAAGAGAATGGGAACACAAGGCAGCAGACGTGTAAATTCATTCACAAACATCATTTTAGTACTTCCAAATGTGTTTCAGTGTGGCATTTCTCCTTTTATCAGAAAGTCAGTATTCCAGAGAAATACTGAATTTCTGTTGCATTAGAATGCCCTTAGTTAGCCTTACCAGTGTCATTCCTGGTGTTGGCTAGCATAGCTCACGTTAACATAGCTGATGATGACTGATGTGTATTAGGTGGTGCTCGAATAAGCAGCTTTGCCAGCTGAGAGTAATGATGCATCTTGGCATAGACTGGAAAGGGTAACTTTTTCAGCATACGCAGAAGCTACTGGAATACAGCTTATGAGCAGAGCTCCAACTCCCTGTGTTCTGATGCATTGCTGCTGTTTCTTTGTCGAGGTGTTGACTATTACAACTAAACTTTTAGCTGTTTTGTGGAGAGGTATTGTCTTGGAATGATTGGTGGTTTTCAACCATGGCATATTGAAATGTGCTTGCCGTGTTTGTGCTCCTCTTGCTAGTGAGTGATTTAATAAAAATCAGCAAGTGTTTAGCATTCCACTGTTTCATAAATTGTTGGTGGCAATTCAGAGGTCTTACAGTGCAACTGGGAAAATTGAAGGTATTCAAGTACTAAGAAAAGAGCAAGGATAACTCAGCTAGCAGTCTCCTTGAAAATAAAGATAAAATGTTTAGGGAAAAGGCCATGCAGACAGTGGGTTATACTATGTAAGTATAATTCTATGCTGAATTACATTCTAGAATAAATAACTCACATTTGCTTCATGGCATTTGTAGTTTGGTATGACCACAGCTGCATCCAGATGTTTAAAATTCTGATATTTTTAACTCGATAGAAAAATCTTTAAGTTGGGTATGTAGGTAGATTGAATGTACTAGTTCTATTTTTCAAAGAAGATTGTTTTGCAGCTTAATATTTTGGGATAAAATTTCATCTATAGATGTACTGTGATTACTTCATTAAAGATACTAATATGACTTAAAAAGCTTAACACTATACTTTTGCTATAAGTTCTACATTAAAATTTTATTTGTATTTTTCTTCTGGACATGTAGTATAACAAGACAGTGTTACAATATCTGTTTTCAGTTCACACTGTTCTACTTTTTCCGTGAAACATGCTATCCAATGAATGTTTAATCTAGGTAGATTCTTCGTTTTTTCCGGATATCACCTAAGGCCAAAAAAATCATGAAAGGAACAGCCACTATGGCTGTTGGGGTAATAACTTTATGCAATACTTTCATTTGAGTCATAATTTATGCTATATTTTAAGGAGCTTCCTGAGTAATAATACAGTTTGCAATTTAAATTAGCTTATGCTTGAATTTTCCTTCAGTTATGTAATGTCTTAAATTACATGAAAAGCTAATAAGTAATCCATTTTGCACATGTAAAACCTCTAGGTGAAGTACAATGATCTGAAAAGTACTTATAATAAACAATATATTACACCAATAAAATATTAAATGAAAATGTATCTCCTTTATATAGTTCGTCAGAGATTTTGTAGTATACTTTATTTCACTGCATACAGTTACCAATGGGAGAAGGGCTTCTACTTTGTAATTTTGCTACAAGTTAATGCGTGGGGGGCTTTGGTTTAGATTCTGCAAATGTGCTTTTAGTTGACCAGGCTTTAGATAACAAAATAGTTCAAAGCTACAGGTGGATCAGGGATAGAGTGATATCTGATGAAACTGTGGAGCAATAAAGTGAAAACTCTTTCTCATGGAAATCAGGAACATGTCAGAGTGACGTGCTAAAAATAGGCAAATATAGCAGCCATTTAAACCCTCTGTTAGCCTGGAAAGTCCAGCATGAAACTTTAAAGCTCCTTTCAGAACTGGTTGTATTCATAGCTGCCTGACAGTTGCACGGTGTGACTTCAGCTTTCTGCCCTGCTAAACTTTTTGGATAGTATGAGATCCAGCTCTGTCCTTACAGGAATCAGGGGCACTGGGGTGAAAATGCCTCTGCAGCTCTAGGATGATAAACTGTCTCCTCAAACGAGAATACAGTGTGGGAGGAATGAAGGTAGGTACCTTTGAGACATATAACAAAATGAGTGTGAAAAACAAGTCATGGAAGGGTAGTTATAGGATGGATTTTATAACCTTGACTGTTTGAGCCTTCTGGTCATTTTTATTTCGCTTTTTCTCTGCACTAGATGCACATTCACCCAATTCTGTAAAAATGACTTCTTTGAGTTGGAGCCAAAACCCAACTGAGCAAAATCATTTGCTCCACAGTTGTGCTTATACCAGGCACAATGCAAGTGCTTTTCAAAGCAGGAGCATCCTAATTACCTAGAAAATCTCTCAGCCTCTTGTATGACACCTTCTGCTGCATGACAGAAGCAGGTATGTAAGAAATCCTGTCTCCACTGCTGCAGCCTCCACTGTTCATACTTGGGTGATTATTTTATATATAATTCTTTACAAGCCTGTCCTTTCTGAGTCCTGTTAAGCATTTAGTTTCCAATCTATACAGCAAAAACATTTGGTGATGTTTTTCAGTTCTGTGCTCACCCTGTCACTGGTGCTTTTTCAGTTATCAACACTACTGACATATTTTTGGAAGGTGCAACAGTACTTCTTTTTACTCAGCCATATGATATGGGACCATATCACTGGCTCGAGATAACGGAAAGGCAATCTCCTCTCATGCTTCCATCCTTGAGTAAATCTACTCTCATTTGTGTATCTCTTTATTCCTCCCGTAATCATATTCCTCCCCAAAATACTAGAACTCTCTTTAGGAGTGCTGTTAATTTTATCTACCTTTCCTTTTTTGTTGCCCATTTAGGTTCTAGAACTCTTCTTGCCTTTTAAGTTCTTTTTTTCTTCTTGCTTATGTTGCTGTTTCTGTCTAGAATGGTCCTCAGGAATACATTTCTTTTCTGCCCTTCAAGTGTTCCCCCCAAGCTCTTCATTTGATGCTGAGTGCTTTAGTCTTCATACTCCAGTGTGCTTAAGCAGATGCTCAACTTTAAGCAGTAGTAGTTAAACACCTGCTTTTCACAATTCAGAATGGATGGTACCTTTAGCATTTTCCTGAATCGGAGGCTAACAGCCTGAATGTGAAGGCTTATAAATTTCACTAAATCATGAGTGAATATTGAACACATATCTATAACATATAAGTGCTTAAGTGCTTTCCTAAGTAGAGGTATTTTACCCAGATTTTAAGGTTTTTTTCCAACAAGAAACATATTTTTGTTTTTCTAACTACCTGCAAGGACCAGAAAAAGATACAATGCTTTTACAGATAATTAGGAGAGCATGTTGTACTAGTTCACTTCTCTATTTTCTCATTAGGCAGGCACCTATTTATCATTTCCAGATTCTGTAGATGAGATTTTCCTGCTGAGTATATACAAGTGTAACCTATACTTACACTGAACTGTCAGCTAAGCTTTAGTTACAGCATTATTTTGTTGTTGGATGCTATTCCTGATCTACTTTTGTTAAAGTGAATGTGTGCATGTGTTTACTTATCTATTTCTTTCAGTGATAGAAGAGAGTGTTTGAAAAAGAGGGACCAAAGCTATAAAAACTAATATTTAAAATGTGATTTTAAAATAGTTTTATTACACATTATTTTATGTACACTGTACATAGGCAATTATTACTCCCCTCCTATCCCCCAATTTTTTAAATACTCTGCTTTACTTCCCTGAAAATATTTGTCTATGGACTGCAGAAAAATCAAAGTAAGTTGGTACTATTGTGATAGAATTCATGAAAAATGTAAGGTGCAGAATCCTCTCAAAATATTTCTGCTTGATTTGCTTTGAAAAGCTTACTTGTCTGAGTAGAATGACTGAAAAACGGTATTGTACAGAAAAAACCTTGTTATGAATGCCTAAAATTTTTGATGTTATTTTTGAATAGATTGATTCATATTCAGATTAGCTTCCTGCCAGATGGAGGGAATTTACAGTAAATCAGTTTTTGGCAGGAGAGAAATAAAAAATGAACAACATCTGCTTATTTATAAAAGTTGTCCTATTCTTTCTCTGTATTGGTAGGGCACATACTACCTATTTAAAGAAAGTTTTATTACCTATAAATTGTGGAATCTTAAAGCTTAAAGGGATGAAAAGGTATTTGTGTTTATAAAGAGGTTGACAACAGAACATGTTTATATAATGTCAGCAGCACCTTCACATAATACAGCCGTTGATGTTCAGCATCTATGTGTTGAGTTTCTGCTCCAGCAGTGGGTCTCAGTGCGGGAAGAGCCATACAGTTGCCAGGAGCTATTTTAGGCTGTGATCTTGCAGGTATGACTATGTAGGCAAACTTATCAAAGTCAAACATTCCACATTCACAAAGAAGGAAGGCTCATGAGTATGCAGAACCCTAATAGCCTCCTTTTGACCTATACAAATCAAACTATTCTATAGTCCTATTAATATTTCTGTTTGTAAGTCATGCATTGGTTTATAAACGGGAGATTGGAATGCTCAGATATTAGGTCAATATATTTGGCTGCTGCTTTGTAATGACCTTAACATGACAGGTGTGCCTGAGATTTTAATGAGCGGCTTGTTTATACTATTAACTCTTTTAATGTATATAATATTTATATAAAATGTATTCACAATATACATATATAATATATACTAAAAGAGAAAGCTCAAGCCCTTGTCAGTGTCATTGATGTCCAAAGTACTGGCTCAAAACTGCTGAAGTCGGAGGTTAGATGACTAAAGATGGAGTTAACAGCAAACTTCTGGTATGAATAGCTAATCCAACAATCCTTTGGTAATTACAATTCAAGATCAGCAGTAGCTTGAAACTACAGGCAATGAGAGGGCACAGTCATACGATATTTCACACACCTGACTTTGTTTACCAAAAATGCCATGCTGTTCTTGTCTGCCAAAACATCTCCAAGTAGCAAGAACAGTAACTTTATTCTGTCCTACAAGTTTAGAGATAAAACATATACTTGGAATGTTGATAACACATTTACTAAGAAAGAAGGTTTAAAAAGCTAATTGTCTCTTATTTCTACTACTTCTTTCAGGAATGGTTTTCAGAATACTGTCATTTGGTTTGAGGATGAATCCAGTCTGCATCCTTTCCATCAAGGTGACGACTAGCAAACTGCTCGTGATAAGGCATAGCATCAGTCTAATCCTCACAGCATACCTAGTCTGATATGGGCAGGCAAGATTTATAGGCAATGTCTTTTACTACACCAATTAATGTAGGTAGATAGAGAAGCTTTTGGGCATACCAGCATTCCATCAGAAGCTAAAGGTGTGTCAATAATTTAATCAACCTAGCAGCTGGCATCTGCAGATCCTCTTCACCGAAAGGTTAGCAATCTTAGGGAGCTGCTTCTGTATTCACAGTTTATTTCTGTTATCTAGAATGGCTTTAAAGGCCCCACAGGAATCCTGCTTCTCCTAAAGGAGGGAGCTAAAGATCTCACTTTACTTTCTTCTTCCTCCTGGGTCTTTATTTTCAGTAGCTTAAAAGATATTTAGAATATTCATAGGAAAGCTGAGCATCCTTTTCTTTGTTTTCTATGGTTCATGTAATAGTTTTTCCTTAACTTTCTTGGTCTATGTATCCATTGCGTTCTAAAATTACATCACATTCAGAGCTATGGGCTTAAATGTTTCTTTCTGCTTACAGGCCTTTAAAACACAGTGCTACAACATTATAAATTTGATCTGAAGAGAAGAATGATCCATGTAAACTTCCTGATAGATTCATAAATTCCATTTCATTGTGTGATTTACACAGAATGTAAACATCTATGGAAAATTCAAGAATTTTTTTTCTCCTTTTAATTGAGAAATTCTATCATCATGACCTAGAATACCAAACATACTAATGCCCCCTGATCAAGAATGTCAGATATTTTATTTGCAAATCTTCTGGGAGATATTATTTCTTCCTATTTTTCAGACATCTCCTGTCAAGGGATTTAGAATTAACACTCTTTTGTCCTTGGCCAAAAAAATGCCAGGGTAAGACTCTCGATGATGATAACCAGAAATGGCTGATGAATTAAACCTGAAATAATACAGTCATTAAATTACATTTTCTCTTTTATGAATGTATATATATAATACTTCTATGTTTCTTAGGTATTAGTCAAAATGCGCTAATGTCATTTGAAAATTACACTGAGAAAAATGCATATTGTCAAATAACTCCTATATGGTATTAGTGGTTGATACGCAGAAATTGTAGGTGTTTTATAAAATGACTGTATTTTTTGAGACAAAATTTTAACTTGTAAGTGAATTAAAATAAAAATATAGTCCATGAATTAATATTTAACTTATTCTGTATAATTTAAATTTGTTAAGAAAACATCATTATACAGTAATTGTTTAGTATGAAATTAAGTGGCTTTAAATAAGTAAAACATACTGGGTTGCAGCAAGAAAAGACTATGACTATCAGATGAAGGATAGAAGTTCTGTTAACTCCCAGTACTGAAGGAAAGTGATAAATAAGTAGAAAATTATATTATTTATTACTTTATTCTTAAAACAAAATGCTTTTCAGGATGAGACCTTGCATCTTGCAAACACTGAGATGTCTGCTGAACAGGAGTGTTCCACTTGATGCCTATTGGATGCTGTAGTGGTGTGGAGCTAGAGAGGGAGTCTAGTGTTTGCAGAATCATGCCATCTGAGGCAGAATTATTCTGCGATTTTTCCTTACAAATTTAAAGCCTAGTCCTGCAAGAACCACACATACAAGACTCACATCAACTCTTTGGGAAAATTTGCTTCTTTTAGAGAGGTTAATAATAGAATCATAGAGTGATTTGGGTTGGAAGGGACCTTAAAGATCATCTAGTTCCAATCCCCCTGCCATGGGCACAGACACCTCCCGCTAGACCAGGTCGCTCAGAGGCCCATCCAACCTGGCCTTGAACACTTGCAGGGTTGGGACATCCTCAATCCCTCTGGGCATCCTGTTCCAGTGTCTCACCACCCTCACAGTGAAGAACTTCTTCCTTACATCTAATCTAGATCTACACTCTTTCAGTTTAAAGCCATTATCCCTTGTCCTATCACTACATGCCATTGTAAGAGGGTTGGCTTTCTGGGCTGCAAACACACTTTGTCAGGTCTTCTTGAAATTCTCATCAACCAAAACCCTCAAGTCCTTTTCCACAGGGCTGTTCTCAATCCACTCATTGCTCAGCCTGCATTTGTGCTTGGGATTGCCCTGACCCATGTGCAAGACCTTGCACTTGGCCTTGTACTTCATGAGGTTTTCATGGACCCACCTCTCAAGCCTGTCAAGGTCCCTCTAGATGGCATCTCTTCCCTCCAGCATGTTGTCTACACTGCAGCTTTAAGTTGTCAGCAAACTTGCTGAGGGTGCACTCAATCCCTCTGTCCCTGTTGCCAACAAAGATGTTAAACTTCACTGGTCCCAGTGTTGACCCTGGAGGAATGCCACTCCACAAATGAAACCATTAACCAAAACTATTTCAAATAGGTGGGTTTTAAAAGCACACAGAAAGAGCTAGACAATGCTTTTCTTTCCATCATATATTACATCTTTGATCATCTTAAAGATATCAATATTATTTACATTTTGTGATGACCCAATGGAGATAGTCAAATGACTACCTCAGAGCACCCACTACACCCAAAGAAGATCCAAGCATAGTCTATGTCTTTTGTCTTCCAATGTGGTGGTTTTTTTCCCTAGGGACTATTGTCTTCCTGTTTCTCAGCCAGGTGTTGAACCTACACCTCTTTTTTTACAAAAAATATGTTGAAAATATACTTGCAGTTAAATATTGCAGAGAATTGTTTTCCTCATTTTTAGGGACAAGAGAGTCCCCTAGAGACTATGACCAAGTAGCCAGTGCAGTTGGACTCCTAAATATATATTCACTTTCACAGTGTATAATTCTGATTGAAAAAGAAAAGGGGAAAAAGTGAGGGTCCTTCTAGTGATAGGAATAATAATTGCGTGTGTTTCTGAACATTAGCTTTTTGCTGAAAAGCAAGAATCTCTAGGCTGTGTAGTAATTTTTAAATATTCTATCAGAGAACATAAAACAAGTCACTGACCTTGAATATCTTAGTGATTGTATTCAAGGCAATGAAAATTAGCTTACATAAATAATAAAAGACAATAATTAGATAAAATATAATTTAATGCTTGGAAGAATTCTAAAAATTAATTTGAAGTTGCTAATAGAGTAAAATGTCAATTGCTTTTCATGAATGTACTTTTTTCGTACATTTCATGTTTAAGAAATGTAATAGACACGTTGCATATGGTATCTTCAGCAAAATGCTGGGACACACGGGCACTTAAACTAAGAGGAGATTCACTGATATCAGGACAATTATTTGCTTAAAAGATCTGTTAGAAGTTATTATAAATTTGTTTACAGTGGCAAGAGCAAGTGGCAAGATTCTACAGATAAGTTTACAGCCCTCTTGCATTCTAACTACTCTTTCAAACATTATTTGCTTTTTCAGACTATCTCTCCTACTTGAAAGAAAAATAATGTGTAAAGCCAAGCCATTTGGGGGCATGATGAAAATGGAAGAAAACAAATTGCTTTTTCATGGGCTTCAACAAAAGCTTTTACTTTTGAATGGCTGATGAACCAAGTTGCTGGGGATTGATTGGCAAATGCTGCGAAGAATCCTTTGTTGTCCATTATTGACATATGGGTTGACTAGACTCAATTATGAACCTCTGCAATTTTGTTCTCAGTGTCTGCAATAGTATTTTATTAAACATTTTATAAAATAAGTGAAGGAACAATTTGAACCCTGAGTTTTCACTAGATATTTGCTTACTTTCTGAAGTGTCCTGGAGAAAATTTGACCATGGGAGACTGCAGAAAGATTCTTGAATATTTTACTAAATCCTCTTGGAAGGAGGTCTGAAAACATGCAGTAATCATTAGGCAACCATCTTTGGTTTTTGGTTTTGTTTTTTTTTGTATGGGAGAGGAGCGCTCAAGGCGGGTCCTGGTATTAGGACAGGCAAGGAAATTGGAACTGAAGTTAAAATAGTTTTCTGTTCAAAATAGCAGCTTTTTTTCATAGTGCTTATTTGAAATGAAAAATCAAAATGTTTCATTTTAAGATGGTCTAGCCCAGGGTTCAGCAGGAATGGTTTCACCAAAGGCAAAACCACTCAGTATTTCTGTTGAGTTTTCTTTGTTTTCTTTTAAGCAGTAAGTATCTGTAACAGTTAACTTCATTGGTGTTACAGAAGTAAAATTCTGAGAAAAAAACAGTTTTGTGACTTATTGATGTAAATGTATTTGAAAAACTTTAGGTCAATAAATGACACTTTTTTTTTTCCTGCATTTTTTTCTTATCCCTGAATGCTCATTGAGAGAATAAGGATACCATGAATAGATGCATAAATATATGGGATGCTTTTCAACAAGTTACTTTTTTATAATCTTGCTTCATTAATGTGACCTAAGAATGGAAAAGTTTGCACCATATGTTGTGTCACAACTTATATTTAAAATAAGAATCAAATCAGCTGACTTTTAGGAGCCATAAAAAATTAAATGGCAATAATAATAACAACAAACCAGTGTTTTGGCCTTCCACAACCCCAATATATACTACTATTTATTAACATCAATTGATTAAACTTAATAACTTGGTTAATTAGTAATTGATTAAGCTAAGTAACTAAGCTTAGTAATTAAGAAGGGTGAATAGTGCAAAACCACTTTCCATAAATCTTCATGTGAATGTTAAGTGAACCTATTTCAGATATCTTTGTGTTACTTTCTAAATTCTCTTGCACTGACTGGGCTTTTGCTAGAGTAAATGTTCACAGGAAAAAAGAATGTTAAGCTTACATATTTTAGCACTTACAGAAAACTTAAACATTGATACACCCCTTCGATGCACCTGGCTCCTACTCCTCTTCTTATCATCTTGGATGATCAGTCGACCATCTTATGACCTGGTACACTTGTGCTTAGGTTGTGGCCCAAGATCCAGCAAGTTCTGGGCATACACAGCTGAAGAAAAAACACCAGGACTCTCAAGTTCTGGACATGCGCAAAACAGAATATTTCAAGACTCAAGTTACGCTGAAATGGAAAAGTACCTGACAAAAGTCAATTATCTCCCTATAAGTAGTGATCCAAAATGAGACCCTTTGAGCTCTCCTGGATCACAGTGGGCTGCATTCAGCATCTCCCCTGAGTTGGGACACCTCTCAGGACTGTCTGCTGACAAAACTGACATGAGGCCTGGGTGAGACCACCTCCTTGAAGCACAACTCCTGCCCATTGAGAAATGTCGATGTATTGTGAATATTTACTCTAAACTTGAAGGGGGTAATTTCGACTATAGACTAGTCTCTTTTACCCACCTCTCTATGAGTATGAGCATCTGCATATTTCACTGGCCACGTAATTCTGTATCTGTATCCTTTGTGTTTCTGTGTATACACATGCTTTGGTTGGAGATACCTTTTAGTAACCTGGTGTCAATCTTGTCATCTTTGAACCTGTAATTAAGTTGCTGTTTTACGAAATCATTTCTTATAGCAAGTGCTGCTAAAATCAGCCTTTGATTTATCTCATTTTATTAATAAGTCTTGAATTGCTGATAAATTAAACTGTGTTAAACTTATTCATCTGTGACAGTTTCCCAGCAGGAATCTCATAAGACCCATGCTTATCTAATTACAGAACAGGTGCCTGCTTTGGAAAGTTGATGTCTAATTTGAAAAACAATCCACACCACCATCTGTGGTAAATAACTTTGTAAGATAACATAAAGTATGGATGTCAGAAACTAAAAGATCTGTCAGTTTTGATGCCATCTGGGTCACTTCAGACAGGGAGGTGGTTTTCTTTGCATTGTTCTTTTCAGTATGTCTTCCCAGTAATAACAGCAGAGAGACTTAGCCAAAAGAAAAAAGCCACTACTAGAAGCAACAGAATCATAGTATTACAACATAAAACAATTCATTTTGGTATAATTTGTGACTTGATTCAGAGAAACTCTCTACTGGTCTTAACTTTTTCATGATTCTGAAAGTTTTCTGTAACCGTAACACAGCTTCATTATGCTTTCTGCATTATTGTGAACTAAGCAAGTTTTATCTTCATTATGTTTCCATCTTGGAAGGGTACAATAGAAGTGTAAAAATCACAAAATGAAGGAGTTATGAACCATTCAAGTGATTTTGCTCAGGAAGAAAAGGTGTCAATAATGTGTTTGATTTTTTTTTTCTTTAGTGGAATGACATGCATTTAAAGGTGAGAAAACCTCTGTAGAAACTGAATCACTAGTTTGTTTCCCTGTTCTTTTGCCATGAATTGGATCTTTCAATGCTTCTCTAATTTCATGTCCTAGAATTATTTCAAAACACTGTTATTCCCTCCACTGTTACTAGCCGTGTTATCTTCTTTTAAATATGGAGTTGTTATTGGGATATTTTACAGAAGAATTATTGTCTGAATTTAGAACAGATTTTACAGTGTCTGTTCTTCTGCCTGATCAAAGACTGAAGAAAAGTGTGGAAAAGTTAAGTTAAAAAAAGAGAATGCCTTAGCTGATCAGAGAGATATCCTGTGAACATCAGCACAGACATATAGGTGTGACACATCTTATACTTACGCCATTTGTCTTCTCCAGTGCCTAGATTCAGGAGCACACTAGGCATTTTCTAGTGGAGGAAAATGGTGAACCAGACATAGCAATGTTTTATTGAATGTGAGCCTCTCAAATTGGAGCCTTTTATATAATTTTTTGACATGCAGAAATTTTCTGCAACCAAATTTAGCATTTGGTAATACAAGAACACACCATGCCCCCAACAATTTAAACCCACATTAGAAAACTTCTAATTATTGAGGCAATTTCTGATAATTTTATATCTTTATGTGGTGAAGCTTTTCATGTCCAACAGTGGCTTTGTATAGCTGGGAAATGTTTTTATTACATTTTAATGGTGATATTAGAGGAGTTACAAAGTGTTAGCAAAGGAAGAGTGAACTTCCAGAAACAACTACAAGTCAGGTGTTTTAAGCAACTGCCCCTACTGTTACTGTGCATTCTTCAGCACCTGAACTCAGAGAGACAGAAATCACCATAAATATAAAGAAAGGAAATGAAGTACAGTCTTTCTTTAGAAAAATGTCGAGGCATTGACATCTGAATCTCACAGTGCATTTACAGAGAAGCAGTAACCACTCACATCAATCTTTCAACTGCAGTGTGGCTTCAGAGGTCTCTGAGAGAGCCCAGCAAAATCTGAAAGGACAGTTAGCATCAGTTTTCCAGAATCTCCTAATTATATGCCACAAGGATGCAGAACTCATAGTTCTTTTTGAAAGAGAGTGTGGTGTGGGAGTGAAACTCTTTTTCTCATGAAAAAGAACTTTCCAACATGTATTTGGTTCTGTTACTTGCTTTTAAGATAAACCTTGTGGAAAGTAAGTGGAAGAGGTTGATTTATGCCCTATCTGTATCAGATATGCAAAGAGCTTGTGCATCTTCACTCTGCAAACATTTTGAGCAACAGACAGTTTTGTTTTCTTTATTATTGATACGTTACATGGGTATTGCAAAACACATTGCCAGTAATAAAATCTGAAAAGCTTGCCAAAATCATTAGGTTCTATACACTTATTATTAGACTGTAGAAGTGCTGCATGTTCATCACCAGCTGGTTTTTCAAATGTAGTACTGCACTATAGAGGCACAGTGCTGAATCCACTAAGCATATTCAAAAGATAATATCACTTGTCTTGTAAAGAATCACAGATTGGAAGAAACATTTTCAATTCAATTATGGGTTCCAACCTCAATTACTTTCAGAATCTCTCTTGCTAATTTATGGAGTTGTTCACAGACAAATATTCTTATACATAATTACTTTTCATTTGATAATAAACAGGGGAAGCAAACCCAATATGGTACAAATCTTGCATGCATACAAGCCAGCTGGTAGATGCACATTACTCTCAGATTACCTGCTTACCCATGAGCTTAAGAACAGTTTGTTTGTAGTGTTACTTCCAGGATAAGAAGTTCTTTCCTCTTGATGACTATAGTCCTGCAAGAGAATACATCTCTGGGGACCAGCACTTCCAGATACCATAGAATCATTTAGGTTG
>VYZX01034191.1:139202-159932 GCA_013401335.1 Brachypteracias leptosomus
CCTTTAAGATCATCCAGTCCAACCATAAACCTACTACTACTATACCAAGTCCACTACTTCCCCAAGCCTGCAGCATTGCATGGATTTGTTGTGGCCCAAGCGTGGGATTCGACACTTGGCCTTGTTGAAGCTCATACAATTTACCTCGTCCCATCAATCCAGCCTGTCCAGATCCCTCTGTAGAGCCTCACTACCCTCAAGCAGATCAATACTCCTGCCCAACTTGATGTCATCTGCAAACTTACTGAGGGTGCACTCTATCTCCTCATCAAGATCATTGATAAAGATATTAAACAGAAGAGGATATTAAACAGATATGACAGCTCAATGATGGTAGCACAGTTTCTATGTCACCAGGGAAGGGCCAGGGAAGAAAATTGTTTTGTTTCAGCAGTAACAGGAAGGAGTTTCTGTGGAATTACCCATTTCTAGATGAGCTTGTTCTGTCTGAAACTAGATGTCATTCGGATCTCCCAAAACCCATTTGGATTCCTATGCTAAGGGCTCATTGGCCCCTAGGCTGATGTCCCTCTTTCCAGGTCCCGTAGTGTTGTCCTTGTTAGTGGGGTAGGATTCTTGAACATAAAAGCAGATTCCTGTGGAGAAACAAAGTCTGGAAACTATGATGCTAATATAACAGTATCTTCAGAAAGTGGAAAAATTGTTTCTGGGATGGGATGGGTTAGTTAAATTGTAATTATGGATAGTTTTCCATCTCTCATTTTTATACCTTTCAGCCTTTTTTCCTTCCTTTTACTTTTCTCCTCCTTTTTCTCTTATTCCTTCTATTTTTAATTATAGCACCTGCATTTTTCTGTGGAGCTTATGCTTTGGCTGATTCTGTGTTTTGGTATATCCATACATTGTCATTTATGTCCATTGCTGGACTGGAAACAAATGTGTATGGCAAGATCAACCTCTGAGCAGGGAAGCTGGATTGAAATTTCCCAGGCAACAATTTATCCTAAAAAAGTAAGCATCTTTGGTTTTTTGCCTTCCCTACAAGTCCTAAAAGAACTCATAGAAATAACTGACTTATGTCACTACACATAACAAGCATCATTCTCAGATATATAAACTACTCTGTAGTAGATTTCATACCCACTGCTTGAGAGTTAGAGAAAGCAGCGTGTGATATCTGTGCAATATAACATCTTTTCTGGTACTTAAGCCCCCTTCCATATGCAGAGGAGCCATTAACCCTTACAGGAAAGACCAATTACTGTCACAGGTGGGGAGCTTTCAGAAAAGAAGCTGCAGTAATCCTGCTGAGCATTCCACTTGCAGGAAATTGGAGTTGTGCTTTGTGGTAAGTGTTACTGCCTCTGCACTTCTCTTTTCTTGGTTTTTCTCTTTTCTTGTCTGAAAGTCAATACTGAAGAGTCGTAATATGGATAAAGTATACAAGTGGCTTATCAAATATATCATGAATAATGCACTTGGCTTGACTGAATATATAATGGCACTAGTTACATTTTTAAAACACACTTTTAAAACATTGTCATAATAAACATTAAAGGTCTCTTCACCTCAGTGATAAAGACTATGCGGCTGCAATACATTTTTGTGACATAAGCCATGTTTCTCCAGTTAGATTTATTAGTGTGAAGAAAATTGCTCTTCTGAAAATCAAGTAATACAGACACATTATTACTGTATCAAAAGGTGTTATTAATCCACCTACTGCATCTCCAGTTGCATGGACTCTGTTTATTATCTGTAAAAGGAACATGATCTTAGCTTTCTCTAAGCAATCCTGGAAGCAGCTGTTTTATGATGGGAAGTTTCTTGCTTGCTCTTTCTTTTCAGGAGGTACTTTGATGTCTTAATGCATTTTTAGAAGAGGTTCACTTAATATGTAGAAGTAGAGCCGCATTTTGATACAGCTTTCTGCATTTTTTCTTCTAAACTTTCTTTCTGTAATTAATAGAAATAGACAAACCAAATGAGAAAGTCATTGTGTGGGTCCAGTAAAAATTTTAGGCATCAGTTACAGAAACTAAACTTACAGATTTTGTGAGTTAATTTACTTTGTGTTTCATTGAATCAACAGGAAAGTAATCCCTAAAGATTAAGCCTGGCTTTTGGCAGATATAGGAATTTAGGATGCAGGGATTAACCTGACAAAATACATTCTCCTGAGCAGTCAACAAAGTATTCATGCTTTACTTGGGCATTAGTTTCAATCTTGTGCCTCCTGTAATTCAGCGTGAGAAATTATTATTCTCACTGTCCAGTCACAGTAGATCCAGTCACACTGCAGATTTCATTCACTGTCTTGTACCATGATATTGGCACCATATGGCAAGTTTATTATGAATTGTACCTTTATCATTTATATATTTATAATAAACTATAAAGATATACTATTATAAAAGTAATAACCTTTAAGTCACAGAGTTCCAGGTCAGAAGAAACAGAGCTGTTGTTGTTTCTTCATTGTCATTGGATTGTTGTCTAGGGAATTCTTTGTCTTATGGTGAAACATATTCTAATCCCTTATTCTAAATTGACTTTAAAATGCATATTAATGTCATTGTAAAATTAGCCCACTGTTAAATGAGATAGAAGAAATGTGTGAGAGTGTGAAAGAACTTAGTTATGAAATTGGTGGTTTTAGCAAAGAGACTAGAAGAATGGCCATATAATATGAATTAATATCTGGCTTTGGTCCATTCTATTCAAAGTTAGTTTGTTGCTAACACTTCATTTTCTTGGTTATATCCTCTGAGATATGTTCTCCCAGTTGATAAATGCAATACTTTGATTGTTGTCAGTATTCTGTCATCTTTTGTAAATGATATAGTGCCCTGAAATAAGAACAAAATAAAAACAATCGTACAATATTATGCACTTAACTTTCTATTTGTCCTGGTTTTCTCTTTATTAGTGCAGCCTGCCTTACCAATACGATTCTGCTTGTATTTGGATTTCAAATTCAGATCTATTTTTCTCAATGCAATCTCACAAAATGAAGTTGGCTCAATGCGTGCATTGTGTCTTTGTGTTAAGGTGTGTGTATCTCGGTGTATTTAATATTTCCTTTATACTAACAGAAATCAGCAGAGGTGTAAACTGGGCTTATAATAGTTAGTTTTCATGAAAAACAGTCCAGTAACTTTCACTGGCTCTGTGACTCTGCTACAAATGGTTGCTTTTCATTTAAAATATTTTTTATACTCCTAAAATAAAAAATGCAAATAAAGACTTTTAAATTCAGGATCTGAAAAGCTTATTAAATCATGCAATAATTAAAATAAACTTTTTTTTTAAACTATAAAAATCATAAAGCCGATGCTAATGTAATTCCTATAGTCTCTTTCTCGATGAACTTCAGTTTCTTTATAACAGAAAACCAAATTAGTTTGTATTCATTCTCCCTGAACTTCTTTACAGTGTTTAATAGTTTGAGAGGAACAAAGTTAATTCACTCATATGATCAGGCTCTGAAGTGTTGCTTTAAGATAAGAACAGAGTACCAAATTACCTATCCGTGTAAATAGAATCTGTCATGTATTGCCCTATATAGGAAGATCAAGTGGTTAATTCAGTCATGCTAGTGAAAGTCCATCAAGCAGCTGTAACTGTTATTGCTTATTACGGTCAAACAAGCTTGCTTATGGTATGTCTCTAAAACAAGAACACAATTTTAGAGGTTTATTTTATTATAAACTAGTATTCTCTTGCCTAAAGTTAGCTTTCACATTTCTCCTTTTTTTCTTTTACTAACTGAACCACAATTATTAGGCTTCTATATGCAATATTCAGAAATCTAATTTCAACCAAATCATCATCATAATCTGTTAGCTCATTAGATCAGCAGCTATTTATTTTTATGTTCATATAGAATGGTTGAGAGTTTGCAACTTCAGCTTTTTCAGAGTGGCTTTTATTTATTTGAGTATACTGACTGCACAAAATAGTATGTATTAAATAACAATATGTAAGCAAGACTAGAACTTGATTAGTCTGAGGGGGTGAGATGTGAAATCTTCTTTATAATAGAATGGCTGTTGTACTAAAATAAAATGCAGCACCTGCAGAAGTCCCATATTAAGGACCTCTCTGAGGACAGTCACCACACATAACATACAGAGATGCAAAATCCCACCATACTACTAGGGAAAAGCCAAATGCCTGTGAGGACCCCTGAATTCTGTTTATCTCAGATCAGGGAGGAGAAAGAGGCAGAGAATTGCCTAGTAAGGAAATCCTTACCAGTCCTTTGCAAAGTGGCAGCATCTCCTAGCTCCTGCTATAGAGGGCATCCCAGGCTGGGAAGGCTGTAGTGACACTGCTGACACGTCACCCCGTTTGGCTGCCCAATGTAGCTGCACTAACCGCTGCCCTGTCCCAGTGTCCTCAGGAATTCTCAAGTGAATCTCTTCTCAGTAAGTGTGCCAATACCAAAAGGCTCTCCTTATGCTCATTTAGTAGTCCCTCAGCTATACCACTTTGGGCAGAGCTGTGCTTTGTTACATGCCCATGAGCACCAACAGGTTATTTCAGGGCCAAGAATCCTGTCAAACCCAGTGAATACCGTGAAGTTGCAAATAGTCACACCTAGCACGCGGTTGACAGATCATTTCAGCCACCTAAGGTCCATGTACAGTATTTCAGATGCTGGCTTGCTTGATATATTACTGAGCTGTAAATGAAAAATTGTCATTCTGATGCCTGAGCACACTGCATTTTTATATAAATGTGTCCCTTGGCTGCCACCTCTCATCAAAAATTTCAGGTATGGTGGCTCTGGTTCTCAAACCGCTTTCTTCAAAATTATCAGTATTCTGTCTATTGTTATAGAAATCTCTTTTCCCTACTGACTGTTTTTAATTATAGACCTATTGGTAGCCTTTCATTTATCTCAAAGATTTTGAACATCCTAGTCGTAGTTTTCACATTTGATTGACTCTTATCTCCTTAAGGGTTTCTCTGGATTTGAGCATGAGCATTCTGATTGCTCTACTGTCTGTTTGACAAATTTCATTTAAGTGTGTTCTGGTTCATGGAATACATGGGGATATTTTTTCTGATTTTGGTGTTTTAAGTTCCTATGATTTTATTACATATATAAGTATGTATTTTGGTGGAAGGACAAATGAGTGTTCATAGATCATTTTGTATTCTCATTCTATCTGATGATTTAGTCCCTATCTTGAAGTAATTGTTTTAGTGCTTAGTTGCTAAATCTTTAGAGTAAACTTAATAATATTTGGCACAAGTTTTTTAATTCAGCCATCTGTAAAGAATTTATGACAAATGGTAATTATTGTGTAGAATATTTTTACTTCTAAAGTCAGTTAAGGAAAGAGTCTGCCCCTGTCATGGAGTTCTGGAGAAAGAAATTTTTAAACCTATAGAAAAAAAAGTAATGTCTGTCAAACATAATAGGCCATAGTCTGAGGTACTCTAAACATTATTTGGACTTCTGTGGACAGATGTTCATTAATATTAGCTAAAAATTTGGTACTGATGCTTCTAGAGGTTTCTCTTGGCTTTAGAACTATCATATTTTCTAGTAGATTTGTTCATTCATGTGCATACACACATGTACACACACAGAGACATAATTTAGTGGAAGTTTTTGACTTTTATTTGATAAAATTTGATTATTTCTGAGACCCAAGGCTAAAATACCCTTGAATAGGAATACAGAAAAGGTTTATATGTAGCATTTTTTTCTGCCACTGCAATGCTGTTACTTACAGGGATTTTCCTCCACCTCTTTCAGAGATGAAATTTCACCTCTGATTAATAACTTTGTTTCATATAGAGACTACCATAATTTTTATTCCTGTCTTTCTCATATGTATGGCATACAGACTGGAAATATGGTAGAATATAGCTTGCTATTGTGAGAAATAGAGTAAGATGTGGAATAATTATAGCAGTAGGAGTTATCTTTTCAGGTTCATTTTTGCAGAGCATTTCCAAAAAAGTAATGAAATGAGTTCATTTTATTTGCATTAATCTACTCCATTAATAAATCACACATTGCCAGTAACTAAGATTATCACAGAATTTTCCTTCTTTCAGATGTATAGGTAGTTTTCATATTGGATTTGTTGAAAATGGGTGTACTTTAAAATTGTGTACTAAAATACATATTTTTGACACAATAGCTTTTTCAAATAGGAGCTTTTTTACAAAAAAAAAAGGAGAAAGTCTCCCCCCTAAAAGAAAATTAAAAAACTCCCAAGCAAGACCTTTCAATATTGATCATATAAACAAGTATCCAGATGTTGTTGCCCTGAGACAGGATATTAGCAGTGATAATCTTGCCAGAAAATATCCTTACAGTTTATTTCATAGCTCATATAAACAAAAGATAATGAAATTAAATCATAATGGAGATCTATGTTAGCGCAGGATTATTATTAGAGTGAATGCTGTTGCGGTCTTTTAATTCTGTACGTTAAAGGAAATGGAAGCAGATTCTATCCTGCTTCCACCAAATGGTTTTAGGAATAATTTCTACCTCAATTTACCTTTTTTATTAGAGATTTTTTCTTTTTGATTTTTTGAATGACTTCTAGATTTTTTTTTATTCCTTCCTTCAGAGATGAAACATTTATGAAATATGGCTGTTGCTTCTGCCTGAACTGTGATGGTCTGAGAAAAAGCCATTGCACTTACAGAGTGCAAATATGCTTGAACTGGTATTGAACAATCATTTATTGACATTTGGTCAACTTCTTTCTCAGTTCTTTAAAGATTTCCCTCCCTGCTCATGGCTTCACATTGCCCACTACCATGTTAGCGTCTCTTGCAGTCACAGTCTTTCTGCAGGGGGTCTGTTGCCCAGATACCAAGTCTGCCAGTGTTTTAGTTAAAAGATAGAGCGAGATTGTGCACAAGCTGGTAGGACGCAGCTGTTAACACTTATTTACTGCAGTCTACAGAGAAAATTGCTCCATAGATAAATTTTGCTAGGTATAAAATATACAGGATCAAAATATTCACAAACAAGCTGCTGATGGCTTGCTTTGAAGTGACATTGTCTGAATTCTTTATTTTTAGTCTTATGTGGCATAATTGTCTTAGAAAAGTGACTTAGAAAACTGATATAAGGTAACATTTTTAATATTAATAAATAGTTTTCCTACTATTATGACACATTGATTAAATAGGGTACAAACCTTACTAAGACTTGTTTTTGCTTGATAACAATGTGTGACTCTAACTGACTTTTGTTTGATCCAAAGTTTCTCTAAATTACAAGGAACAAAGAGTATCAGATAAAAATTACATAGCACAGGAATGTATATTTCATAATCCTTTTTGAAAAGCAAATATTACAAAATGTATTTCCTATATGTTCTCATGTTATGTTTGATATTTATAAAGATGGTCCATCACTGCCTTCAATTAAAAGTTCACTTATCAAGGATAACTTTTATGTTTTTCATATCATAATTGATAAATCTTATCCTTTCATTAGGATGAATGAAGCCTTCCCTAAAATAGAAGTGGCTATTCCACTCCCCTTCCTGCCACACTCTATAAAAAGACACAGGACGTTCTGCTCATCCCCTTCCTCTCTGGGATTGCTGCTGGGACCACACCTCTGTGTGGCTGGATACCAACCCCAAGAGGTTCGGGAGGAATCCAGCGATGTCTGAGGATCAGTGTTGTATATATTTGTATATATATCTTCTCTTAATACCTCTGTATATTCCCCTTCCTTTAATATCTCTTTTGTTGTTCCCTGTTAAAAATTGTAATCTTGATTTCCGACTTTGCGTGAGGCCTTTCTTCCTCCCCTGGGAGGGAAGAGATGGGGGGAAGAGGGGTGAAACAAATTCTGCTCCATGGGGGGTTGCCCTGAGCCTTAAACGGAGACATTTTAGCATAGACATACAATACAAATTAGTAGCAAAAGGAAAAAAAAACCCAACATAAATCAAATTTGCCTTTCCCCTTCCCCAAAATACAATTTATTTTGTCTTACTTTGCTCAAATAAAGTCTATGAGCAATTTCAATGGCAATAGTTTTCTGTATAGTTCAGAACACTTTTAAGAAACCTCACTAGTTTATTTTTGATATGGTTAAAAGAATATCCTTCGTTCCCCCCCCCGGTAATATGTGGGAATACTACACTAGCTTGAGTAGCATGTACATTATGATTTGCAACTTTACTCTTTTGGTTTATGTTTCTGTGCATATTTGAAATAAGGTGTGGTGGGTTTACCCTGGCTGGGTGCCCAGTGCCCACCCCTAGTCCCTCTATCACTCCCCTCGCCCCCCACCAAAACCTCCGTCAGCAAGGCAANACAGACCCACTACATAAGGTGTAGTGGACAACCAACTTAAGCTGTAGTACCTGCTTCTCATGTTTGTCACAGAAGGTCTGAGCAACACAGGTATATTTGTAGCTTCCAGAGGGGTTACACTGTCTGATCAGTGTGTACTCTGCAGCTGTAAGTGAAAATCCACAAGAGGTAAGTTTGGTTTGACATTTCTGGCTACATCTAAAAGCATCAGCCAGGGAATTTATATTATAGAAAAGAGCCTGTGGGAATGTAAAGTTGGTGATAGAAAGAAAAATAATCACAACAACAGATAGTTTGTAGTATGTCATACATCTGTTAACCCAGGTGGACACATTTCCAACTCCAGAATTCTTGTCAAAGGAGAAAAAAGATATCACATGGCAAATAACATTATTGTTTGATCTGCGTCTGTCCAATTGTCTCATTTTTGTCAGAATAACATCCAGAAGATAACTTGTAATTATAATTACATAGCAGACCAAAAATGGGCAAAGCCAAATACACAGACTACCTTAGAAAAAAGCAAGAGTGTAGCAGAGTAGCTGTTGGCCTTACTGCAGTGCTTTATATGTCCAACTCCTTATTTTCTCTATCTTTCTGGATAAAGTAGTTCTGCTCCCCACTCGTTAGTTATTTTGGTTCTTATCATCTGAAGCTTCCAGCAAGGCTTCTCAGCTTGTTCAAACTGTTAATGTTAACATAGGAATGCAACTGGTCAGTGCCAGGCTTATTTGGCATCTGTTTGCATCTATGTACGTAAGCAAACTCATTTTGCTACTTGCATGTGAAAAATGCATGCTTTCTGCTGTCAAATGTCTTTTATCTGCATGTCGTTCCTCTCTTTACAGATACCATCAAATCATTATATTTCTCAAAAATTCTAACATATGTGTTACTCAGTTTTCCCCATCAAAAACATGAATATGTTTTTCCCTCTGTAATATTGGTTCTGTCTATACGATGCCCTGACTTCCTAGAAGCTTTGGTACAAAAATAAAGACACTAATTCTTGTCCATTCTCCAGCACCTTCCCCTGAAAATGTCATCTTTTTGAAGGCTTGGGAAATGGCAGAGTACACATAGACTTTTTTTTTTCCGTAACTTAAAACAACATTTGCTTCTCAGTCTGCAACTTCACATTGATTAGATGGTAGATTTTCTAGATTAACTCCTGACCACTGAAGCACTTTTGTTCTCTCCCATGCTGTTGGGAGATTTATTGATTTAATTGAAGGAGTTCTTACTAGAGTTTTTCAGCTGCACATATGTCTCTTCCTCCTTAAGCTGTTCACTTTATTCATTTTTATCAGCCTCTGGGCTATGACTGTTTTTTCCCAGTGGTTATGAGTTAAAACAAAGGCTCAACTATTCTTCAAGAATCTACTTCTGATTGTCTTGACTTTAACTTACCTTTAACCATAGATCACTTATGCCTATGCTGCTTAGGGAATTTCCCTGGGGATGTATACAGATTAGTCCCAAGAATATGGAAGTAATTTCATTTAAAGGAAACAGAAATAGGTCGCTTAAAAAATGTAGTGTCGGCCTTGTGTCACCTAGCAACTTTGTATTACTGAGACTTTTGTTTTTCTCTCGTATCAGCTATTTCTGCAAATTAATAAAGTGCAAGTTAATAAAAATAATGAAAAATAATCAGAATATTACATTGATACAAAACTCTCTATCTTGCTCTCCTTTCTTCTATAGCAGCAGTATAGCAGGGGCACAGTAAAACAACAGAGTGGTTTTGTGTTAGACCAGACAGTGGAGTTGCTCAAAAGCTGTTTGCTGTCCCTCAGAACGATTCTTCAGGTGAAGAAGGTTTTGAAATGGGAATACAGGATCTTAAGCAGCAGTCAAGAACTTGTAGAAAAATGCAGATACTGTTTGCTAACTGTTCTGCACAACATTTGAAATCATACTGGCTAATTTGAGACTCCACATTTTTGTTCTTATTATAGAAATCTTTACCAATTTATAGTTAAGCAAAATTGACAACTGCAATGATAAATAAAAGTATATGGGTGTATGTATATAAAGAGAACACCCATGCACTACATATGCAGTATAATACAATTTTTATCATCTCTATTATGTTAGCATGGTAGAGATACCAAAACTTGCTATGTTGCCAAGGGAGTTGACACATTTTATTGAAATTAACAGAAACTGTGCATCTGAAGTTTTAAGAAATCCCTGAGTTCTTCTGCCTCAGAGATGTTGTTTCTTCATGTTCCAAACAAGTCAAAAGAGGACAATTCGGATTATCAGTACCAGAGCAATATTTTTCCTTGCAACTATGATTCAATACATCTCTCCAGTTTTATTTCAGATTGCAAAGATGGGTTTTTTTAAAATCTGATACCCTTCTCCCCCAACTGAAAGGAAAGGAGGGCAGAGCACAGTTTTTTCCTGTTACATATATTTATGAAAAATATTTAAAAGATCTAATGGAACAGAGTAGCTGAAGGCAATATTTGGCTCTGACAGTTGCAAACCTAGCCAAAAAAATAAAAATGGAAATTTCCAAATTTCCATGTAGCACCTTAATTTTTGTAATTCCCATTGCTAAAAAACAAAAAAAACCCCAAGAACAACAACAACAAAAAAAAGAAAGAAAAAGGTGCTCTATCATGGAAATCCATGTTATTTATATGTTTTATTGAAGAGCAAAAGTAATTCAAGGGAAAAGAGAAGTATAGAGAAATACATCAAAGTAGCCAACCTATAAAAACAGAGGAATCACACAATAATTGATTTCTAATCCTCTGCCTGGCAGCTTCTTGTGAATCCCAACAATGACATTTAAAATACTTCCATTGCTGTCTCTCTGCCCCAGTCAGGTGCTGCTGGCTTGCCTGCAGAGCTGACAACTGGGGTGAATGGCTATGTTAGTCCATGGTCACAGGTTATAAGCTAAATCACCAATGAAGACAAGCGTGAGCTGAGACTCTGGGTTGAAGTATCTGATGGATAAGCACCTAACCCCTTTTGCCAGGTCCAGGAAGAGGGTTGGAAAGCAGGTAAAGACAGAATGATCTTAGTCTGTCACAGATTCACTGTAACTTATGTAATAGGACTCACAGTGTTAAATTCTTTGGCTGTGACACAGCATAAATTTAAAGTCCTCTGAATCCATTTAGATCTTTTCTGTATATGTGTGAAATGCCTTAGTGGCTTCATTAAGGTATTTAGGAAAAAATGCTTTGTTTAGAAAACTTCACTGCTGTATATGCCAAACTGTCTCTATTTAAAGAAAATCTTTATATAAATAAATAAGGATGAATTCAATAGATCATACAGCATGTTCATATAACCCAGAATTATTTTGAACATTGTCACCAGTGTGATACAAAGGCAAAAGCACAAATGTAAGCATGCACTGATGCTTTCACACACTACTTTTTCAGCCTCTATGTGTGCTTCAGACCTTACTGACCTAGAAATGCTGTGATCAGAAACTATGGATTTTTCTTCTATGAATTTTCTCATATAGTTCTTGAAGTTGAGTGAACACTGAGCTTCTTCAGCATTCTCCAGCAGAACGTTTCAGAGCTTAAATGTGTTTGATTGAAAGAATTATCCCCCCCCTTATTTTTTCTTTTTTCCTTTATAGTTGTCTGGCCCTCTATGGCCACTTGTAAGTACTGCATCATATCTACCCTCTAGTCCTCTGGTACAGATGCAGATTTAAGTGAGAGGTTACACACTGTAGTTATAGTTTATATATTTTCTGTTAAGTTATTTTACATTGCTGGGTAAATACCATCTGGTTGTGGTAATTTGTAACTGTTCATTTGTTCTGTAAGGTCCTCACATTAATATTTCTATTTGAGGTAAATCCTTCAGTGTGTTACTTTGAAATAACATTGTCAGTAACTTTCCCAGATATTCATGGCTGTAAGACATGGCTGTGTCTTTCATGGACATTTGTCTTATATTGTGATCATCAGATCACTCTGCATACCCCTTGGCAGGTTTCCTAAAAAAAGGTTTATGTTTAGCTTTCATGCTTTCTCTAAACTCTTGGTTTGCTTTATTGTGATTTTACATATAACTTGCTAGAATTTGTTTCTTGTGTGGAGAAGGCTTCATTTTTTTGCAGGATCTTTATTATTTTGGAAAAACTTCATGTTCCATGGTGTCAGATAATTTTTTCCCCTCTATTTTTCTTAATAGTTTGTATGTATGCATTCTGACCCTCTAACATCCAGTTTTCAAATACCTTCCAATAGTCTCCTGATACCTGCAAATGAGAAGTAAAGAGATTGTCAATGCTGACTATGAATCCTGCAAAAACCATATTCATATTCCAAATATCACAGTTTTTTTCTTTGAGGCCCACTTTTAGTAGGTGCAGAAACTTAAGTTCAGCTTCTATCCTTATGATACATTCTTGTCCATCAAACTAACTTTTAAACTTATTTGGACATAGAAATGCGTACGTCAAACCTAGATTTGTCAAGAAAAGCATTAAGACCAATGGACACCATTCAAAATGTATCCAATCATAGCAACTTTAAAGAAGGTGAAAAGCCCATCAGAATACACAAGACACTTGGAAATGCCATAAGATTTTCTTATTTACTTGCTAGTGTAAAGGAAGAAAATGCACAGCAGCACTATGGGACTTAATCTATAATCACCATCCAAATGCCTGTCAACCTACTTGCACTTTTACTTTTCTGACAATTATTTAAGGTAAAGAGGAAACTACATTTACATTTTTTATAAGTCTGCAAATCATTGAAAATGCCATGTCTTACTCTTATAAAGGTTATGCTCCTGTATTTTGCATTTATGAAATTACTGGTTTATTTGCCTTTTCAATGAGCTATACTAATCACACTTTCTTATTTATTCATAGGTTTTCTTGTCTCATCATGTCTGTCTCTGGCCTGCATTATATTTTCCTCCATCCTCTTCTGGTTTCTCAAATACATGTCTAGAAAAAGAAAAATTTAAAAATAAATCAATCCTTAAAAAGAAGGTGGTCCAAATATTGGTGGTTTTTAGTTCTCCTCTTCTTGGACCTAAATCCTATGGAAAGCATTTATTTATGAGGATGATATTTCACATTATTATTAAGGGATCCAAATAGGAACAGTTTCCCAGTGCCATAGGTATATGTAGATAAAAGACCAGTAATTACATGCTAGCAGAATGACTTCTAGAGCTGACTCCTTGCATAAAGGTGATCTGAAAGCAGAAGAGCAGAGAATGTGTTCAACCGTTTGACACCACTGTGCAGTGAGATATCTAAGCCCAAAGTTACAAAGGAAGCTCAAGGCCTTGTAGGTAGTTTCTTCACGGTTTCCTTAAGCAATAGGCATGCAGAGAATGAGTCCTCAGGCCAATAGCTCTATGGTCTTGTAAACTAATGGAGACAGGCTATGCTTCTAAGTTAATGGAAAATCTGTACATGATAGTTAACAGCAAAGTGTAAGATACATGAAAACTAAAGGTATAAATGAATAATTTGTTATTTTAAAATCACTTTCTCTGGCTTAATTATCAAAATCTCAAAAAATCCACAACTTTACTGCAAGCAGTCAGTTTGTCACTGTGTTCCTCATCACAGGTCCTCAATGTGACAAAAAGCAAGTGCCCAGGACTCATTATGGCTTCATCCTATGTGATTATTGTGCCAGTAATCCTATGGTACTTTCCAGTCTTACAGAATGGATTCCACCCTGGCTTGCACAGGGACAAGAAGTCCAAATATCAGATGTCTCTGGCATGACTTCTCTTAAGTTACAGATAGAGGTATGGTTAAAGAAGTGAAAACCAGGGTCTGTGAAGAAACCAAGGTTCTGAAATGACATTGCAGGCTACAAGAAAACTAAATATCTGGCTTTGTATCAGAAGTAGCAGATCTGAGCTGCTAATCCAATGAGATTTTTATCCCTTTGAGCAGACACTGGCTTATTAGACTGCACTGGAGATCTTTATAGATGACTGAAGAATGGGCTGGTCTCGTAATTTTATACTCCAGAGCAGCATGTGTGACCAGAAATTTTGTCATCTGAAGAATTGTCATTTGTCATTTGAATTCTTCCATTTTGAAAATTAGATTGGTTTATGCCTGGTATGGTACTCAAAAAGAAACCCTCTAAAGCCACTTGTGCAGTTTGTGCTGTTTCGTTGGACTATAAATTGTCCATAGACTAAAGTCAAAGAGAGAGAAAATTCTAGTGTCTACACTGCACTATAAAACTTAGTAACTCTCTTCTGGATGGTGAGTTTATCAGCAAGGTTATTGCTGATTTTAACAACTTGCTTGAAGACATCCCTGACAGCAAGAAAATTGTACACCACAGCAAAAAAAGCCTTAGATGATTTAATGTCAAGGACAGTATCCCACATATTTCTGAAGGTGTCAGCAAGTAACTAACTACAAGTTTCCAAAAGGTTGCTATATTCCATATTGAGCATTAAAGTGGCTGCTAACCGACAGCAGTGGTTGACTATGTTGTTCATCAAAAGGGATTATGCAAGGGAGTGACATTTTTAGTGCAGTCAATGAAGTTTGTGAAAACATTACCTTGAAGTAGCTGTTTTTCAGTGACCATTAGTGATGCACTGAAAGTGGTTTGTGATTTGTTTTTGTTCAAGGAGTGAAACATCCGATGTCCGGGTTCACTGACTCTTTGCTAAGATGCACTTTGTCTGAAAGACAGTAGCAAGAATTTGGAAAATGTCCTGGAAGTAGTTGCCAAAACTGTAAATTGGACTGTGGTCTGAATGCTGAACTGCTGCCAATTCCAGGCACTACTTGATGAAGATCAGTCACAGTACTTAGCTTTGCTATTATACAATGTCATATGGCTTAGGAGGAACAGGAATTTGATGGGTGTAACATGACTCGATGAGACAAGATTTTTTTTTTTAAATAAAGGTTGGAAATCATTAATAACTGAAGAAATGATAGGTTTTGCTAGTCCCAGTTTTACCATAATGATATCATAATATGTAAAGTCATCAAAAGTGTGAACTTCAGGAAAATATCCAGGGAGATATTTCAGTAATATCATGGATGGCATTCTTTAGAACTTTGAAAGCTGGTGATTAAACAGTCTCTAACTTTGAGGTTTGTGTTGCCAGATTTTTATCAGAAAGTGCTAGGAATAGCAAAACCTGTCTAAAGAATTCTTATTTAAAAGATTATATATTTTGTTTTCCTCCCAAAACTTAACATTTGTTGTAACATTTCCATTTTTCTCAAACTGAATGCATTCATTTTTGAGGAGTTAAATTTCTGTAAGGTAGAAAACAGTTTCCTATCCTAGATGTGCAGCTTGGTACAAATCAATGTAAAAGATGGAACTGCAAAGTTTTCAGTTAAAGAAAATTGTTTTTTACTTCCTGCTTGTGTGTTGTGCAATGTTTTATGGTTGTCAGGCTGCACTTCTTGAATTACCTTTGCTCTCTATACATTCTAACTGCCTTCCTCAGTGTTTAACTTCATCAAACTGAGCTTTCAGTAGCATGTAAATTATAAGCAGAGAACTAGGTGTATCTATCAAAAAAGCACAGTAGATTTTTTTTCAGGCAAAGTCTTCAGTGAAATGTGAGCAGGATGGAGGGTGGTGGGTTCTGAATGTGCCATTGCCATTTTAATATGGTTACTCCAATGGTTCCTGCAAACCATAGAAAAAGTCGTTGCTTAGAAAGTTTAGGCTCATAGTGCTAAAGGTTATTTGTTTCATTTGGACGGGATTCAAAACTTGTTTTCCAAATGGCTCCTTGGTTCTGCACTACACACTCCCCAGTATTGTATTCTAAGTGGACTTGAATTCAAATTAGTGCCGTCATACATACCGTCAGAAAGGAAAATACTTTCACATCTAGCAAATTTTGTTGGAGTCGTGAAATCCAATACTTAAGAATGGCAGGACATATTAGCATGTAGAGCGTGATATATTCTTACATATGTCAACATACAACAATTTAAGTAACATGCTCTGAAAGTTTACTGACTTGCTTATAATTTAATAATGTTATTGTGAAAAGTGGCAACTAGGTTATAAAGAGATTATAGAGGCAGTGGTGTCTTGTAGGGGTTTTTTTCTACCCTCTGGCATCTATTTTTTTTTTTGTATCATACATTTTTTCCTGAAGTAGAGATGCTTTACTTAACATGGAAGTTTGCCAACATTGCTCCCACTTATAAAGAGGCAGATGCACTGCACTTTGGTAACTACCAAGCTTTTTCTGACCCGCTTTTTATGCTTTGTATAAATAATTTAACAGCTGATAAATAAACATATCTATCCTTTCTACTTTGTTTTATAATGTAATACATTTTTACTATTTTTAACTGCGTCCAGTAAGCCAAATTGTATACTGAGCAACCTGCAGTAATGGGTATTACTACTATATTTATTCTAGTGAAGGAGCACTAGAGTTAGAAAAGCAGGACTTCCTATGTCAGCTCTGCCACTACGTTATTATGGACAAGTAATTCTACCTTTTTTCTCCAGCCTTTGTCTATCTTAGCACAACAGCCGTATCTTACTATGCTCTTAAATTTTGGAATGTATTTTGATATTTATAATATGGCAGTGCATATTCTACCTAAAAGGGGCTATTGAACTACTTTGAGTAAAAATATCCCCACCTTGTTACACACATGATAGGTGCTAGGGCTGGAGTGGGTGCTTAAAGTGGCAAATGCTTTTCAGTAAAGGCTTGACCGTTCTGGATTTGGGGTTTTTGTGCTATTGATTTTTTGTTTGCTTGTTAAATTCATACTAGCTGTCCTTCATGTCCTCTGTGTCTTACCACCCTTCTCCAGCTAAAGGTTCCTCATAGCTTGCTTTTAGGAGCCCTTCCTTTTCCAAGTGAACCAGAATGGGACTGCTCAGCTGGAGGGCTGTGGTGTAGTCCAAGTGAGCTAATGCAGCCATCTGCACCTTCCCTGGTGAGATGCTGCAACTATGGTATTTCTGGCACAGTACATGTAAGTCACAGGGGATCAGCCTACGCACTTTGCTGCCTGACTGCTCTGCCTACGCAGGGCCTCGAGCTGAGTGCTGAGAATTAGTTCCTCTTGTTTTTAGTCTCTTCCTGCACAGACATATATTTTCACTAAATGGGACTTTGGTTGTACTTATTCATTAGTCATTTATTTTAGTATATTAATTTCATGATCATTAAATATGACAGATGACACAATTTTAGGATTATCTTCCTCATATAACTATCTATAGTGGCAGAGCTTTCTCTTCCAATAGTGTGCAGCACTATTGCATTGTCACCATGTGGCACTAGGAGAACATTGTGCTGGACTAAATTAAGTGGGAGAAGACAGTTAAGAAGGATGTAGTTCCTCAGCTTTGTATGTTCTTCCATCCAATAGTCAGTTGTTACCAAGTCAGATATTTGAAGAATTGTTTATGCAAGGCAATAGTGCTAAACACAATAATCGGTGCATTTTATGGGTTGAATTATACAATGATCACAGCATATTTTAAGAACATGACAGTTCTAGAAAATAATTCAGATTGCAGTCTATATTGTGAAGACAGGTCATTCCTTAAGTATTACAGAGGATATTAAGTACTATAAGAGTTCTTTACAGCCATTAAATATCTCTGAATGTGTAAATTGATGTTATATTCTATAAACCCACTGTTTTTTCAGCTCACATCTTTGTGTCTAAAAAAAAGTTATAATTTAAGTATTCCAGTAAAAGACTCTATGAAGAATTCAGCTATTACTTTCTTAGGTGACTCATTTATTACTTGGGTAGTACAAATCAGTTTACTGTTTGATTAGCATAAATGTAAACAATATACCAAGAAAAGAAAGAATTTTA
The DNA here is from genome assembly GCA_013401335.1 of Brachypteracias leptosomus. NCBI lineage: Eukaryota > Metazoa > Chordata > Aves > Coraciiformes > Brachypteraciidae > Brachypteracias > Brachypteracias leptosomus. The sequence continues at coordinate 157,300 of VYZX01034191.1, forward strand.
TAATTATTATCATGATAAAGTACATTATGTCAAAATGCATTCAACAAGCAGGCTATTTATTGTTCCACACTCTGTGCCCTTGAAAATAAATGCCAGATATATCTGAAACATATGAACAAATCTGAAAGCTAATTTGGACCTAATCCAAAGGCTACTAAAGCAAATGGAAAGATTCCCCCTGACTCCAATGAGCTTTGGCTAAGGGCCAGTGAAAGTAGCATTCAAGTTACCAAAGAGCAAAGCTGTTGAAATGCAATTGGAAATTTTTCTTGTCGTTTGCTAAGCTTTATGGGAGAGACATCAGCTGTCTGGATTCTTGCAATGGAAAGCATATATTTTGGATGTCCATCTACTACTGTTCTGATTATTTATACTTGCAGAGAAATTACCATCTATAGTATAAGGCAGTTGGGTAGAATATAGCTGTTTGCAGATCAAGAGGAATCTGTGGAATCTCAAGACTGCTCATTGCTATAGCAAAAATTAATAAAGACATCAGAGTAACAAAACTACTTTATCGGTAAATATGAATAAATAATAAGACACTATATTGAGAGTGCAATTCTTTTTTTTCTCTATGCTATTTCTTCGCCTCATGTCACTAAAGGTGTCCTGTGACAATGATAATACCTGGAAGTCAGGTGGAAAGGTTTCCAATTTCATTGCTAGTTACGCTTACCTGACTAATTGGCCAGGTTTGTTGACTATATTTTAGCGATAGTCTGTTTTGAAAACACTAGTTATTTGCTTGACATTAGGCAGTATTTGAAGTGGTAGTTAATTTCTTGTAACTTCTGAGCTGAAGACCTTTATTATGCATTCAGAATGGGGACTCCTAAAGAGTGGTTGCATAAAATAAACTCTTACCGAACAAATTTTTTGATGGAAATTGTAAGTTTTAGGAGCAATACAACACTATGTTAAACATAAACTCTTTGTTTTTTCTGAAGCGTAAATGTTGCTTGACAATATGCTGAACAGAACTATATGAAGAAGCCCTTATTTAAGTTAAACTTGGACAAAATGCTAATCAATTTTATTCAATTTTTTTGCTTTTCTTTCTTACAATTTTGCAAAATCCTCACTTATGGCTCGCTATCATAATAAGACTTATCAAAGTGCAAACATATTTATTTTGGAACAGGGAGTACACAAAGCATCCTTGTACTTTGTGTAGGGAAAGATAGAAAAATGGTTTCTTCATGGTGAAAGAAGATATAGTATAACCATGTTAGAAATAAATAACAATTATTTAATTATACCCATTTAAAATTACACTTCATAAATTGTACAGCGATTTTTATATTGGTTCAAGATTGTCTGCATGTATTTTTTTTCTAGGTAGTTTTCTCCTCAAGGAATAAACTGTTGGGGCCCTTTTCCTATATTTATCAGTTAAATGAATGGTAGGTTTTCTTGCTAACATTCAGCTGCTTTTGAATCTATGGATGGATAACTCTTCCTTGGGGCCTACACTGTTACACTGCTGTTTTCCTTCCAGTTCCATTGAAAAAGAAAATGTTTAAGACACTATTTCCTAGTTCTGCCAACAGAGCAATCTCCAGCCTCTTGGTGTGCTGAAAAAATGAATCTGAATACAATGCCAAGTGCAGAAGCTTGTGTGGAATGTCATTATCTAATAAAGAAATCCTTTTTTAAGGTTTACTTGGTGTTTTGAAATAAGAAATACTCACTTCAAATATGAAAAAAATCACTATATCTTATAAGGAAGGCACACATTAAATAAAGTTGTATATTAAGATTGATGTAGTGACAAATCTCAAAACCAGTCATCAGCATGCATGCTGCATGGGGTTTGAGAAATCAGTAATCGGACCTGGTTATAGTCAAGAATGTTGCTTCTGATGGTCCAGGGTGTAGAAAATCACGGCACTACCTGCAAATGTTATAAACAAGAATACATAAGCAGTGGTGAGAACAGAGGCAATTGGGTGATTTGCTAAGCTAGACTCATTCAGAGAAAATACACTGCAACCCATTGCCTGTGTACATATGAACCACTTGTATACTTCTGATTAAAATATTTTCTGTGCTCTGGGGTAGCTTCTGGTGACAGTTGTTTGGTTGTACTATGAAGTAAAATATGCTGATATAGGTCTATATGCCCTTGATTTTGCTACATACTTTTATTGTCACACTTTTATGCTGATTGAGTGTATAGTTTTATACTCAAGATATAAACTTTACCATTCTCTGTGTATCTTATTTATGAAAAATATACCTTGTTGATCCAATTTAATATTTTACGAATTGAGGTACATAGCCTCCTGATTAAGCTACACAGTTTAATGGCAACAGTAACCAAATAAACACATATTTCATCAACAACTGAGGTGTGCACATTACTAAATCCCCTTCTGTTGCAATGCTAATGTTTTTTATAAATGTATNCAAGACTACATTTTGGCTACCTTTTAAAATATATGCTTCTAATCTATATTGAACTCTTCATTTCATTTTCTCCAGGTTTTTATCTGATTTTTTCCTCACTAACTGCAGTCCAGCATAACTTTTCAGTAAATAACTTTATAGTTTCTTACTTTTCTTCCAAAGGTTCCTATTCCATGTTTTTTGGTTTTTTTGTTGGCCAGATAAGAATCAAATGTGGAAAA
>VYZX01034193.1:0-10730 GCA_013401335.1 Brachypteracias leptosomus
AACCTTAAACCACAACACAGTGCTGTATTTAAACAAGGAATCATGTATAACCTAGGTGAACTGTGTGAGAATGAGAAAGTGACCAAAACACCAAGGACTAAAATGGGAAATTACAGACAAAATGAATGGTCTTTAGCTGCATAAACAAAAGAATTAGAATTGCTGAGGCATGGCCCTAACATATATACATATGCTGAAATTCATGCCAAGGATGACTTTTAATGCATCTTTACCAGTGGACTATAATAGAATACCACTTTCCCTAGTAAAAATGGTAGATACTGATAATATATTACAATTTGCAACAAAATATATCATAATATCCATCCTCTATGTATGGATAGTAAAATGCTTAAAATATTATTGCAAGATAAAATCACTGTCCTTGGTCCTCTTCTCCTCTTCGATACAGTGGCCAAGAAAAATTGCCGCTAGCAAGCTGTTTCCTCTCACCTTCCTGCCCCCTATTTAAATGCCTTTATTCACTTCAAAGTCATTCAGCTCTCTGCAGATTAATTTAACAGATCAGGGAAGCTAGGGACTTAGATGAGATTTTTGACAGAAATGTCAAGACATGCTCAGCAGCAATGGACAAGGAGAAGGCAAGAAAAACAGTGAAAATAAGTGGCAGAGAAAAGTGCTGTGGAAAGGGTAATTTTGATGCTTTTGTCCAGCAAGTATTATAGACAGCTGGCTGAGCGTGGAAACCACACTAAGGATGAGCATGGGGGATTAAGATAAAAGAATGTATCCAGGTGCTCTAGAAGCTCATATCTGGGAAAGAAAGGAAGAAGAAAGAAGTGAGGTAGAGTGAATATGGCTGAACTCTGGCCATAATGATTGAGCTGCTAACAAGAAAACTGTTCTTTCTGTCACCAAGCTTTGAAGGAAAACAATGGTGAAAGTCTCACCTCCTCCTGGGGGGAGGTGAGAACTGCAAGTATTGAAGCTCTTGCTATAGGTAGAAGATTGACAGAAGTATAAAGTCCATGCTCAAGAAGTAGCTCCTATGTTAACTGTGAGAGGAAAAATGTTGATCCAACAAGACTATGCCCTCTAAATAGAGAAGCTTCAATAGCTAAGATGGTGTTGAGGTGTGCAGATAACAAGAGACTAAATTGCTTATGTAAAAGAGTGTCTATTGCCCAGTACCCCTGACAAAAGGCTAAAAAAGAGAAAGCTGAAAAAGAACATGCAAGAAGCTGCAGCATCTGTGTGCTAGTGCTCCACGCTTAGAATATCGTGGAGAGAAAAGAGGATTTTTGCTGTTCTGTAGTTTGAAATACACTAAAATAAACAGCCCATGGTAACAGAAAGGGGCCTTTCAGCAGGTTCTCATGGCTCTTAATAGCTTCCACTCATCTGCTTGCTGTAGATCTATTTAAATTCCAACACAGGAGCTCATACCTCATGTCTTATTGAAGGAATCTTTCCTGCTTACAGAGGTATCAGAGCTACGATGTTGTGAAGTGTATAAACTTAAGCTTAAGACTTGCCGAAACCCAAAATGTAAAATAGGAGGTTGCAGGTGGCTAGCTGCACTGAGGCAGCAGTGAGCAGTTGCAAAAATAAGTGTCTGGGAAAGTGCTTTTGGATGCCATGGCTGAAATGAAACTTAAAAGAAAAGACAATGAGGTTGCCTGTAGGATTTCTTTCTTGAAGGGGAGGAGGTTGCCCACAACTTTCTCAAGGCTGTCAGAACAGTGAAGGATCAGGCAGCTGAGGCTGATTCCTCTGTAGGACAAAGACGGCAATCTGGCCACAAAGCACGAGCAGTCTTTGGTACACATCTACATTTAACACTAGCTGTTCTTTGTGAGGCACAGAAATACCACAAAAACTGCAGGGAGGGGAGGACTGAATCTTTATAGCTTGGTCATATTCATGTAGAAAACCTGAAATGCTACAAAAAGTGCATGAGGTGCCTAGGAAAGAGGTAAATTTAGTGCTTTGACAGCTCTTCCTAAAAGTCAGATAATAACAAGTGGGATGGTTCAATCCAATAAGTCTCTTGAATGATATAGATTTTAATTTATAGAATAATTAACCAGTAATTGATTCTAGGGCCAGATATTTCTGGCCAAATAAAAACCTGTGTAGGGGTTGTTGGCTTGACTATTTTTTACCCGACAGGTCATAAAGTGACAGGAAATTACTAACCTGGAGTTCACCATAGCTATTATATACCAGGAGAATGTAAAGATAAAATCAAAAAGTGAAGCAATTATCTTCTTTTCCAGAAGAAAATGAAAACCCGAAATGTTGGGTGCTATCCAGTCATTTAACTCCCCTGTACAGGTCTTCTGGCTCTGGGATGCTGGAAAAACTTTTAGAAGCAGGTCTTGGTATTTTACCTTGAGCTAGTTCAAAAAGATACTTTTCTGTGAATATTTTAATTCTTCTGCTTCCTGAGAAAAGTTTAAACATGAACAAAAAAAGTTTAGGATTTTAAAACAAACAAACAAGCAAACAAATTTGTCTACTAATTAAATTTGGGGACCATGGGAGAATAATGAAGATACTGAACTTGACCATCCTGGCAATTATATTCCAAGTGCTTTTGCTAAAATTTTGATCAAACAATGTCAATATCTGTCTGTATCTGGAGATAAAAAACAATAAACACAGAGCCGTCCTTTCCTCTTGTAACCGCCGGTTATACTGTGTTTATTTTTCTTTTAAACAAGGTTTCTGCCCTTAAAACTCTTCAATTATATTTTGTTTTCTTATAAAAAGCTTATTTATTTCACTGCTGAACTGTTTCATCAACCTATTTCCCGTGTAGCCACAAAGAAGTTTCAAAACTTGTTAAACATTTTTACCTTTTTTTTTCCCTTGTTACATAAACAGATAAAGCTATTGATGGACTGCCATTACAGAACATGTAAAACACAATTCTCATGCTTCAAACATACAAGAAAAGCTTCAGCATTAAGCAGAGGGCTGCTGACCCCAGTGTTATGCCAGCAGTATGTCCACAATACTGCTCACTTACTAAGAAAGCTGTATGCATTTATCATCTTTCCCGTCCCACTCTCTGTGATATTCAGCAGGTTGTTAATAGCAGTTGATAGCAAAAAAGGATATGTGCAGCCTTAACATAGATACTTGGAACAACATCATCATAGAACTGTTTTGATTTTTTTCCCCTGCTTTGTATGTTTCAATGTTTTGTACACTGTTGCAAAGAGATAATGGATTTTAAGAGGTGGATGTCAAAATTGCACTCATATGCTTGGCCAAATTATAGTTGTGAGTCAATGAAATAGACTACAGTTATAAAGCAGTCTCCTAGAAGAGTAGAAATTCTGTAGACTCAAGTGATGACAGATGCATTTTAGAGCAGCTATATCAACAGAGCTATATCAATTTTTACCGACTACTACTAAGCTATTACACACGCTCACTCCATGTGAGAATTGGGCCAAGTCTGGACTGAGGAAGGATTCATGTGTTATTCATTAGTCTGTAGTCTGAGGCTCAGAGCTTAGAAGTTTTGCATGGATTGGACTTCCAGCTTTCTCTGAGACTTAGATTGCTGAGGATTTGCAACGAAGTGTTAATATGGTAGAAGAAACATGCATATGTTGTCACACCCACCTCTCATTTTAAGGAATCCATCTAATAAAATCAAAAATTAAAATCTTTATACTTGGTTTTGGCCCAGAATCGTTACGAGAAACCAAACTGCAAGAGATTCAGGAGACTTTTTTCAAGAGAGAACAATTGATTGTGCTTTTGCTAGCACTGAACTGCTTCAGCTCCCTTGAACAGAGGAGGAGGCCTTTCCTTATTGTTTCAGTCTTGCAGAACTGTTAGAAACTAGACAATATACTGCAATACAATATATGCTTGTTTAGGGCCAGGTTGAGGTAAGCTGCAAAAGATAAGTGTCCCAGCATTGTTTTCCTACCTGACCACAACCCAGAAAGCATCTTTCTTTAATTACCTTTTTGGTAACCTCAGGCAATATGGTATGATTTTAGGAGAAATCCCGTCCAGTAGCAGTACAAAGGAAAAAGCATCTATAGTAGAGGGTCAATTTTATATTTCTTTTGCAGAATCTGTTTGCTTATGTGAGCATTCATGCATGTACCTTACAGGAAATGCGAATCCAGGCCTTTGGGTGAGAATTAAATAGTGCAAAAGTCTTCTGCTTCACCTGCTGTACAACTGACTTGTCTATTTGATGCCTTTCCACAGGGCTCCTGAACACACTATTAGGAGTTCCACAGACTGTAAAAGAAATTTCATTATGTATTATACCCAGATCCTTCTTTTCTCATTGATATCATATATCAGGCAGCATTGCTAGGAGTAGTTACATGATCAAAGACTCAGAAAGAAGATCTCTGGACCTCAGCTAAACTTAGGCTGTGTGTTGGGAAATGAAACACAGGGAGGAACAACTCTGGAACTTTTTCAGAAGATGTGGTATAAAGTACTTCTGGCAGACCACTGAATTGGTGTTTGAATGTATACTTTGTATAGTGTGAGAATTTAGTCCCCCACCAAGCCTGGGTAATTTAGCTGCTGAGTGACATAAGGGCTATCAGACATGCAGCCAGGTTGTCACAGGATAACTTTGCCTCCACAGAACAGCTATTGTGGACAACACCATATGAATGAGTTAATTTTGCAGAGTTCATATTTAATTTCTACAGAAATTGTAAATTCACTTTCTCCAGAAGCATTAAAGCACTCCTGTTACTGTAGGCTGGTACTCTGGTACAGTGGTCTGCTTCTGTTCCTCTGTATCTGAAAAAATGGCTTAGCTTCTTTGCCTTGGATTTTCCCTATAACATTGAAAATCCTCATCATGGATTAAAACATAAGTCTATAAAAAACAAGGCATATTCAGATGGTCTAAAATGGGATGTGCTTTGACCAGCAGGAATTAACAGTGATAAGGCATCCTGCTTTCTTGCATCTGCAGTTGAGATGCAGATGAAGTATACAGGGTAAATTGGAAAAATTTGGGAAAAAAAACAAAATGCTTGTAAAAAAAAAAATTCCTCAATTTTTATTTTTGTTAAACTCTACTATTACCAAAAAGACGCTTTTGCTTATCTGTGAATGTAATGAACCAAATGCAGGACTGGACAAGAATGAATACACAGCAGGTTTGTCCACAAACTTGCTTGAAATACAGATTCTGTGTTCTCTCTCAGTCACGATATGTAGGTTGGAAAAGGAAACTTCCAAAGGTCATCTGGACCTCTCCTGTGCTCAAAGAAGGGCCTTCTTTCTGGTTTTAATCAAATAACATTAGAATATTTTTTAAACTATGGTGACAAACTATGTATTATCTCAAGACCACAGTTTTAACATATTTTATACTTATATACTTCTTGTTTCTTGGAATATTTGATTGAAAGATTTTGAGTTCTTTTTGAACAAAGACAACTATAACACAAACATTGAGGAAGACAGTATTTTAACCATATCAAGTTACAATATAACTGATCTCAGTAAATTTAGGATTAACTTTCTTATGGAGTGAAGTGAAAGAGGTGAGAACTTATTCCAGAATTAGAACTAGACTGAATATTCATTATATTTTGTTATGCTTATGTAGCCTGTTTCTTTTTATGTATTTTATTTTTTATATATGCATATATAAAAAATAAGAACATATGTATTTATATTCTTTATTCATATCTTCTGCTGCATTCAAACTGAAACATAAGGGGATCCCGTTTTCCAGTTAGTTAAAGTACAGTCAAAATCTTAGAAAGCAGACTACTGGCAGAGAATTTGTTCTTTTAAGAGTATCTTGTGATATTAAAGTGTTGCTTGAATGCACACATAAATCTAAGCTTTAGGCTTGATTTTTCTTAAGAGTAGAAGCACCAGAAAGATTAAAGAAAAGAAAATCTCTAGATAACAGCATCTTTCCTACCTATATTCAGGTTGCAATGGTTTGGCAAAGCTCCTTCCCTCTTCTAATGAAAAGTCTTTGTTATCTTCTGTCACCTTAGTCTCTTGGTCTCAGTTAACACTGTTGAAATGTGCAAAGTTACCATGACTAAGTAAAAATATGGCTTGGAAAACTTCCGTTTCTCCTGCTTTTTCATAAGATTTTGATGGCTTTCACTGGGGTGGTATTTCCCTTTAAAATGCCCAAGGGTATATGTTACATCTTCTTGCAAAGCACTTGATTTCAAGGCAGCCATCAACCAGAAAAGCCAGGTACCTGCAGATGTAAGGGTCAAGTGAAGAAGGGACAAAGCAAGTATGAGAGCAACTTGAAAGCTTGTTCTGTTAAGCCATAGATGGGTGATAATAATTGAGAATTTTCAATGGTCAGCTTTAGCATAACCATATCTACTGAACACCCACACTGTCACAACATTGTAGTTTTAGTGTCCATTGCTAATACTAGGAGAAGCGTTGCATCATGATTCTTCCCTGTTGTGTCTGAAGACTTTCTGCTGATCTACATGTGCCAGTTCCGAAAGAATGAAAGTCAGTGTGATAAGGACTCACTGGATTTACTATATACAGGAACTGCTTGTTCACTGTGTGCTGTAAATCTCTGTTCTATTTATTGTAAATGATATTTTGGCTTATCACTCTGGTTTATCTCTATTCTGTTGGCTTGGGGTGTTCCTGTTGTTAATAATGTGTCCTGTCATGGAGCCAGTAAATCAGTCCAGCAATTATCACCCTAAGCACAGTCATTCTGAGTCCCATTTAATAGATGGACCACTCGATGGATAAGGCATTGGCTGGATGGTCATACTCAAGAGAAGTAGTCAACGGCTCGATGTCCAAGTGGAGACTACTGACGACTTGTGTTTCTGAGGGGTCTGTATTGAGACCAGCACTGTTTAACATCTTTGTTTACAATGTGGACAATGAGTTTGAGTGCACCTTCAGCAAGTTTTCTGATGATACCAAGCTGAGTGGTGTGATCAACACACCAGAGGGATGAAAGTCACTCATTCAGAGTGACTTTGACAGGCTTGAGAGGTGGGGCCCTGCAAACCTCCTTAAGTTTAACAAGACCAAGTGTAAGGTCCTGTATATGGATTAGAGCAACTCCAAGCACAAATACAGGCTGGGTGATGAGTGGATTGAGAGCAGCCCTGCAAAAAAGGGCATCAGGTTGTTGGTGGATGAAAAACTGAATATGAGACAGAAATTTGCATTTGCAGCCCAGAAAGACAACCATATACTGGGATGTATCAAAAGAAGCATGACCAGAAGATCAAGGGAGGTGATTCTGCCACTCTACTCCCTTCTAGTGAGACCCCACCTGGACTACTGTATTCTGGAGTCCTCAGCACAAGAAGGACATGAACCTGTTGGATAAGGTCCAGAGGAGGGCCACAACTATCAGAGGACTGGTACACCTTTCCCAGGAAGAAAGACAGAGAGTTGGGGTTGTTCACCTTGGAGAANAAGTAGTCAACGGCTCGATGTCCAAGTGGAGACTACTGACGACTTGTGTTTCTGAGGGGTCTGTATTGAGACCAGCACTGTTTAACATCTTTGTTTACAATGTGGACAATGAGTTTGAGTGCACCTTCAGCAAGTTTTCTGATGATACCAAGCTGAGTGGTGTGATCAACACACCAGAGGGATGAAAGTCACTCATTCAGAGTGACTTTGACAGGCTTGAGAGGTGGGGCCCTGCAAACCTCCTTAAGTTTAACAAGACCAAGTGTAAGGTCCTGTATATGGATTAGAGCAACTCCAAGCACAAATACAGGCTGGGTGATGAGTGGATTGAGAGCAGCCCTGCAAAAAAGGGCATCAGGTTGTTGGTGGATGAAAAACTGAATATGAGACAGAAATTTGCATTTGCAGCCCAGAAAGACAACCATATACTGGGATGTATCAAAAGAAGCATGACCAGAAGATCAAGGGAGGTGATTCTGCCACTCTACTCCCTTCTAGTGAGACCCCACCTGGACTACTGTATTCTGGAGTCCTCAGCACAAGAAGGACATGAACCTGTTGGATAAGGTCCAGAGGAGGGCCACAACTATCAGAGGACTGGTACACCTTTCCCAGGAAGAAAGACAGAGAGTTGGGGTTGTTCACCTTGGAGAAAGAAAGGATTCAAGGACACCTTATTGTGGCCTTCCAGTACTTAAAGGAGGCCTACAGGAAAGATGGAGAGGGACTCTTTATCACAAGTGTAGTGATAAGATGAGAGGCAATGGTTTTAAACTGAAAGAGGGTAGGTTTAGATAAGGAATTAGGAAGAAATTCTTTACTATAAGGGCAGTAAGATACTGGAGCAGGTTGCCCACAGGGGTTGTGGATGATCCATCACTGGAAGTGTTCAAAGCCAAGTTGGATGATGTCAAGGGTTAGGGCTGGACTGACCACTATAAAAATGACAGTTACTCTCCGTTAATTCCTCTCACTTCCCAAAGGGGAAGAGAAAAGGAATAAGGGAGAGAAACTTACGGATTGAAAAACAAAACTAAATCAGCTTTAATAAATAAAGAAAATAAAAAGAAATATATACAAAACCAATATCGAACCCAAACCTCCAGATCTCCTCCCCCTGGCAATTACATTAATATCACCACTCATGATGCAGGGCAGGCACTGGGGAAGTCCCAGGCTGGACTCAGTGGCAGATAGAAATCAGATTCAGGAGCTGGATTCCAGAACTGTATTCAGGAATGCATGGATTAGGAGAGAAGGCAGAGTACTTCTCAGACACTGGCCACTGAAGAAGAGAGCTCAATCCTTGTATATAGAATGGAAAACTTTGTTGGTCAGCTTAGGATCACCTGTCCTGGCCGATCCTCTGCTCAGGTGTTGCCTTTTACTTTACAGCACCCCAATGTGGAACACAAGATTTAGCAGTGGCCTTGTTCTTGATCGGAACAAGTATAAGCAAGAGCCTTTCTGCATACCATTGCTTGATAGTAATATAAACACACACTGTCTACAAAAATATGCTGTTAACTTCAGAAAGTGCAATTAGAAGAGATTGAGCTGAAAAGTAAAATCACTGAACAGAATTAGTTCAGTTCTAGCTTAAATCAGGACAATGGGGCTTTAAACAACCTGGTCTAGTAGAAGATGTTCCTGCCTATGACAGGGGAGTTAGAACAAGATGATCTTTAAAGTCTCTTCCAACTCAAACCATTCTATGATTCTATGAATGGGTGTAAAGAGAATTGGTTAGGAAAACATAGATATTCTTTATGCTTCCTCAGTGCTATTGAATAGTTTTGTGTAATCCTGTTTTAATTCTAGTATTTGGAAATAGTAGTATTGAGGCAAAGAGTAAAAACCTATGGGTTTGTGCTAATCCATTATACCTCTTGAGGAGCATTGTATGCCTGCATGACACTGTCAACACGGTTCTTGTTTCCCCTTTCTGTTCCAAGTGAAATTCAGTTATTATAATAGAGAGAGACTTGGCTTGTTTTGCCTTAGAGGCAACTTTACTGACTCCTAGTTAGAAGTTCTTAGAAAAATACTTATCTACTTGCTGGAAACGTGATGGTGTCCTAAAAAATTGTCTTCTTACAACCTGGAATAAACTCCTTGATTTCCCTAATGTCATCCTACAACCTCAAAAAAAACCCCCACCAAAAAACAAAAAAAACACCCAACCAAAAATTTTATTTAGACTACCTCTCTTGAGGAGAAATTCAGAAATTTTTATCATTTTTAAGTATCATTCATTTAAAACTCCATGCTTAATTCAGAATTAGACAAAACCACATTTCCTCCATGGAGTAGGATTTTTCTCCTAAATCAAATTCCAGCAGACATGTCTGCTTTTCAGACATTAATTTGATCAAATGAACCATTATCACTAAAACTGCTGATCCCCTTTGTTCAGATTTTCCTTTCTTCCTGTTCAGTAGTCCCTCCACGAATCAGATGGTGTTTTGGAGGTCATTTGGATAGCAATAGTGTTTTTGTATTAGCTTATTAGGATTTCATACTCCTAACAGCAGAGCCCCTTCTGGGAGTGAGAGTTAAAATTCATCTGAAGAGATGCTCGTATGGAAGTGTGTTCCCCATTTACCTGAAGGTGGTTAAACCTGCACAGTACAAAGCACCTAGTCCTCTTCAAAATGTTTTGTGTTGTGGGCTCCTGTGGAGACAGAATTCCTATGTAATAACGGACATGAACTGCACCAGCCTCAGATTACATTGAACTGACCTTGAACTAAGACAGCTCTGAACAAAACAGGAACAAGACGAATGAGAAAACAAAAAAGAAGGAATTGTCCTTGACAGACAAAACCACATAGTTGATAAACGCAGAATAGCTAAACCAACAGAATAACATAATGAGGCACGTGAACAGCTTGTGTACAAAGCCAGAGCACCAATCATGTTATGCATGTTTGCATGTACGGAAGTCTAAGGTCTATAAAAAAGTAGAATTGTAAGCAATAAAGGACTTTTGCTGAATTCACATTGGACTCTGCATCTGTCCTTACTCTCCCATCAAATGGTGAACCCGAAGTGATTCTTCATATTGAAGACAACACTGCGGGAGGAGGAGAGAGACCAGCTGGAGATCTGGGAGCAGCCGGACTGCTGACCAAGCAGACGACAGAAGAGAGCCTCTGAGGATTAATGTTGCAATGGAGTCACCCGGTGAGGTGAGCAGCTGGTGCAGCTATGGGGCAGACCGCGTCTGCACAAGAAGGGGCCATAGTCAAGTTATTAGTAAAGATTCTCTCTAAGAGACAAATTAAATATGAGGAGTCAACACTTAGGCGTTTGCTGTTGTG
>VYZX01034194.1:8872-25281 GCA_013401335.1 Brachypteracias leptosomus
GGGGTTGTTCAGTCTGGAGAAGAGAAGGTTGTGAGGGGACCTTATTGTGGCCTTCCAGTATCTTAAGGGGGCCTACAAGAAAGCTGGGGAGGGACTTTTTAGGATGTCAGGTAGTGGTAGGACTAGGGGGAATGGGTCAAAACTAGAGGTGGGTAGATTCAGATTAGGTGTTAGGAAGAAGTTCTTCACCATGAGGGTGGTGAGACACTGGAACAGGTTGCCTAGAGAGGTGGTGGAAGCCCCATCCCTGGAAATTTTTAAGGCCAGGCTGGATGGGGCTCTGAGTAACCTGATCTAGTGGGAGGTGTCCCTGCCCATGGCAGGGGGGTTGGAACTAGATGATCTTTAAGGTCCCTTCCAACCCTGACAATTCTATGATTAAATAATCTCTTATATAAAGAAAAGTATCATACAGCAAGTCTTCAAAAGGAAAGTAAAATAAGATAACATTTCTTTGAATGGTTAGTTTGCTAGAAGTGAAACTGAAAATCAAGGAGCTAGAAGATATCTCCTGAATCATACCTTCACGCCCTTTCATAAAGTCATCCAAACACTTTATCAAAATAATTACTTACCACCCTTTTTGTTTCACTACTTTTGGCAGCACCTCTTGATTGTATAAGATGAATGCTAATTCAATTTTTTTTTTTCCGATTAAAATCATGCTACCTGTTATTCCTCATCTATGAAGCCAGTCATTCGTTTCCATGATTCAGAAAAGTATCTCTGTGTAACACTAAGGCTACTTTACACATCAGTCAGTTACTTAAAGCAGTAGCTACATGTTAGCTCACTAATGAATCCTGATAAGTAGCCTTGGGGTGGAATCAAGAATGACATCCCCTTTTCCAGATGAGAAGACTGGGGGGAAAAAAGTATTTAATTTCTAATCCAAGCATACTGAAAGCAACCTAAAATATTTTTTAGACCTCATTTTATTTTCTAAGCTTTACTGTATCTACTGATTTAGAACATCTGCAGACTATGCAGAACAGTTACCATCTCCAGAGCTCACTTATCACATATACTCGATGATCTACTAAAAGGTTATACAGGAATGTATGAGAGAATATAAGTGCTCTGAATCAATTAGAATTGGCCTGAGAAGACATGGTGTTCACACTAATCAGCTGTGATAAAGTCTTCTCTCAAATAAGAAGTTTTCCTGTGCCCTTTTATAGAGACTTTTACAGTCATTAGGTATACGTATCATCCCTAGAATAATTTGCATATCTATCTAATATTTAAGGAGGTATATGATGGCCTCTAGTGGTGCATATCAGCATGAAAATGCTGAACTGCTGCTTTATTTCCTCATAGTTTTAAAGATAGCATGTAAGAAAAACAAACATTTTGAATTGGATCTTCTGAATTGAAACAGCAGAACAGGGCACACTGCAAAGAATGTGAATGTTTCATCACTTTTTGCTTGGTAACAAACAAAAAAATCCTTGAGTCGACATTATTACATTAGAATAATAATAATAAAAAAAATCCAAATCTTTACATTGTTTTTTCTCTCCCAGGCTTTTGATCACTTTACACAGTTGAGCTTTAGCCTGCTGGCACTGTCAGTCACTGATTCATTGGGGATACTAGGTGAGATAAAAATCTATCTATGATTTTCCATAAAGAAGGTGCTTACAGAGTAGATGCTCTTTAGCCTGAATTAGTCCTTCATGTTAAAAAGGCTTTCATCATTGTGTTTGTGAAATATTTTAAAGAGAAAGACAGTATTTGGTAAATAAATTCCTAACAATAAAAACACAAACCCAAAATTTTATGATACACATTTTACCTTGCACTTACAAATGGCATCTCATAACCCAGAGAACTGTAAGAAGGCTCACACAGCTGTTGGGATTTACTATCATACTACAAAGGACAGACAGGGAGGCAATTAAACACCAATACAATCTTTAGCAGGTTAAGTATTGAACAGCTATCTCTCTGTGTATCTTCTCTTAAATCTATTTTTTGTATATATACATATATTTATTTCTACATCGCCAAAACCTTGATTTTGTCTTTCAAAATGCTTAACAAAAATGTCAACACTTATAGGTTGAAGTTTTATGTAATAATTTCAGCCTGAAGAGTTTAATATATTCTTGGAATTAATACTATGAGAATTCACAGATAGTAACTACCTTTTAAGCGATGACATATGTGGGGTTTTTTTTTCAAACCGAAGCAATTCACCATTTCCTGGGAAGTTTCTATATCATGATTTTAAAAATCTGTTAACTAGAAACAAGCTCATAAACATTTCTATTCAACAGAATGTGAATTTACAAGAATTAGAAAGGCAGAGCTACTGATCTCACTCAGTGTCCTCCCTAGCTCTGCTAAAAGTGAGTTTTCAGAAACTAAGTCATAAGATAGATAATTGTCATAGCTCGTTCCTAAGGAAAATGCAGAGACAAAAGGATACAGCAGGGCCATTCAAGGGAGCTTCTGAATACATCTTTTCCTCTGTTATACCAACATTTTGCAACAGCATCCTTCCCTATCCTAGGTGATCTGCAGATTTAGTCCACATTTGTGTGGACACAAAGTGGAAGGGGAGAAGAATGTTACAAAGACTAATTTTTAACTCATTCTGAAAGTCATTTCACAACTATTGTCTGAGATGGAAGCCTGCAATGTCACAGACCCTTTTCCTGTAAATTCTGCATTTTTAGGAGGAAAGGTGTTCAGGTGCAATCAGAGTTCTTTTCACTGAAAAGAACTTTGAAATCTCAGCAATGCAAATGTTGCGAGATGCCTCTGAACTGCACGGACTGACAGCAAGCAAAACATTTTCACATCAGAATAGAGCAGAAAACTATAGGCAAAGAAATGCCTAATCATACAGTAGGTAACTGATTAGGCCTTTACTGTCTTTTAGTTTCTCCTGAGTGCAAAGGGTAGAAGTTGAACAATTTCCATAAATGCTTCTAATAAGTTTTCAAGTATACATGGGTTTTCAGCTGTACCTTTTTCCTGGCAACTTCTCACATTTCTCAGGGTCTTAAGAATTTTCAGTCTATTACTGATAGCTACACACAGTTGCTTCTGCTACACAGTCCTCCCTTAAGCTCCGTATCCCAAATCTCAGGGTTAGCAAACTATGTTTTCACTGAACCAAAATGAGTCAACTAGATGAAAACCAGGAAATGATCCTTTCACAAGGGGATTTTCTCTCTCATGCTCTTCCCTCCTCTGCTTCTAACCCACCTCTCCACAACACACCCCTACCTTCCCGCTCTTTATCCTTGGGATCTGGATGCCCAACACAGTGTGAAATATTAACTAGATAATGATTTTTATTTCCCTTGGAGGAGATCAAAGGAAATACTAAGAAAACCATTGCTATGAAGCAGAATGCAGAGAGAGCTGTCATCTGAGGAGAGTCACCAGCCGCACTCTGTGCAGCAGTGATGTTAATGTACAATGCTATATCTTAATAGCCATCTCAATTGGCTATTAAAATGCAGCACTGCACATTAAAATCACTACCCCACTGTTGCAGGAATACTTACCAAAGATGCAGTCCCTGAAAATTTCCTTTCAGCTCAGTGGAATGCTGCCATGCCAAATGAGCTGTCTCAGCTCCTCTAATTTTCTGCTAAAGAAATAAAACTCTTACTTTTTAATTTTAAATTTACATGATTATGCTGAACGGCATATTCAGCCAAGACAACACCGACATAGCACGGCTGTGCTGCATGCAGTGCCTCAGAATTCAGTATCAGAAGTACTCTGAACCTTCTCAAGAAAATTGTGCTAACTTTCAGACGAGTTACTATTCTCAGTTTATTTAAAGAATGACTTTTAAAAGCATCTGCTTGCAGGTACTGGAGAGGGGACAATAGGAAAATATAGGTGGTAAGAGTTTGTTTCTGGAAACTTACAGGTTATAAGCAAGTGATTCGGAAAAGGTGGGATAACAGATGATGAAGGCTATAGGATGAATGTAGCAGTAAAAGACATGAATGGACTACAGTCAGAAAGAGGAAGTGGAAAGGCTGGTAGGCAGCATAATAAAGGGGGAGGATGAAGCTTAAAAAAAGAATTGAGTCTTTTGATCCAGACAGATGGTTTGTGGGACAACTTTGTCTCATCTTCTGAGTACACAGATTCAGGTGAGAACAAGGAAAGCCATGGAGGCAGACGTAAAGGACAGAATGATGTAGTGAGCTCATGTTGCCCTCCCTGAGTCATAGTAGAAGATGATCAAAAGTCAAGCCAAAGTGATTCCTGGAATACAGCAAAAATGTTTCAGTTGCATAAGCTTCAAAATGTAGGCAGGGTCTCTCTGCTTCAAATACCTACTGAGCTGAATTGATCTGATTTGAAAGGTAAAAATATATCTGTTTGATAGGCTTGAGCATCTTACGTCCTCTTTAGCTACACACAGCTACTACACATCTTCTTCTGTACCTGCTCTGTCCAGCCCATGCAACCACACCAGATCAGTCTGATCTGGTTTGAAAGGTAGAACAACATAGAGACATTCATAATAACTCAAGTTTCTTTAAAGAAGAGCTGATCCATAAACATTATTTTTAAAGTATAGTGGACATCATCATCTTTGCTTTATCCTTTACCTGGATTCCTGATGTATCTGCCTAGGGGCCAGAGACAACTGCACCTTTTGGCTTAAGTCAGACATAATTTATTAGTCTGTCCCAGAGCCAGGGACTCTTGAAGCTGCAGAGCGATAGCCCCAGGTAGTCTGCTAGCAGGGCTGTCCTGGATCTTGAGACCTCAAGGGAAACAGGCAGCTAGCCCAATGGAGTTGACAACGTTGGCAGTTTCATTACTGGTATCATCTGGGATGCTGACAAGGACATCAATTTCAACTAAAAATCTAGAGGGACAGAAAGTTCTTATTTGTCAGAGAATTCAGATGTGTGATTTCTCAGGTTTAGCCTGAAACAAGCTCTCCTTGCCCCTCAAAATCCAGACACATGCAAACTAGAAGCTGCTTTTTTGACAGCTCTACTGCAAAATTGATCCTTGTTTTTCTGTTTAAGTCTTTCTAGAAGAATATAAAACTGACCAAGCCATAAAAAAATCACCCAAACAAAACATATTCTGAACTACTTGAATGGAGAGGATGATGGCTTATATAATCTACTACCAGAATTCGCAAATATCTGCCATTATAGTTAAGTAAAATTTCAAAAATGTTGTATAATTAGCTTTTCAAATAGAAAAAGCAAAAATACTGCTCTGCAGTGGAGATCACTCTCCCTTCCTTTTAGTCTGACATCCTCCATCATCCCCAGAAAACACAGTAACACATCAGACTACAGAGCGACATTCCAACCTACACAAGAGTGTGGGAGCAAGCTACAAGTAAGGTAGCTCACTACACTCAGATGGAAGAAAAATGTTTGGCCAGAAAAAAATCCTTTGGGATTTTGAACTTCACAGAAAGGTTCATGTTGGATGGAACCTCTGGATGTCATCTGGTCCAAAATACCCTGCTCAGGCAAGGCCACCTATTGCTGGTTATCCACAACTTTTCACTGGGGGGTACTTCTTGACCTTGTAACTTGGTTATCCTTTTCAGGCTTGGTCCAGAAAAGGCAAACACTTCTGAAATTAAGTAAGGGACAAAAAAAAGAAAAAGAAACCCAACCAACAACAAAAAATCAACCCCAAAAAAACATCAACAAAATGTGTTCCAAATAGCCTAGCATAGGCTGAGCTGGATTCCTCAGTACCAAAGCCTGCATAACTTCAGGAAAGGGTGACAGTTGCTATGTATAGCAGTGTCCAACCTCTCTCAAAGGGGAGACCAAATGAGCATCTGCTTTTAAAATAAATTAAACCTTGCCTAAAAAATAGAGTCTCTGCAGAAAGGAACGCTGTGCCGCACCCTGCCCTCCTCTCCTACTGTTTTTGTCCGCCCCTTCCAATTGTGCTTTAAATAATCTTAGCCACTGCTTTATGCAACACCAGTAGCAAGCACCAGGAAGATACTGCACTGGTGACCTTGGATTTTCCAGTCCATTACTCCTGACTGGTCTCCACAAGACTGCTACATTGCCACCTGCCACATAACACCTCCTCCAATGTCGCGAGGAAGTCAAACCCTGCTCGCACTTCCCCCGGTCCTACCCCCGTTGTGTCATAGAGGTTTTTCTGTCGGTCTGCGAACGGAAAGTGATCTGGGGCTGTCAGTGTGGTGAGGATCCTTCCTCCCTCCCATGCCTGTGTGTGTCACTCAGCTGACAGGAGGGGCAGAAGAAGAGAAAGGATTATTCCAGTGTCAGCATAGTTAAAGGAGTATTTCAAATCAACAGATGCTGCAAGCTTTATAAAGAAATCAAAAGCCCAGAAAATATTACAATTTTAAATAATTTTGTTGAAAGAAACCTAGATAACTTGCAAGGCATAAAAATGCACACATAGTCTGAATGGTTATGTCCAGAATAAAGGGTCAAAACAATGTCCTCGCCACTTGGAGCAATTTTTACATGCAAGCCATATTTGAAGTAATTAGCATAGCTGTTTGCCTTTTTATTTCTACAAAAGCAGCTGACAGACTACCCAGAGACCCTAAAGAAAACTGCCTCAGGGGAAGACAAAAGCTGTCAACATCAAGCTGCAAAGATCTCTTTGAGGAAGAAAACAAATTCCCAGCAAGAGAAGCTGATATGCCCGCTGATGAGCTGTTCAAATATGAAACACAGACACTTGGAGGGAGCCTGCTGCAAACACATCCAGAGAAGAAACAGAACATTTGGCAAAAAGTTTGGCATGAGAAAAAATGAAAACTGAAAGCAAGCATAAGGATGTGATGGAACTAAGAAATGCTGGCATGCCATACAGAGGAGACGAGCTGAAGGGAAAGCAAATATGCCTAGCAAACCAAACATAAAAACGTGTGCTGGCTGGCAACACCAGCTAAGCCCTGGCTACTGCCGGCAAGTAGTGATGCTACTTGATTCAAGAGTTAAGGAAGAATTTTATGTCACACAGGAAAGTGTGGTAGATGTGTTGATATTACTGTATTTTATTGAACTAATACAACAGCAGCAACAAGAAAGGTTTAATAACCTACCCCAGAGAGTCAGTAGAGAATTTTCTGTTTCAAAAGCTTTTTCAATTCATACAACGAATTTCCCACTAAAACAACATTTCCCATAGGCATTGTTAATTTTTATCTAAATGCCTCCATTTTCTATTAGACAGTGGAAAACAAAACAAATCATTTGGACCGATTCAGGTATTTTTCTCCTTTTGGTTGTGGTTGAGCTTCTTGTCTGAAGCTGACACTTTGTGAGAGCAGCACTACTTGAGATACTTAAATACTTCAGCAAAATTTAAAAGTAAAAATATGAACTTTGTGTGCCCTTAAGGTCATAATTCAAACCTGTCACCATGTAGTGGCATGTTTAGTAGAGTTCTTGAGTATTCCTGCAAAAAATTATTTAGGAACACTTTGTCAACTTGTGTAGCCTATTTATTCCCATATCCTAGTGGAGACAGATAAATCTTGGCATCCTTCAAAGATGTGCCCCAGAGAAACCAATCGTCTAAGAAAGGAGAAAGTTTCAATTTCTGTTTTGGGAACTGAAGTTTTTGCTACAGTTATAAGGACCAATGAAAAATGAGGAATTAGCAGAGTCCAGAACTAGAAACTTCTATTTGAATGTAGGTATCCAGCATGTAGTTCAAAAATAAAAATACCTCTCCCCTACTTCTACAAACATCAGGGAAGCCACACATACATACAGAGAAAAAAACCTCACAATCTACATGAGCAATTAGTAAAAGCAACAAGAATGTAAAAATACTTACTCTATGTAATTTGATTCCTTTTAGCTGTTTTATAAAGTAATTCAGGCAGAGCTAAGATAATAATTCCACTACAGACAATAAGCCAGTCATAAAACAGGGCAGGTAAAGCTATGACAATAATGAAATGATCTAAGTAAAGCCTATTATCTTCATTAATTTTCACTCACTTTCCACAGTGGGAAGATATTAACTTGCTAATATCTTCTATCCTATTCAAAAAGAAATGCATCCCTTGAGCAAATAAGCTAAATTATTAATTTCTTTGTATCAGGATTTATAAAATAATAATTATGAATTAAATGTGTACATAAAGTTTCTGGTTGCAGTCTTTAGATGCCATTTAAGAGCATATCACTGTCTGTTACTTTAGGAACTCTGAAGTCTGCTAAGCACCTTGAGAAAGCCAGATGTTTTTATAAAATGCATCAGTAAAAAAGCTTGACTCATTTTACTAAGCTTGTCTATCACTATAATATTTAAGATATCCTCAGGACTTCTTTTGTTATAAAGCATGCTGTACAGGTAGAATTGTCACTATCAGTTTTTTAAACAAACTGAATAATGGCTGTGCTACACCTAATGAAACAAAACAAAGCTCCTGGTTTTGCTAAGAAATTTTGCCAAACAGCTGTGACTGGGGCACAAACCAGTTTCTAAAATGAAATAATCTGTTGCCATATTCCTTCTGTGGAAGCTCTATCACCCTCTTTCTGAGGGTACAATGTGATGAACTTGATTGAAGCTATTCACTTCAGGTTTCAAAACCACTTTACCAATAAATGGAAAATGTTAGGAGTTAATAGGCACAAATCAAAGATCTGAACCCCTGTCTCTTCATACACTGTTGCAAAAGTATTACAAACATGGGATTTAACAGTTCACGTGGGAAAATAATTTCATTCTGCAAGACTTCTTGGGCCTGGTAAACCTCTTGTTACATTTCTGCCTGAGAAAATCTACAGCTTCCCAAATAAATGCAAAGCTACAGACAAGCATTTAGTTGTGTGGTTTTTTCAAGTGCTTTGAAGTCAGTCATTTTAAAGGCAAAACGGAAAAGATGCAGTGATCCTTAAGAAAAGTTCTTCAGTTTTCATAAAAATCTTTAGAAGACCAATTTCTTTCATCCTTGTTTCATTATTTTCCACAACTTTCATTCAATATCCTTTTAGTGACTTTCCAAAGAAAGTGTATACACATGTGAAAGTGTGTAAAAGAATATTTTTTTCTCAAGACATCATTCAGCAAAGTAAAGTTTCTGTATAAATTATGAACCCTGTAATATTACTATAAAAGCTACTAAAAACCCCAGTCCATACAAGACCTACTTTAGGACAGCATAAAAATCTTGCTATTTATATGAACGCAAGAGAAAACACACAAAAAACCCCCTCACTAAGAACTCATTCTCTTTTCCATAACTTAAGTAAAATACATAATGCGCTCCTCAAAAATCTCCACTGAAGAATTTGTCCAGCACTAGAAGTGGACATAAAAAAGGGTATACTAATATACAAACAGTAATCAGTGATAATATGCTTCAATTATTTTCAGTATCTGCAAACCAACAATATGACCATAGTCAGAAATTCAAATGACTTAATCTAAAATGCCTGTTTTAACAATAAACGTAGCTATAGCAAGGCGAAATCTCTCGCAGTATCTATCTGCAGCAGATGATTAAAAAAAGTTTATCAAACTCTAGATTCAATACATTAGAAAAAAAAGATCACCAGAGAGTTCTCCTAGATGTAAAATTTTATTTCTGTTGCAGATTCCACTAAAACATGAGAGAGGAGAATCAAGATAAATTTCAACTTCAATAACTATAAAAAGACTTAAATCTGTCACTCGCAAGCCATACAAAATAACTAAAAGAATCACAGGAGACATGCGAATTATGACTTTGAGGCAAAGCACACATCCAATGGACCCCAACTGACTAAAGTAGATTTAACTGAACAACAATATAAATCCAAACCAGAAAATTGCACATGTCCCAACACATTTTAAATTCATAGTAACAATGCTTTTCTTGTTGATTAAATTAAAAAAAAATCTGAATTTCAACATCTTTAAAAACAAAAATAGAAAACTGAAAGGGCATTTTGCAACTGTCTGTAATGTACTAAATCATCCAATACCAATATTAGAGATCAAGACTTAATTTTGTCTAGAATCTTACTCAGCAAAATTGGCAAGGCAGGAGACAGAGAGTAATGGAAAGAACTAAATCAAATTCTGACACATCATGGTAAGCTGCATGCTAAGTTACCTGCATTGCAATTCAAAACCATACATACCAGTGATTATATTCTTCAAAAGCCAAAGCACATCAGAACGATGACCTTGTTATTTGCATTGAGGGAAACAAAGCACAGCAAATGCTCCAAAAATACTTTTGATGCCACAACAACTGAACGAATCAAGTCCTCCAGATACATAAATTTTGCACAGCTACAAACCCCAGATGAATAAACCTGTTTTCCCTCAGATTTTGCTACTTTTAAAGGTAAGGGCTTGTCTCTTGTGTTGACAGCATCAGACAAAGTGATTTAAAGAGTGGACTAAGGAAGCTGAATAAAAATAGTTATCACTTTTGCAAATTTAGTAATGTGTCCTTGTGTTGGACCAAGAGTTCAAATTTGTCTCAGGGGCTGATATTCCCCAAACAGGTGAGACAGGAGGCAATGTAAGAGGCAAATATTGGTTCAGATCACAGCTTAAAATATAAAATGAGCTTAGTAATGAAGACATGCTTGAGAACAAACTATCTGCAGTTATTAGATTTTTTAAAGCAATTCTCTATTATGTCCCAGATGTAATGGGCTGAAGGTTTTTACCATTTAGCTGGTCTCCAGAGGAAGAACTCTTCAAACGATGGTTATCTAAAACAAAGGTTTAAAAAACCAACCAACCAACCAACCAACAAACCCAGAAACCAAAGCTCTAAGAGTCTAAGTAGCAAACAAATCAACCATCAACCAAAAGACCAGTTTTAGATGAAATAGATGACGCATGCAACCCAAATAAATACATATACTCCCTAAAAACCAACCAACCAAAAATATCCCTCAAAACAAACAAACAGAACACACCTAGAAGACTGATGTATAGTCCTGGGGACATCAGGAATAATTATGTCCCTGAGATTTTTCATTAGACCTTCCACATATCTACTCCACAGAAGCCCTTATACTACCCCATGCTTTGCTGGTGTACATTGCACAGGATGTGATCCTGACAGACTCCTGTTTATTCATTGATTTTCTGAACTGGCTGCTATTAAAGCATGGACCTATGTAGCCAGCTAGCTATATGTACCTTCTGAATACACAATACTAAAGAATATCATAATTCCCAGAGTCTACAAAGGAAGGATAAGGTATTTAACACTGGTGCACGCTAAAATAATTTCCATGGAGCTGTTGACTTGGTATTATGTAGATCTGCACTTTAATTCATTGCATAAGAGCTGGTGGAAACACTTGCAGCAGGAGATGCAACTGATTGGTTGAGAACTCAAACACTGAATGAGGCAGACCTTTGACAAGTTATCTAGTAAAGTTTACAAAGAAAGACACTTAAATACTTTAACCTCATATATTTGAGTTTTATTTTAAGGTGAATAATGTCAGAAATACAAGGAGAGATTTTACCTGGTATGAACTAATCAAGCTCCATGAAAGTCAAACACTATAGAGCTAGGGTTAAAAAAAACCCCAACCCAACCAACCTAACAAAAACTCACCAGAACATAAGAGGAACATCACATCCATTGAAAATAAAGGCAGCAAAAATTAAGGGAGGAAAAAGAGATAATCCAGACAACTCTGACTGTACATCATCTCCATGATCATACATGATCTAAACAGACAGAAAGGAAACCTAGGCCTCTGTGGTGCAATTCTGTTCCCATTTACTAAGATGCAACTCCCCTTTAAGTCACTGAAAGTAAATCCAGAGTGAGAAAGAGGGTAAACTAACTCCTTGGTTACATTACAGACTACTCCCACCATTGGTCTCTAAGAAATGCACCGTCAGGGAAATTGTTACTGAGGACAGGACTTAGAGTACAAGTTGGCAGCTGAAATTTCCTAAAATTGCACCAAAGTACGCATTTACAAGTCCTTGAAAGCTTCTTCACCAGCTGAATGGAGGAATGGGATATTACACGGTCAAAGCTGTTGTTGCAGAATTGCAGCAAACATGAATGATAGCACGTATGTTACATCATGGTACAATACACATAAAGCTCCTTTCAAAAAGTGGGAGGAAAGAAAAAGAAAGAATTCACCATCAGGAACAAAACAGAAGTTCTTTTATCAAAACTTCAATGGAAGTCAAGTGATGAATTTCAAAAGGGAATTTTGCTAGGCTAAGGAGAATTTAAATAAGAAATGAATAGTGGGTCAACACCTTCACTTTTCATTAGGTACTTCACTGCCAAAAAAAAAAATCCTTCCTTCCTTTGCACATTCTGCATTCTGAACAGAATGAAAACCTGCCTGAAAATTATAAATTCTCTTAATGTTGCTGTTTTGCATTAATATATTATGTTAGCCTTAAATTATCATAGTGGACAAACTAGCTGAGCTGGCTTGCTTTCTATACTGGTGTTCCCAAGAGGAAAATGTTGCTTGTTAAAGCTAAAACCTCTTAATGTTTCCCTGAATGAGAAGATGTAGAAAGCGTTTTTAAAGCATTAACAATGTTCTTATTATCCCAATATAATTTTTACACAGGATAATCACTGTTACCTTACAATAACATAATACACAAGCCAACATGAATGTATTATCTACTAAGAAAAGAATCTTCCTCACACTACATTTGAAACGCAAGGATGTTGTGCAAAGACCGTTTATTCTCATGTAGGCTTACAAACTGTTCAGACTCCACTGTTTACCTGACACTTTTTGGTACCTGGAAAGTGAAATATTAGAAGGGAATATTTGAAAGTGTGGTTTAGGAAGAACTCAGTAGTGCTGCTGGCTTTGGCATGCACCGTGCCTCGTTGGAAGAATGGCAGGACTGCTGGTGCAGAACAGCAGCCTCAGAAGGAGGCGGGTGAGAATGCCCACATTCAGCTTGCAAAGTCTGGGATTTTCCTTTTTAGGTACTGTCTAGATCCACACTGATCCACTGAACACGTTTTAAAAATAAATATTGCGTTCAGTTTCCTGGATGCCCATCAATAAGAAGTCCCTAGCACTCTGTGGGAGGACAACTTTTTTAAAAAAATAAACTAACTAAAATGGAACTAGAACAGAATGTGGGTGTTTAGTATAACAAGTACGCTTTGACAGGAACATAAGCAGTTTGCAGAAAGTATTTAACTTGATTGGCAGAAATCTCTTAGAAGCAAATTAACGATGCAAACTATTTAAAGGAAAATTAGAAATACAATTTAAGCATATTGGATACCCATTAAGGACTGAATTATTTAAAACCCATCATACAGTATGATCCAGCAGTCCTCAAAAGCACTAATTTTATTTGGATCATTTATTTCCATCACAATTTAATCAAAGTAGTAGTTAAAGAGCAGGTTTGATGTGTCTGTATAAATCATATTTTGAATTAATGGCCAAACAACAATAGTAAGTGTTCACTGGTCTGTAGGAAGCAAAGCTTATATGTCTTCTGGTGTTTGACTTATGATTTTGCCTTAAACTAGAATATTGGCATTGGCCTGAGAACTTTCCACCTTGGTATCTCAACAGCCTCTTTTGTTGATTATGTGTCAAACTCTGTTAATTACAATGGTGAGAGCAACATGAGGTTACCAGCAGGACTCTAGAATCCATTTCATTTTTCCTGAATAAGATGTCTTTTCGTTCTGTCTTTATTCTTACAAAGCAATAACCCAAAGAGATTGCTAGCCTACTCTTACAGGCCAACCATTTTACTGTCACAGCAAATTCTATATCAAATATTCTCATTTTTCTGGGTACAAAACCCACCTACTTAATAGCCATGAAAACTTGACCAGCTATCAGAATATTCGACCATTTCCTTTTATTTTCTTTACCTCATTTAAGGGTGGAGAGATAGTGGAGTATTTATAAAAAAAACCAAATAAAAAACAACAAAAAATCCCCAAACAAACCAACCACCCAAACAAATGCAAACCTACATAATTGAGAAAACTTTCTATGAGCAAGGATACATATAAAGATCAAATCTGAGCTTATAAAGATGATGTCTATTTAATCTAATACATTTTCTAAGGGGTTCAGAAAAAAGCGGTGTGGATTCTGAGAGATTTCTGAAGGTTGTTATTTGTAGTGCTACTGCAACATCAAACAAATTCACCCAGAGGGAGGTGCGAAGAAGGGAGGAAGAGCAGAGAAGCTAGTAAAACAATAATCTTTGTTCCTTGAGCTTCTGGTAAAAGATGATAAAATGCTAACTCTCAAAATACAGATGTAAGACATCTCCAGGGAAGGATCTAGGTTAAGTAAGGACCAAAACATTTGCAGGAATGACCATCAGGTGATTTGTCTCCTATTCACAGAACTAGTAAACCTGAAGCAGTCTCTCATTAGCTGTCCCACCAGATTACTGTTGATGAATATTAGAACTGAAATGTGTTGACTAAGAAACATGTTATTTTCCTGCTTCGCCGATCTTAAATGTTTGGAATGCCAGATTAAAACAATTTGTGATATTGTGTTTAATAATCCAAATTGATAACTGTGGTTTACTTGCTGTTCTAAATAAGAAATGCTTTATGACAAGACATAATATACTGGAAATAATATATCCACCTTTTCTCCTTCAAAGAGTTGTAGAGTAACAGTTACTCGTAATTCTTAAGTAGTATTATATACATGCTCGTTTTAAATTCTCCAAAATCAACATGCACTTCCTAACCTTTCATGTTATGCACTCAGCTATAAACATATCTTACATTTATTATGTTTAATTAGCAAACTGGGAATATGTATTTCATACAAACTTTTACTTAAGAGAAGTGTATTTATACTTTTTGTATATTAATTGAACTAGGAAAGGCAGAAACATGCCAGCCAAAAGAGAACCAAGTGAGGTAAGATTTCCAGCGGATGTATTAATTTCAAGTCTTTGTACTTTTCCCTTTTTCAACAAGTTGTCTAGAATATTTTCTTTAAAGAAACCATTTCATATTGCATTCCATTTCTTTGTTCCATAAAGCTTCTGCAAAAAACAATCCTTCAAGAAAATCCAAAACACATTCCCTTCTTGCCTAATATTTCCATCTTTTTGTGTCTGGTGAAAAATCAGTGCAAGAAAGTGGCACATAATTCTACCATTTTTTCCTGCTTCAAAAAAACCAACCGAAACACAACCAATAACAACAAAAACAAACCAAAAGAGAGTAAAAAGGCAATATAAGTCAAGAAGTTTTCTGAAGAAAGAATTATTTTTGATTCCTCTACAAAGAGGAATGGGCAGAGATTAAGCTACAAGGATGAACCTATGGAGTTGTCTCTGATAAAATGAGCAATCTACAGTGTTCAATCCTGCAGAGTTACCTAAAGACCTTTCCAGTTCATATGTTAAAGTTTCCCACACAGTATTGTTTTTTATATACAATGGGCATCTGAAATAATTGTAGAGGAATTCTAGTACTATGTTAATCATTCTCTATTCTGTAATAATAAAAAATTAAGCATAGAATAAAATATTTTTTTTCAAATGCTTTAAAGAGACAGTAACTCTATTTGAACTGAAGCAGTAAGGATATGCAAATGAATTTGTAATTCCTATGGTTCCCAAGCTGCCAAACCCAAAGGCTGCTACATACTTCAACTCAGCAGACTAATCTATAAAAGTATATTTGTTATCAGCACACATTAACGTAAGGACCTTTCTATAATATATATTAACATGTCAATATGCTCAATTTTATTTCTGTCAGTTTTCAAGCAACTTTTTGACAAAGAACAAGTGCAGGAAAGAAAGGAAAAAAAGACAAAAATTGTGATCTGGGACAAGATAAATCCACAACCTTGAACATATCTTCAGTACTTCCTTGTTTAGAGTGTCTGGATGAATTTAGCAATTTAATATAATCTAATGAAGCTAGGCTTTTTAGTTCTATTTGTGAATACAACCATCAGAGTACAAGTTAAATTATCTGGGAGAATCTGTAAATCATACTCCTGTGTCCAGCTATTTTAACAGGCTTGTAAGTTCTTTCAACAGTATCTGTACCGCTCTTAATTTTTAAGTTAAAGGTAAGCTTACCCTTATTCATACGAAGATGAATTTTCTAAAGCTGTACCACTGCCAACCATGCACACTGTGGCACCAGGATAACTTGATTAGTTTTACGTGGGCCCTTAGCAGACAAGGCAAGAATAAATATTTTTAAAAGTGATGGTCAGCTTGTCAAACATATGCCTGCTATGGTTTTTGTGAATTTGCAATGAAGAAAACAAGAGGTAACTTCTAACTTTCTAGAAAATAAATATGTATTCTATAAATAAAGTAGACCACTTTACCAGTCAATGAATAAGGAAAGACAAGATGTTTTCATTGTGCAGGCAGACACTGCCTCAATGTCCCAATTTTTTAAGCCCATTTTAGGTAACAGATGCACATCCTACATAATGCAGAATATA
>VYZX01034195.1:21647-36700 GCA_013401335.1 Brachypteracias leptosomus
TGCGGTGTGGGCAAATAAACGACCTGCTCAGGCAGGTGGTTGAACTGAGAGAGGAGGTAGAAAGATTGAGAAGGATCAGAGAGTGTGAAAGTGAGATAGATTGGTGGAATCACACTCTGAGGCAGAGGCAGCAGGAAGAGGCTCTACAGGAAGCGAAGGACCCCCTCCCCTCCTATCACCAGGCAGAAGGAGGGAACGTAAGGGAAAAGGGGGAATGGAGAGAGGTCCCTCCTCAGAAAGGCAAGCGAAAACCACCTCGGCTCCCTTACCTTTCCAGTTGCCGTTGTAGAGTAGGTATGGGGCTTTGGGACTTGATGGCCAGGTGAATGAAGATGGAAACAAGGATCCATNTGGAAACAAGGAGCCATCTCGTGAGTCACCCACAGCTTGTCACTCACCCTCATGTCTTATGACTTCAATTAAGAAGAAAAGAGGGTAATTGTAGTGGGCAACCCTTTTCTGAGGGAAACAGGGGGACCCATTTGTTGGCCAGACCCCTCCCACAGGGAGATCTGCTGCCTTCTTGGGGCTCGAATTAGAGATGTTAAAAGGAAGGTCACTGCTCTGGTGCAGCCCTCTGATTATTAACCTTTGTTAGTTATCCAGGCAGGTAATGATGAGGTTGTAGAGAGGAGCCTAAACCAATCAGAAAGGACTTCAAGGCACTGCGGTGACTAGTTGGAGGCTTGGGTGCTCAGGTGATGTTTTCATCAATCCCTCAAGTGGTGGGGAAAAAAACTGAAAAAGGGTGGAAAACACATGTGATTAACACTTGACTGAGACTGGTGCCACTGTTGGAATTTTGGGTTCTTTGATCATGGGGAAGTTTATATAGCACCTGATCTGCTGGTGACAGGTGGGATGCACCTGTCCCAGAGGGGGAAAAGGATTTTGGGGCAGGAGTTAGCAGGGCTCATTGACAGGACTTTAAACTAGATTCAAAGAGGGAAGGGCATGTAGCTGGGTTTGCACCGGTGGGGCGATGCTCTAGTATTAGAACTCTGAAATGCCTGCATACTAACACACACAGTTTGGGGAACAAACAGGATGAACTAGAGATCTCTGTGCTATCTCAGGACCACGACCTCATTGCAATTACTGAGACATGGTGGGATAGTTCACGACTGGAACACTGTCATGGATGGCTATGTCCTTTTTAGGAAAGATAGGCCGACAAGGTGAAGTGGTGGCGTTGCTCTTTATGTGAGAGAGCAATTGGAGTGTATTGAGCTCTCCCTGGGGGGCAATGAAGAGCAAGTTGAAAGCTTGTGGGTAAGGATTAAGGGGGAGACTAGTATGGGAGACATTGTTGTGGGTGTTTACTACAGGCCACCAGATCAGGATGAGGAAGCTGATGAGGCCTTCTACAAGCAGCTGGAAGTAGCCTTGCAATCACAGGCTCTGGTTGTCATGGGGGACTTCAATTACCCTGACATTTGCTGGGAAAACTACACAGCTAGGCATGTGCAGTCCAGTAAGTTCCTCCAGTGCATTGACAATAACTTCTTGATGCAGGTGGTGGAGGACCTGACAAGGAGAGGAGTACTGCTGGACATTGATAAACCCTGATAAAGAGGGACTGGTTGAGCATGTGAAAGTAGGGGGCACCCTTGGCTGCAGTGGGTACAAGATGGTGGAGTTCAGAATCACATGCGTCAGATACAGGGCCACAAGCAGGGTTGCTACCCTGGACTTCAGAAGGGCTAACTTTGGCCTCTTCAGGGAGCTGCTTGAAAAAGTCCCCTGGGACAGGGCTCTAGATGGTAAGGGGGCCCAAGCAAGCTTGTTAATATTCAAGCGTCTTTTCCTCCAGGCTCAAGAGCAGAGCATCCCAAAGAGTAAGAAATCAAGTAAGAGAGCTAGGAGACCTGTATGGTTGGGCAGGGAGCTAATGAATAAACTTAAGTGGAAGAAGGAAGTACATAGAACATGGAAGGAGGGGCTGACCACTTGGAAAGAATACAAA
Organism: Brachypteracias leptosomus; assembly: GCA_013401335.1. Taxonomy (NCBI): domain Eukaryota; kingdom Metazoa; phylum Chordata; class Aves; order Coraciiformes; family Brachypteraciidae; genus Brachypteracias; species Brachypteracias leptosomus. The sequence continues at coordinate 23,614 of VYZX01034195.1, forward strand.
GAGGTTGTCCCTTATGAGGAAAGGCTGAGAGAGATGGGTCTCTTTAACCTGGAGAAAAGGAGACTGAGGGGTGACCTCATTAATGTCTATAAATATGTAAAGAGCAAGTGTAGGGAGGATGGAGCCAGGTTCTTCTCAGTGACATCCAGTGATAGAACAAGGGGCAATGGGTACAAGCTGGAGCATAGGAGGTTTCAGGTAAACATAAGGAAGAACTTTTTCATGCTGAGGGTGACAGAGCACTGGAACAAGCTGCCCAGAGAGGTTGTGGAGTCTCCTTATCTGGAGACATTCAAAACCTGCCTGGATGTGTTCCTGTGTGACCTGATCTAGAGGTGATCCTGCTCTAGCAGGGGGGTTGGACTAGATATCTTTCGAGATCCCTTACAACCCCTAACATTCTGTGTTTCTGTGAAGATGTGCAAAAGTGTCTTTTAAGAAAATGCCAGTAACATTTAAAAAATATTGCCCTTCATGCATGGAGCATAAAATCACCCCTTCCTTTCCTAAGAATGCCAGGTTAAATAACAGGTGATTCAGCATTAGGTTAGGATGTAATTGAGGGATTGGATTTTTCTGCAACACCTCTAAGTAAGCATAAATTCTATAGCCTCTGAAAGAGGTAGGCAAACACCATGACTGATGTGAGACTCAATCTGAACGGCTCTCACCTCCTTCCTGCAGCCGCTCTAGCTTCTGTACTATGGGAAGCAACACAAATGCAGCTTTCTGCTGAGCTGTGGTGAAACCCATTGTTATAACGGGCAGTAAGTGTTCACATTTGATTGGTTTTCTTATTTTTTTTTTCTGCAGTCTCCATCCCCAACTAACTGCAAGCTACAAGAGGCAGTGAACCAGTGTGCTTTCTGAGTGGATAAAGCTATTTGGATTTCAGCCTTGTGCCCTGTAACTTGCTCAGGGTGTCCATAATTGGCTGGCAGTGCCCAGACTGTCATCCTTTATTAGTTAAAAAGGATTACAAGCACAATACTTCAAGTGGACAGCATAGGCAATGATGAGGGGTAACTGGCTGTGATCATGTCATGGACTGCAGTAACAGGGCTTGAGGTGTTGCCATTTGGTGCACAACATTGTTGTGCTGTGGGAACCACAGGCTTTGGATGATGTTGTCTTGTTGAAATGACTAATGTCTCTAGACAGAAGGATGCAGAAAAGCTGATCATTATTGTTCTGAATGCCATGTGCAGTTCTTATTCTGTCAAGTCTCCTATCAGGAACTGAGCAAGTCTATGTTAAACTGTAGGATTTTGCAATTACGTAGTAGCTTACCTTCACAGACGTCCAACATGATCATCATAATCTCATATCCTCCAACATGTCCCTGAGTGCCCTCTGGGCGATGAACTGCAAGAGCCACCAATTAACAGAGGAAGAGGAATCCAGCAGCTGCACTCTCATCTGTGCTTTTCAGGAATTGCAATGGACTTTGTAGATAAGGTGATTTTCCATATATCAACCCCTCAGTCATTAACCACCATGTTATGCCTGTGAAGTGGCCCATAAGTCCTTTATGAAATGGTTTTGCTTTCCCACCCATCAACTGGATCAGCAAGTAGGAACATCTCTATAGGTAAAGGAAGTTTGCCTGCCAGGTTAACATTAAGCTGCAGGGCTCTGAGGTGGGATGAAACCTGGAAATGGCAGACCTTACACAAACAATGCCTCTCACTACAAAAAGGACATTGAGATGCTGGAGTATGCCCAAAGGAGGGCAATGAAGCTGGTGAATGGTCTAGAGAATAAGTCTTATGAGAACTGGCTGTGGGAACTGGGTTTTTTTAGGCTGGAGAAAAGAAGGCTTAGAGGAGACCTCGCTCTCTACAACTACCTGAAATGAGGCTGTAGTGAGGTGGGGATTGGTCTGTTCTCCCATGTAGCAAGTGATAGGACAAGAAGAAATGACCTCAAGTTGTGTCAGGGGAAGTTTTTATTAGATATTAGGAAAAAGTTCTTCACAGAAATGGTTCTAAGCAGTCAGGCTGCCCAGGAAACTGGTGGAGTCACCATGCCTGGGGATATTTAAAAGGCATGTAGATGTGGTGTTTAGGGGCATGGTCTAGTGGTGACCTGGCAGTGCTGTGTTAACAGTTGGACTTGGTGACCTTGAAGGTCTCTTCCAAGCAGAATGGTTATATGATTCTATATCCTGCCATTCTAAGTCTTAACAGCAGCTACAGTTGGAGACAAGCATGGATGGAGAAGCAGAGATAATGAAGCATAGACATAGTTGCACACATGGTACAAACAATGTAGTTAGATCTGGGGTAATGTTAGTAAGCAGTTCTGAATGATTCTTGAATATTGCTGAGAGGCAGAGTCAAGAGTGTGCTGTTAACTTTCCTGTAATGTAAGTGGCAGCCAGAGACAAGTGAGGGCACAGGTTTGTACATTGGCAGGAAAAAGCTTAGCTGCAGCAGGGACAACTACATAGGAATTTTGAGATAGCTGCTGCTGTACAAGAGACTTTCCAGTTCAGCCTTCAGACCTAGTAGAGGAATATTTGGGCTAGTATGTGTCCTGGTGCATAGTATCTGATGGAGTCCTCTATGAACCAAAGTCAGTGCTGAGCTCTGTGTTTGCCCCACAACAAAGCCCAGTATCTGGGAGCTGCACAGGTCCTGGCCTGTCTGCATAACATATTAATAGTGACTATTCCTTCCTCTTACCCTATGTTTGTGAGATGTACAAAATGGTGCTGGGTCAGAACGGTGGTAGCAGACTACACTTCCTGCACTATCCTTCCTGGAGGTTGAATGACCACATGGAACGCAATGAGCATTCCACACCAGACTTTGTTTGTGATATCTGCTAGGATCTGCACCCATAAAAGTTTGTACTGCAAAAGAACTGGAGGATCTAGTCTGTTTTTCTGCTACAGAAATATGTGATTGGCTTCTTAGCTATAAATTAGGAAGTTGGAGAGACAAGCCACCCTCCTCAAAATGGACAGTATGATCTGCATGCCATACAGAAGAACAAATTTGCAAACATGCCATTCTGTTATTAATTGATATATAATACAAGTAAATAAACATTTTAAACTAAAATTTGAAAGCATTACCTCTTCCCAAGCTATATAATGGTATGTAAATGGAACAGAATCTTGAGGGTTTTTTAAGAAAATTGAAAGGAAAAAGCTGAAAATTAATTTTCTAAGCTTGTCAATTCAAAAGCTATTCTGATCCCCCCCCCACCCTTGCCTTTCTTCCTTTCCCTGTGTTCCACAGCATATGGAAAGCATTCAGCCAGTCAAGGAAAGAGCAGCAATTGAAAGTGTCTTCATCCATGTGAGTAATCTCAGTGAACTGATCACTGAACCTAGTAATGCACAGAGCTTTTTTGATGATGATCAATTGGAGCAACAGTAAATTGTGCACAAGTTTTATGGTGTTTTTCTCTGATGAAAAGAATTTTGACATGAAAAATCTCAAGGCATCCAAAACATCTCACTCTTAAAGGGGTAAACATTAAGTGCTTTCATTTCTACCACAAATATTTTGCATGGCTTCGCAATGTATGGGAATGCCCAGCACTCTGCAACAAAATTATCAGCAGGTTTTTTAGGTCTTTCATGAACTCTGCCGACTCTCACTTTGCCTCCTGTGAGAGATGGTTCCTGTACTGGCTTTTCTTGACACCTGGTTTACATGGACAAGATTGTTGCTGCCTGTGTGATCAGTAAAACTTCCCACAGTACCTGAATGAATGGCAAGGACCCTTTGGAAAGCCCTGTTGGAGTATTTCTCACACCTGACCTAGCTTACGAGACCAGACAGAATCATTGACCTTACTTGTTCATAACACCAGAAGGCTGTCTGGGGGACACTTCACAATTTATTTAATAGTGTGAGTTCATGAAAAATATATTAGTGCTGTGGGAAAATTAGTCTGTAGTGTTATAGCACATCTGATAAAATCAATGAGCTTAACAGAAATCTAAAAGAATAGGGTAAAATAATATATATATATACAAAAAATATTATATGTTATATATAGGACACAAAAAAGCTTTGTCTACTAAAACAAAATGTTGGACACATGCAATGTGATCAAATAAGAATAAACATCCAATTGTTTTAATCAAGTAAAACTCTTCAGACTTTCCACTTTCAGAGAGGGTCTGGGAATTTGACAGGTTTTCTGCTGGTACAGGTTCATCAGACTTTGACAATTCTCTCGAGCTCTTTTCTCTCTTCCCACAACAGTTGGGCTTATGAGGTGCCATTAAAACAATCAGTTTGTTACCCAATGCCAGTAAGCAACTAATGGCTGATGGTGCATGCAGGCATGTGGAAGAGATGCTCTGGAGAATCTGCTCAATTTCACTTGGGATTATGAGGAAAATTATTTCATGACATAGTTATTTCCCCCATAGAGCCACGTACCTATGGATGTCATTCAGGGAATTTTAGTTTTCTTCCTTAACATCCTCCAAAATGAAGGACTTCATATGTCCAGGTGACTGTCTCCTTAATATTTTGTCATCTCCTCTCAAGGGAGCCCTTTGTAAAACATGGGCACAATTGGAGTTCTGCTGTGAAGGAGCAGGAATTCTGGTAAGGAAAGGTACAGAGCTGAACAAAATTTTGATTACAACTCTCCCAGCAACTTCCTTTTCTTCTGTCCCCATTCCCAGTAAACTTCATAACATTTTCCAGGAAAGCTGATGCTGAGAACATGCTCATGTAAACCTCCAGTCTTTACAGAGAACTTCAGCAACCAAGAATGTTTTACAAAAGGAATTAATGAAAATTACATTTTAATTCACCATGAAACAATGACTGTGAGTAGTTATTTTGCATCCCTGTTTCGGACAACAAGAAATCAATATGCAACACCTACAGGAGTCAAACTCTGCTTCCTTATCTTTCATCCCTCAGCTGGATTTCAGGGGAAATATTAATGCAAAATGCATAGAATTTCTATTCCCTTATACTAGAATATCTTATACTGGTAAGAATAATGATTTCAAATTATTGGTAATTAAGAAACAGTAACAGAGGGAAATCACTGGCCAGAACAGTATTTGGAGTTTTAAAAAGTGTTCATGGACTACAAAAAGGAATAAATATTAGAAATTGGATGTTTGGAAAGTTGTAGTTCAATAACTTTTAAAATTATTTTTGTTAGTGACTATATTCAAAATTTGCAGATTTTGCTACACTCAGAACTTCTAATCATAGCATCAATTGTTGTGGAAATTATTGTAAATAAGAGGGAAGAAATTATAAGACTTTTGATCATTCTGAACCATTTATTTTCAGCCTTCATGTTTATTTAGCTGTTGAAAGATTTGCTCAAGGCATGCTCAATGCAGCAAGGCTACTTAATATATTTGCTGGTTATACTGTAAATGAACAAACCATTTATTTCCTTAAGGAAGATGAAGCAGAGAATAAACTACCTACCTCCAAAAGAGAATGAAATTTTAGACAAAAGCTAATGAAAGTTGAGAACAGAGTGATGAATCACATAACTCTAGGTCATGGAGGAGAACTGAGTATATCATTGATTTTTTTTCAGTTTACTGTCAATTCTGAAAAAAGAGAAGAAAAGGATTGTTTCAAATTGACCTCAAATGTGTTGTTTATCTGGAGCCAAAAAAAAAAAAAGAAGAAAAAAATGTTTTTGCAGTTAGAAATATGAACACAAAAGTTTTGTGTTCATTCTGAACGTAGAGGGTTCATTTTGAATTTGAATACTAGTGTTACATATCTTTCCATTTTTAAAAAAGGGCAAGAAATCTTAGAAATAAACACTTATTTATAACTGAATTTGCATTTTGTATGCCAATGGGTACATACTTGTTTTCCCTAGTCTGTCAGATGTAGTTGAGAGGAAATGACTGAGACTAAGTTCTGCCATTTTTTGTCTATTTAAAAAAATACAACAGTATGATAGCCATAAAGACCTATATAGTAGTCTCTACATGGATATGTAGGCCATCATTTAACTAGGCAGCATTAAACGCCACAATTTTCAGGTATTTTGAGATGACCATAAATTCTGGCTATGTTTCAAAAAGCTACCTTAACAGTTTATAGTACTGCTCTTTTTAATATGAGAAATTAACCTTGTAAAGAAAAGTTTGGAAGAGGAGCCATGGATGTTCATTCAAAGAAATGCTCCCTGAGCCCTGAAAACTAAAGAGACCAAAAGTCCTGGTCCCAAGGACTTGACAATCTACTGTCTCCTTACCACCTTCTTGAGAGAATTTCATTTTTCTAAATGTTAGATATAAGTGAAATGAATGCAAAATATATGTGTATTAGTTTTATATTACATACATTTATCTATTAGATGTCTATGAATTACTGTGATCTTGCTATTGTACTATTGGTGATAGGTATTGCATGTTAGAAGAAATTCTGGAATGAAAACTGAGGGGAAAAAAAGGAAGAAAAGAAAGTAATTGTTTCAAAGTTAAATGAGAATTTTTTTCCTGTCAAAGCAATGGATATAGTGGAAAGGTTGTCATAGTGCTAATATAAAAAGCACTAGCTAATTTGAAAAAATATGCAAATGAAAGAAATTGGAAAAGCTGACTGCTGGTGTTAGACATCCCACCCATGCCTTTTCAAGGAGAATGTATAAAGTCTGAGGTTACTTACTAAAGACAGTAATTAACTGGACTGTTCGGGAAAGACATGCATGAAAATGTACTCTTTCCTGTTACATTTCTTCCCCTCAAATAACTTTAAGACTTTATGCTAATTTTTACTTTCTTATTAGCATAGAGCTATGTAACTGCACATCAAATTGGGGTGCTATTTGAACTCACCCTCTGACAGATCAAATACTTCATGCATCCAGAAACAACTTCCAGAAACAGGAACAGAATCCTGGGATCCAGTACCTTGCAAAGCCTCTTTCCATTAACCAGTGTGACAAATTAATGCTATGGCAATCTCTGCAATACAATGGAAATCTATATCCCAGACTGTATTTGAAAAGACTCCTATTAGATATTGAATGAGGAATTCCCTTGCTGAAAGGCAACTAATTAACTGCCATTAGGAGGTGACCTAACATTTGAGATGATTGAAATGTTTATGTATTATTTATGTTAACTGTATTTTGGCCTTTAGATAAAAGGCTGTGCTGCCAAAGACAAACTAGTCCTGTCCTGCATTTTTGTTCTGTAATTATGCACAATAGTGATAACTAAAAATGGCTGAAATTATTTGCTAGATTCAAATTCTGTAATATCAGGTTTTGTTGTAGACATAATATTTCTTTTTGCTATAAGAAATGTGGCTTTCCAAGGTCCTGTATACCAATGTGTAGCCTACCGTATGTTTGGAAGAGACTCATTGAAATCAATGTCTTCCTGAGCCCATCCTTTCCTTCTTGCATGTGCTTATATATGTGTTTTGATTCTGGCATGTTTTCCTAGAGCTACATGTGCAGCTTAAGAACAGTAGTGGAATTCTTTATCCTTATTCTTTCTGGAGTATAGAAGAGATACAGTCACTAAAGATTGAATCATTTGTCCATGTAAGAAGTGTCTTAGTATTTCTTCTCACCTGGAACTTGGTATATATGCTGAAAGATGAGGGTTATATACCTCCTATATTTTTCTAGTCCATATATCAATGTAAAAGTCCATTGACTTTTATAAACACTGCTAAATTTAGTCTGACAATTATTTTGTGTCAGTGGGATCTGTTCCTTAATCATAAGCTATGTAATAAGTATTTCTATTGATCACCTTCAGCTTGTTCCGTGTTTTATTGAACTGCTGCTTCTTCGTCTTGAGATATGAGGACAGTAGGTGCTGGATATCTTATTTATATTCTCTGCATTTTGACTAGGAGCTTTTTCTAGGTTTCTGAAATGCCCACTTCCAGTCATGTCTTCACTAAACTGAACTGGCCCAATCTTTTAAACCTCTCCTTCTGTGGAAATCACTGTGTTTCCATTATGTATTATAATATTTTGTCAATGCCCTCTCCACCTTTCACCTTCAGCAATATCTTTTCTGAGATATTTTGATGAAACTGAATGAAAAATGTCAAGTAATATCTCACAAGCAATTTACACAGTGATGTTGTGAGCTTCTCAGTATTCATTTCCTATTTAATCTTTATGTATCTGAACAATTTAATTTATGTATTTATTTCCTACTTATGCTGTACACCGAGTAGAAATTTTGCTACGCCATCAGAAGTGACACTGAATTCATTTTCTGAACTGGGTGGGGTTTTTTTCCAGAATGGTTACAGCTAATTTCAAATCCAAGAATGTGTGAGTAGTTCAGATTATTTCAATGTACGTTTTCAAGCATTTGTCAACAATAAATTTCATAACTGGAGTATTTCCTGTAAATAATTCATCTGATGAAATAAGTTCCTTCTAGGAGTTATCCATTGAGCTATTTTTTTTCTTTATAAAGAATTTGTCATTGGTAATCGTTCAGCCAACAGTTTAGGTAAGCACATTGCAACATTCAATTATTCACCTGTTGTTTGCTTTTGCTAGTCATTATTCATTAGTATTATTTGCACTTCCTGATAGGCTATTTAAGTCAAAAAGTATTGTTGCAGTTTCCAGCTACACTAATAACATTTTTAGGCAGGAACACAGTGCATAATGAACAAAATGAATAGTAGAAAAAAATGAAAGTTCTTCCTCAACCATAGAAACAGGTATCTACATAACCATAAGGGGTTTTACACAAAAAGCCACCATATCCTATACAGTTATGGAAATAAAAATTTAATTTCATGATATTCAGTTGTTGCAAAGGACGAAGCTAAAGCTGTGATCAGCATGAAAACAAATAGCAGAGCACACTCTGGTAGTGTGCCCGGTGCTCTGATTTCTTTTGTGCAGATCAGTTACCTAAATTTTCCCTAAAGAAAGTCTAGAACTATATTTCCATGAATAGAGGAGTTAGTGGGTTTTTTGTGATTGGAAGCATTTGTATAATGACAGTAGAAATAGAAGTTGTTGAAGAGTGTTGTCAGTTGTGTCAGAATTGGTTTGTAGATGCTATACTGGAGAAATCTGATACTGGAGAAGGCAGCACCAGTAAATTAACAGTGAAACTCAGAATGTATATGGGAATATTTCAGACTGACAAAGCTAGAGAGCTGACCACAGATCAAAGAACTGTATAACTAATAGTGGCAGTTAGTGAATGTGAATATTGCTCTGCACAACTGGTTTCACTGAAAGCTTTCCTGGTGAAATTGTTTTTCTTGCTAGGATTTAAACAAGGGACATAACCTGATAGAAAGTTTGCTATTCAATCAGAACAAGGCAGCGAGAAAGAAATGAAATGAACTAGAAAATTTAGAAGTGATTGAACCAGTAGAGAGAGGAATGCTTTGATAAGTATAAGCTTTAGTCTCTGTTTTGAATCCAGTTTTAAAATTAGGCTCCATGTAGTCAAGCAACTTGCAAATGAAATAACTTAGTATAGCAAGGAAGGTAATCCTTGGCCCCTCAGTTCAAGAACTGTAATCGTTATTTAATGAATAAATAGGTAAAGAAACTGATGCCAGCAAACACAGTCAATTTACTTCCTTAGCAACCTATGGCATGATATTTAATGAAAATTTAAGGCAAATCTCACTTGTGATGGATATCAGGGACAAACAGCTCTTGGAGTCCCTAACTCCAAAGGTACATGCAGTTTGTGTATATCTTAAATTTTGGTGCTACCATATCTTAAAGTTGCCTAAAGTTTTGCATTGGGCTTCAGTATAACTGTGTAGGTCTTGAAGTTGCCAACTACCCAGGCACTAAAAAGTAAAAATGTAATGCAAATTGTTGTTCTGTAGTGCCTTCAGCATTTCTACTGCTTCTTCGGGAGCTAAAATGGGTCTATATGGGTAGTCACCACCTAAACATATTAGGTCAGCTCTCCTGTCTTGATCCATGATCTGAAGAATGTGCAGCAGTACTAAGGACTTTACCAGCACTCTTGAGAAATTAATGTAGAAGTGGGCTGTGTCTCTTTAGAAGCACTTACCTTTCTGGGTCCCTGCCAGTTGCTAACCTGGTACTCCTGAAGCAGCAGCCGCCCTGACAAAAGCACACAGCAAACACAAAATATCTGGATATGAGCTTAAAAATTTTAACTGGAGACAGAAGAAAACATAGTGGAAAAAAAATTGACATGAATAACTTCCTGAAGATTTCTTGGAGAAAACAGGTCTCATTTTCTAAAGATCCATATCAATCCAGTACTTCCCTATTGTAAAATAAATTACTTTCCAAGTGCTTCTTTCTATATCTGTTATTGGCAAAGTTTTCTGGCAGGATAAGGTTATATTGTGTTACTTATCTGCCTTTGCAGATAGTTAAATTAAACTGCCTGACAATAGAATGTTAAAGAGGATAAATTTCAGGTCTTCAGAAAAGGGATGTATTGTACTCAATTTTAGGTAGCTATAGCCACAGAAGTTTGCAGTTTACAGAATTTCAAAGAACACTTCTTAAATTTCAGAAGTAATAGTCATAAACACAAATCCAACCAACAAGAAAGCCCAGCTCTAGAGTAAGTAAAAAACCTCTGAAGTATATTGGGTTCCTTCTTTTTATCAGCAACAGTGATATTAGAAGATCTTGTGGGAACATCTGAGTTACCCGAACAAAATATTTTCTTTTATACTCCAACACTGACAAATCTTCCAGTTCATGTTTATGTAGTGCCCATTAGCAAATGATCAGTGGTGATTCCAGGACTTCAAAAGTGGTTTGGTTTTTTTTTTTCACTATCAGCAAAGCACAGTGACAGTAGCAAGAGCAATATGAATTGCTATTTGTTTATCATGGTACTCAGATTTGCACAACAGAAATAATTCCACCAGAACTGCTAAACAGAAGACTGAGAATACAGATCTTAACTACCTGATCAAAAACAGGAGGCAAAGAGGGAAGAAAAATAAGCATGATAAATCAGAAAGAGAAAATCAAAGTTACAACTTATACAGATAGAAAAAAAGAGAAACCAGAAGTGACCTAAAAACAAGAGACAAAAGGATTTTGTGATTAAGTTAATATGAAGCATGAGATAATTACATTAAATGCTCCTATAATTTTGTAAAACCAACCAGACTTTAATGAAGAAGGAGATGGCTGTTTGACTTTTGGTCAGCGCCCCGTTATTTCTCAATGTCTCTAGAAACCCTTGTGCTAGAACTACACTTCAAAGAGAACATTCTGAAATGATTGAATGATACTTTTTTAAGAGGAGACTTCAGGTGACTGTTTTGTAGTGCTAAATGTATATTCCTGAAATATTAATTTCTGGCAATGTAGAAATAAAAATTTATGCATACTGCAAACATTGACCTCTATGGCAGGTTGGACTAGTATAAAGATACTGATATATCCAATGAGAAAAAGTGTGTAGAAGTCCTTAAAAAGTCATAAGAAAATCTGTGAAAATAGTATTGGTAATAACCAAACACGTAAGAAGTATTTACATTTTAATTGCAGAAATACTGGCACTAATACTTCCACAGGCTTTAAAACTAATTTGTCCACTTTGATACATTGGCTCTTGGAGGTTGACAAAGTTTGGAAAATCAGCATTGCAGATGTGTTTTCTTTCAGGAAAATATTTTCTTGGCAAACAATGTGAGCATTGTGATGTTGCCCCAAATCTGGGTTCTTCACCTCATGTACAAGACGCCAGTCAACACACAGTGCTGAGATACTTGTTTTATTCCAGTTCTGCACAGAAAAGAATTCTAGGTGGTAATTCTCAAAGCTAGCACCCCCCAGGAATTGCAGAAGGTCTTTCATACAAAAAGGCAGCTAAGGAAAAATCCCACTGCAATACCTGGTTGCTTACCTACAATTTCATTACAGAAGTCCATTTGCACATGTCCTGACTCCTATCCAAGTCATACTAAGGTGATCCTACATTTTCATGCATAGTCCCCTCCTAGAGGTGTGTGTTTTAGTATTATAATGCATTATAATCAGTTTAAGGTAACTGAGGTTACATCTCGATTCTATCATCAATCACTAAGTGATCAGCCTTGCATTATGCTATAAATCCTACCCAAAACCTGTGAAGACCGTGCTTGGACCTAATGCTAGCAATGGTTGACTAGAAACTAATTGCATTATTCTGTTCTTGGGGACTTTTTGTTCTGGTTGCCATGGTCCCCAAACAAATTCTTCACGGTTGTCTCACTTCATAACTCGGTGCTTGCCTGCTTTTGGGCTTTTTTAACTTTTTCTTGATGTCATGAAACTTCCTATAATCTACTTCAATGACCCAGTGTGAAAAATACAAATGAAATTAAAATTACTTGGTAACAAGTAAAACAAATATAAATAAATAAAAACAGCTTTAAGGATTTTTTTTTTTTTTAAAGGAGCTATACAATTCTGTGAATATTAGAATGTTTTAATCTTGCTCCAGAAACTAATCTTGCTTTCTAAATAATAATTTACAAGCTATTACCCACAATTCTTTGTGGTAACTTCTTGATGCAGTAATTTTGAGAAACTTTTGTTTCTGATTATATCTGAGGTAATGCTCAAGCCTGTCATTCCCATATGTCTTGAAAAATTCCCTGCAAGAAAAATAAATGATCAAATGTCCATCTTAGCTTTGAGTGATAGTTCCTACAATTATTAACTATAATCTAGGATTTGCCAAAATTAGAATATTGGATCAATTTATCTTTCAAACTGACAGAATTACACATCAAATATCCATAGAAAGACTAGAAGTATGTCCTTTTTTTCTCCCTCATATTTACTGACTTTTAAGGCAGGTCTATTGCAGATGAAGATTACTTACTTATCTGGAACTATACCTTTAAAAATAACTTTGAAGAAGTAACTGTGTCATTGTGAAATCAAACAACTGAGCAAATATAAATTGGAAAGGTTGTACAAAACTTTGTTTATTTGCTCTTTTGAATTTACAATCTGTTTGTGAATACACTTTGATTTAAATAAATATGCTAATTCAAAATTACTCAATGGTTCTGTGCAGATAAATTTCTTCCTATCAGTAACTCATAAAGTGTGCTCATTAGAGTGTCACAGATGGTATATATCTGAGAACAAAGTTGTCTCTGTTTAAGGCTCA
>VYZX01034197.1:31261-91590 GCA_013401335.1 Brachypteracias leptosomus
ATCAAAGCATCTCTCTAAGCTGGTTTAATCAGGTAAAGCTTGGAGAAATAGAGTGTCATGGCTTACATTAAAACTATCACTTCTTACAGATAGTTCAACACTAAAAGAAAAAAAATCTGGTGTATAATCTTGACAAAAATCTATATGGTTTACCCAAAAAGTAAAGATCATCATTAATGAAAAGCAGTAACTGTCAGCTAAAATGTGCTTGCTGATTTAATAGTTACTTTTTCACTGAAGTGAAAGCAATTTGGGTGCAGTACAGAGAGTAATAAGCTGAATATGTCAAAAGAAAAGTATGTTTCCAAGTGGTGGAACAGAAGGCTATTCTCCTGGGGAGTGCAAGAAGAGAGTTGCTTTACAAGCCCTATGCTGCCCACTACAATTTCCTTTTAGTAACATTTCTCTAAATTAAATAATCCTATTGTAAATAGTCATGTCTGAAAAAATGCACTTCTGCATTTTTAATTTTTATATTAAGAAATGTGTAATCACATCTGAATAAACACACTTGTTCTGGAAAAAAAAAAACAATCAAGAAACCCCAAGAACCAAAAACAATCAGACCAACCAACTTGATGTTACTTCTTTCTCTTTCACAGAGTATCAACACTGAGTTTCAAACAACTTTCCTTCTTTCATCCTTTGGAAGAAGGTGCATTTCTGCTCTGGAGATCAGCAGCAGATCCTTCTATGACCTCCCTTCCTCCTGAAAAAAATTCCCACTATTTTCAAGAATGCTCTTTCTTGGTATAAGCATTCAGTCTTTTCTTACCTGGGACTCACACCTCAACCCAATGTTAAAGAATTACGTGGAAGGATGTACTTTGGACAATTTCTCTATTTTTGCTATCTTCAGCAATTTTTTTTTCATGTTTTAGAAAGGAAAACCAAACAAACATGCAGGTACACACATGATTTCTCTCTTACACAAGAACAGAGCCAGCCCTCCTGGTTAAGGGCTGAGAAGAGTGACAGACTGTCAGACTCATGTATTTCTTGAAAGTGTGAAATCACCAGGTAGGGGGTTACATAAAAAAAGGGATTCTGGATTTTTGCAAACTATGTAACCTTAAGCAAAGGGTTTTCCAAATATTTTAAACTAACTAAATTAGGTATTCCCAAAATAATTGCTCTTTTAAACAGGAAATGAACCTGAGCAAAAGATTAGCTTTGAATCAGCATTTCTGTATCTCCCTCACTTCATTCCCTGAAGCAGATATGCTTATCTTCTAGAAGTATCAGAAATTCACATGGCTAAAAAGGCTGCAAAACCAGCCTTAGCAGCAGCAAGCTTCCATTTTTCCGTAGATATGCATGAAATCTGCTGAAACTCATTTGCATCTCTGACAATGAATTAAACTCTCACAGCAGAGGTGACTTTGCTTCTGCTCTATGCAGATGTCATAATTTTTCTGAAGACTGTTAAGTTTCCTTCACAGTACATTAGATAATTCCACTCTGCAAAACCAGAAAAAATATGAAAAAAAATGTGCCAATTTGCAGATCTAGTGAGGAATGTATTAATTTGACAAGCTCCTTGAATTGCTTTGTGTTTTAATTTCCTGTTGTACTGCAAAAACATTTAATCAGATTTAAAAACTAAGGTCGCCTAAAGTCTGAAAATTGTACATTGTGAGGTACTCAAGAATCTCAAATAATTTTGTGAGTACTTCATTAACAATCATTTTTCAAAAGCAGATTTTTGGCAGATAAAGCTGCTTTATCAAAAGTACTACACCTCTACAAATTTAGGCCAGAAATAATACTATGAATCTTATTGATCTACACTTCTATACCTAAATGGATTCTCTCCTACTAGTTATGAAAGATAATGGCTGTTTTAAGGAGGAATATAAAAACTAGTTAAAAAAATACATTTTCATCTTCAAAGCCACTCTGTGATCAGCCTTGACTTTGAACTGTGTTAACAGAACATCATTTTTTGTAATAAGAGCATATACCCCAGTGGTAAGAAAAGTTTGCAACAGACAATGAGATGCAACAATGAAGTGCAGAGTTGCCCAGCTTAGCCCTGTAGTGATGAAATGATCTATTTTTAAAAAGCAAGCAAAAAACCCTTGTAACAGCAGAAAAGATTGCATATGGCTCTTATCTTTTGAGTATTTAAAAATCTTATTCCCACTTTTGAATCACATAAGGCACAGCAATAACACGTAGGTTTTGGCATTTTTATATGCAGATCTACAGAAGTTTTCTAGAGACATGTAGTTGGGAACACAGCAAGTTTAAACTTGAGAAAAATAAAACCATTCTTACAACAGATTTCTTAATTATCCACAGGTGCTGGAGGTCCATAACACACCAAACCACAAGACTCAAGACAAAAATACTGATCTATATTATACAAGACTGATATTAAGCAACATTAGTGCTCTCTGCAGCAAGCAGATTTCCCCAGGGCTCTACTGCTGTACTCCCAATATACATTAGAATCCATTCTCTATTGTATTCTATTTGTGAACAAAGCTTTCCTAGAAATGGGGTTTAAGTTCTGAGGATGCAAAGTAGGGGGAAGAATATTTGCCAGCTTTTCCCATTCAGGTCATTCTATTCCAACAGAAAATGTAAATATAAAGTAATATTAACATCTCCATCAAAAACACAGGAATAGACACTTAATCATTGGCTAAGTCAAAGTAAACTACTCTGCCCAAAAGGTTCAACAACAACTTCTTATTTGGAGACACTCCAAAGATTTGTTTCATACACAATCCAGAATCTACTACACTGGCATAATCAAGGACCTAAAAATACAGAAGTATTTTTTCCCCCTTTAATTTCAGTTCTATATTTTCATTACACAGTTTCACCCATGAACTCCAAACCTTTGTTTTTTTAACACTACCCAAACACATACATGACATGGGAATCTGAAATGACAGTTACATTTCTAACACACCTATGAAGAAAATCATTTTACTGTAGAGTGAGCAAGACCTGGCAAAACAGAATTATTTTGATGCAGGTTTTGATTTGAAGGGTTTATTCCCTGCTGACATTTAGTTGACAAGAGCCCTACACTTTTGAGGTTTCACATAAAAACACACTATGCCCAAGAACCTCTGAAATAGTAGAGAAAGCATACAGAGAATTAATGTTTCAAATGAAGACCTTTAAAAGTCCAAGGGAGAGTAGGCTATCAGGGAAAAAAAACTTCAAATAGCCAGTCTGAAAGTCTCAGGTTACAGAGCCTGGTGGACAGTCAAACAGTTGAATCTTGCTCAGCTGCACATAAATTACATGTGCATTTAACACTTCCTTCAAATTTTGGATTTCTAGTGCTAAACAAGTACCTAATCATCAAATCTCACACATCCCTCGTTTCATGCTTAAACTAAACCCTTGACTGATGCCAAAGCAGACATATTTACAGAAGAGAGGTGCTTACATCCATCATTAAAAAGTCAAAATATTTCAGTTCACAGTACTCAAGACAGGCCCTGCTTTACCACTTTGGCCACAGTAGAGAACTGCTTTCACAAGTACAACAATTCCCTTCCTATACCTCACAAAAGCAACTTGTACAGCAAGTTTCTTGAAGTGTACTTCAAAGCAAACGTGGAAACAACCAATTGCAGTAAGAGGATATTGTGTAAACTGCACCTAAACCTCAGCAGATGCCCAGGACTCAGTCTGCTGCCATGATTTCAGTATTACTGACTCGATAGCTTTGCTTTAAAGTTTACCCACAATATTTTAAATTTTTTTAATAGAACAATATTCTTCCCTCCTCTAAACTACCAAGACGTTCCTTTATCTTAACTCCCACTTAGCATTTGTCAAGATCTGCATTCAGATTACAACCCAGACTGTCTTTTACTTCTGTGAGCCACTGTAACAGCAACTCATCCAGCTTGGTTTTCATGCTGAAGTGATGACTGATGCTGCCTTACCTTGGAGCTACCACCTTGTCAGGAAAGAAACTTCAGGACTAACTTTTAAATCACGTAACACAACATGACAAACACTAAAAAAGCAACAAAGAAGAAGTAGTTTGAAACAAAAGGCCTCTCATCCTAAATATCAAAATATTCTTCAGCTGGTTATATCAAGACCAGCTGAACTAACACTCATCTCAGTGAAAAAAAAGTCACAGCTGAATCTGTTTGAGATGCTCCTCCTAAATTTCACCTTATTTAGAAGGAAAACATTGTTGGTTTATATTCAACCTGGCATTCACTGTAACATGGAGAACCTGGCACATCTCTTTGCAATCTTCAGAATGTTTCTGCCAACCCATTCCTCAAGCACATCCCTCTTAACTCAAGTGCTACTGTTTAGGTGCATAACCCCCAAATCACCAGATTATCATCATTTTTCCTCCTCAGCTCACCTGTGATTGAGCTGGAATTTAACTGGATTCTACAGACAAATTACTTAAATACCATATGGAAGAAATGCAGACATTTTGTTTTTATTTGTCTATACTTGGCTCCTGGCAGGAGCTAACTCCTTAGAAGACTCAAACTCTCCTTCATAGAAAACACACTAACCTGAGTATGGGGGAAACTGGGCAGGAGAGCAGCAAGAAATCCTACCAAAAAAAGCCTTCAGATAATTTTATGATTAGTGGAAAAGGACTAGAAGGACTTAAGTAGGGAAATGCAGCAATTAATATCTTTGTTTCAGAAAGTCTCCTGAAATTCTGATGATCAAGTCCATCCAATCTAACCACAATTGAATTATCTTCATGTTATGGAAGAGAAACATACTTGAATACATTAAAGTTGAGTATCTGGGTCTCTAAGAGTTGCAAATTCAATGCTGACAAAATTCCAAGCATTTTGGGAATTAGTAGGAGTTGCAACTTGTTATAAGGATTCAGCTTTCATAACCTTTATCTATCCAGAAGTCCTGCAACTGTTTTGTAAAAGCAAATGTTGAAAGCATCAAAAGAGAATTAAGAAAACATCTACTTCATGACTGCAAAAATGCTGCTGGTTTTTGGTTGGGTTTTATTCGGGTTTTTCCTCCCACCTCAGTGTTACTCAGGCCAGTCTTCTGACAAAGCAGCACTGCTTGCCATACCAGTTTCTGGGCCAAGTAAAGGTAAAAGAATAGGGTCTTAAGTTTCCATAACTAAGAAAGTAAGTTCAGAAAGGGGAGCAGGAGGAAGGGAAATAGTGCTATCATGTGTGATCATGTGAAACAATGTGACTTTATATGCTGAGAAGTATAACAAGGTAACAAAAAAAAACAACCAACAACAAAAAAAACCCTCTAAAAGCAATGTATTTTCAGTAGTTATATAAAAGCCTCTTTCTACTTCCCTCCAAAAAGCTATTTTATACTTCAGTAGAACAATTCAAGACCAAAGAATTTACTTAGTTGCACGTTTTAATGGCAAAAGCCACGCACCACCACTTTCTACACCCTAACTCACCCCCAGAAGCAGAAGCTTTGTGCAAAAGAGCTCCCATCTTCTGCACATGTAAAGGTTATTTACATACTTCATGTATTCAATGTAAAAAAGATACTAAACACTTTTGCAGCCAGACTGCAGAATAAATGCACTATAACATACTAACCACTAGCAATATCCAACAAGATTTTTTTTTCTCATGGGTTTTTGATTCTCATTTGATAAAAAGATGCAGCAGATGCACACAGAAATATTTATTCAAGAGAGAGATGTTTGTTAGTCCTCCCAAACAAAACCCCAGGGTTTTCAAGCAGTTAAATTAGCAGCTATATTTATAACCAAAGATGCAAATTAATAGCTACAGTTGCTATGCCCAGACATAGGTAATAAAGAAATGCTCCTAAGCAAGAGTAGTGGAATTGGAGAGAACAACTCAAAGCTTTATCAAATTGCACAGTGCTGCTAAACAAGCCTTATAGATCCTGCTAGAGAAATTAAAACCATACTTATATCAACAATGCTGCCCATTGCTGACTTACTGGTAAATCAGAGAAGTTTTTTTAAAAAAACAAGTAAATCCCATTACCCAAACACCTTCTAAATTATAGAAATAGTGAAAGAAAACAGCACTTCTAAATTATTTTGATCAAGTAAAGTTCTGACTGTAGATCATGTGGATAAAGACAGAATTCAAAACTGTAGTTTCTCAATATCTGCTCCACTTAAGACTTAGAAGTCCAGCATATATGAAAATGACTTTTTAGCCACAGTTTGGTGTGAAAGACCAATGCATAATCCCTGTTTGCCACTGGTTAGGCTAGAAACTTTTTAACCCAATGAGGAACAAACTGGTAATAGGAAAAAAAAAAATTATAACTTGCACAGTTTAAGCTCTCAGGGTTTAAGGCCTACATAGTATCACTCAAGCAGTTCTAAAAGTTTGGTCAGAAACAGGCCTACTTTAAAACATAGTCAACCTAGAGATTCTTCTACATAAAGGAACTTTCAACACTAGAACACTTTCTAAATTGATGGCTGATGTATGTACCACTTGCTCACACAACTCAAAATGATTTAGGAATACACTTGCTTTTAACTGGGATCACAGAGTTAACTCTTCCAGGAATATTAGTTTTCTGGTCTTTCCTTGTGAGTTACAAGCCTGTACATAATTATGAAGATACACAAACACTGCTCAACAACCACATTTAAGTGTCTTTAGTAAACATCCTTTGCATTTACCATTTAGTACTGTTCAATAAAAGCATGTGTTCATCTTCTCCATCAATATTTCTCTCAGTAAATGAAATTTAAGTTCACATATATCAATCCCACACAAAGCCTTTCAAAGAGCAAGGGCTCACTATTAGATTTTCCCCAATTACAGGAATAGTCAGGCTCCCAATAAAAATGACAATTCAGTAGAAATTTATGTCACTAAAGAGTCTCAGTTCTGAAAACTAGACTTCTCCAAAGGTCTATAATCCCTTGGTATTTCTTTCCTACTTTGTATCTCCTGCCTCAAGAATATCAGCAAGCTTTCCTGGCAAAAGCAGAGCTCCAGTCACCCGTTCTACATCAGTATTTCCATCTTACTGTACAGAAAGCAGTGCAGCTGTGGCTTATTATATTAGTCAAGAGTCTACAAAAGATATTATTAGAAATAGTTCATTTATTGGGTGTAAATTTGCTGAGGAGACCAAAATATTTGCATTCATTAGTAGAGAAAGATTGCAAACCATGGCTTGATGTCTGACTCAAATATGAATTTAACTCCAAACTCCATAATTTAGGAACAGTGTAAATATTGCAGAATGAACAAACTATAATAATACTTACTCAGTCTGTAGTCCTCCTACTTGCAAATTTGGGCATCTACATTTTTTCTTGTGGTATAATCATAACATTTCACTAGTCTCTGCATAGAAGTGTAATGATTTGCTTAGAAATATTTCCCAATAGGAAGAAAGGCATTTTCAAAGCTGGTGATTTTTACTGGGGTTGGAGGAAGGAGCAACAACAGCAGGAAGTACAACTGCTCATTGTGATCACTCAATTTAACTGCAGCCAAAGCTACTGAGTGAACTTCAGCATTGTGGGAAGAAGTCTAGAGGATTGCTGAGCTCAAGTTCCATAATAACCTGAACTCAATGTGAAACTGCTGACAAAAAAACCCCAGTCCTGCCTTGACCTGTCTTGTGTTCCTGTCCTACATGATCCCTCCTTTAAGCCAACATGAACAACCAGTGACCACACTGGATACACACCCACGAAACTCCTCTGTGGTAAGAGACCCTTTTTGCTAACCTTAGTCAAAACCCAGAGCAGCTTCCCAGCCAGTGCAGTTCCCTGCCTATGGAGTTCCAGGAATGCCTCTATTGACACAGTAGAAAAAGATAAACAACCAGAAGCAGAGGAAGTTCCCACTTTGGGCTGCAACACCAGTTTAGATACTATGAATGTAGACTGGACAGGGAAGAGCCACACCATTATGCAGTTCTCAGGCTGTAAGTCAAACACTTGCTGGAGCTGTGGCACTACTCCCCCGACTCAAAGTGCAGCTCCTGCCAGACTGGAATTTACAGCTGAACATTCATACACCCATGGTAAAACACATATCACTGTGTTGCCAAAACTTCATAATGAATACAGAAACTACACCAAGCCCATAAACTACTACAGACTCCTTGTTATCCAGCCTCTGGCCTCTCTTTGGAAAAAGGACACATTAACACTTTTGCATCATGTTCCTTTTGGATGTCAGAAAGTTATTTAAAGGAACTCTCAAATGTTTAAATCAATAAACACGGATTATTTCAATTATCCAGGTGCTCATCTTGAAGTGTATGAAGCACAGAACTGATCAGTGTCAACATATATATATATTTTGAATTACAAAACTGCTTTTGGCCTATCCTGCCACACTGTTCAACTCAAGGGCACTCACTTTTGGGGACAGCTACAGGTGAGTGACTAAGAACAATCTAAATTTCAAGCTGCCTTAAATTAAAACTTGGTACTAAGTAGACTTGATTATAAAATACATCCCTAAATGTTTAGGAAGAGTTGATATATCTGCCATATTAACTATGAACAGTGCCTATTGCCTCCCAACACATAGTTACAGTCCCCCAGTGCAGCTACATCAATGCTACAGCAGAGACAGGTATTTCCCATCATCTCCTCTTTCCCTACCACCTCACCAGCTCCAGAACCAGTGTCTCTAAGATACAGGCCAAAATAGAAAACTGAGCCAGATTAAAACCAAACATTGTACTTCAGCTCACAGAAAAGGTCCCTCTGTACAGCTGCCTGCACCATTGTATGGACCCTGGTACTAAAAGAAGACAGGCAGCAGAGTAATATGATTTTAATTATTTAAAAGATCTCAAAACTCTGGGCTATGTGAAATTTACTACTCCACTGATAAAATTTTCAAAGCTTCAAAGTTAAGAGTTTGGTTTTTTGAACCAGCACCTTTCATTATACTGAAGACTAAACAAGTAATAGCAAAGAGCTCATGACAAGCACCTTGTTTTTCTTTGTATCAGAACTATTAAAAGAAAACAGAAAATGAGAAGTGTTTAGATTTAACAACAGTGTATGAGGAAAAAAATATTTACATGAAAAAATGAAACTGAAAATAAGCTTCTAACTCCTCTTTTGATAGAAAAAAATCTATTAGAGTTACTTGATGCAGTATATAAGTGCCCAAAGAGAAAGATGTTTTCATCTGCATCTGAAGAATGAGAAAATGTGCTTATACTTTTTATATTCTATGTGTAAGAACATTTCCATGCAATTGTTTGAAACAACACTTGTGTACAACACAACAGTTTTATCAGGGTTAGTTAACAGAGAAATTTTAATACTGTAGAATAAATCTTTCCTCTTACAACTGAGAGAAACTGTGATAAAGGCAATGACTAGAACCCCTTAATTCCTGGTAAGGCTTCACTGCAACTTATTCTGTATAATTCATGATTATTTGACTTGGTACATTTTTCAAAGTACATCTACACAAATTTCCAGCATTAAAGTTTATCCCATAATATAGAAGTTGGCCCTTACTCTTCCTGTTCAGCAAGGTATCTTAATGAAAAGGGTTTAGGTTTGTTTGGTTTTGGTTTATTTTTTTTCCTCCTCAAGTGAAAACCAGGTACATCAGTTCCTAGATAAACTGGGATCTGATCATGGCCACTCTTGTTATGTAGAATCATACTTCACCTTTATAATTTGGTGTAGAGGTAAAACAGGAACAGTATCAATTCACTTAGTTTCAAACCAGAATAATTTGGTATCTAGTATCCCTCCACATTCAGAGAACACCTTAAAAATTGTAACTGTGATAACTAAGCAAACAAGAAGTAACTGTACCAACAAGGGAAAGTATCAAGTGAGTAGCAGATTTAAACTTGTACATTCTGACTTGTGCTTAGGCTACTAAAAAGTACAACAGTATCCATCTTTCTTCCTGGGCTAGTTTTTTGTTTGAGTTTGCTTTCTTTTTCCTTCTTTAAATGAAGTTCCCTTTAAACAAGGGAAAGAAGTTTGAAATAGGCAAACAATGAAGGGTTGGAATACTCAGCTACTTTTTCTAATGACAACCTCCAAAAAACTGCAGGCTTCTACCATGCTGTAACACAGTCAGGCCTTGCCTTTTCCCATCATAAACTAATTTACATCACCACAAACTGAATAATACTTTCAACCAGTATTTCACATCACTGTCCATGCACTGTGCTTAGATTAAAGGTGTTATCAAAAGTAATACTGCACAACAGAAGAGAAACTAGCTTACTTTCTTTCCTGGTAAAGACCTACTTCATATCTCATTCCAGGTTGCACAAGAGTGACTGGTACACCCAGCCTGAAGGTGGAGCTGGTTCAACCAGAAACTACATTCTCTTAAATGCTGAGTATTCTTTTTAAATACTAGTGAGCAAGAATGGACTGCTGGTAAGTTTAGCACCATTTAAAAACATGGGATCATGGATGCTCTAAATTGAAATTAATAATAAAAAATACAAATAACTATTCAGCTATCAAAAACTCTACTTCTCTGCTCTTACTTTCAGAGATTCTCTATGATAAGAGAACTAAGGTTATATTTTAAGGTTTTAAGCTCTTGAAAGATCTTTATTATACCTCCTCCCCACCATTAAGCTCTATCAACATTCAGTTTAACTGAGATATAGTTATGAATGACATTTCTTTATTAACTCTACCAACCAAACCTGCACATCTCTATTTTTACTTTGTATAAACCTTTCAGGAACAAAATGATACAATATCAGGAATGAAAATATGAGAAATGAAGAACAAATGTTGTAAAATTCACAAAGACACTACAGATACAGTTTTCAGCTTGTTTTTATGAGTTTCCTGCACAAAAAATGAGTAGTTTTCTAAATTATAAACTAGAGTAACAACTGGGCAAGGCTAGAATTATTTTCATTTCCAGCATTAGTGAAGCAATTACAGAAATTCCCTACATAGCAACTCTGTGACTAGCGGATGCAAAAAGTGAAATGTTTTGCATAGAATAATCTCAGTAAATAGTTAAACTCTATTCCCTCCATACTCCTACTCAACCAAAAGTCTTCTCCATGGTGTTTTTTTTCCAAGTGAGTCAGAAAACCAAGAGACCTGCTAGGGAGAGGAACCAAGCAGATTTCTCATCCTCTCCTCAGATCAAGGATTCTCTTTGCTGCAGCAAAAAAAGCATTTCTAGTACCTCTATCTCAAGCACAATTTAGTGTTGTTACTTCCTGTACTAACCTCTCCTGATAAAAGGAATATAAAACCAATGAGAAATTTTCAATTCTAATGGTCCAAACAGTCTAATGTTTACTGCTGCAAGGATTCAGTGGAGGTCCAATGCTTCAGGCAGCAGGGAAAGATCTCAGCTGTTCATCATGAGTGACATTTAAGTTAAAAGGTTTTAGCTGCTCTAGGAGTATTACATTAAAAGTAAACTAGTTACTAGAACCTAAAATTCTCTGCAGCTCAAAGTGATTTGGCTTTTTCCCCCATCTTTCAATATTTATTTCTCAAAATTGATGCTCTTAGTATAATTTGGTAGTTCAATCCACTTCTGAAGCAGTCAAATGCAGGAAGGTTCCGTAAAGCTTACCTTGTGAGCTGGAGTGCTGCTGGGCAGAAAACTCCAAAAATGCTAACAGCAGAGCTATTAAAGACATGCCAGATTTTTCTTATCATGCTGAGTGGGTTTAAAATGAGAAGTCTTTTAAGTACATTTTCAGATATTCCCACTAGAAATACTACAGCTCAACCAAACAAGGTGTTAAAAACTGGTTTTTGAAGTAAGCTTTATGAATACATATTCTTATATTAAAAGTGATGGCAGAAAATTGCAGTAAACTGTTGAGAAAGAGGTCAGGAGGAGGCAACTCTGAAGTATTCTGACACAATATTGTTTGCACACTATAAACTCTCTCAAAAACGTCTGTAGTGCTGCCTTTCTTAAAGAAAGAACAGTCTGAGTTAAGAAAAGCATAAAAGAATCAAGGAGAAGGATGAAGGACTAATGTCTACATTGCAAAACTGATTCCCAAATACTACTCATGAATTGCAATTAAGGATATGATGAGGTACAAAACTCATACAGCACTACTTACCTATAACGAATTTTGTAAGACAAACAGATATCCTCAAATGAGTACTAATAGTCCAAAATACTGTTCTTGAAACCACAGAGCTGTCTACTCTAACAATGAGGCTAACAGTCTGCGAGAGAGGAGGCACTAAGTTTAACGGGTTCTCTCCAGGAAAAAGGGTGAAGTGTTTTTTTGAATTTAACGAGTCACCTCTAGGAGTGCTACCCATGTCATAAGAGTAGAATGGCGAGTCTCAACCAGTGGAATGTGCCACCATATCGTCATTAAATCCATCCACCCTTCCAGAATAAGCAAGTGCCTGCTGCACATGACTGTTTCTACCCGTAACAGCCAGAGCTTCCCAAGCCATATCCTCAAGTAGTCACAACCCAGTCTCCACTCAAATCCAAGGCGGAGGAAAGAAAACAATATTTAAAAAAAAGTAGAAAAAAGCAAGAAAGGGGCCCAGCTGCCTGCTCCCAGACCCAGCTCTCGCCGCCACCTCAGTCCTCCAGCTCACCCCACCCCATGGGCCCAGTCCGCGGAGCTAGGCCCTGCCCGGACAAACCTCGGGCCCCGCGCTCCCGAAGGTGCCTCAGCCCGGGCAGCCCCGCGGCCCCTCCCTGCTGCGCCCCTCCGCCGCCGCTGGCGGGCCCTACCGGGGCTCGGTCTCTTCCCAGCCCCGGCCACCCAGCTTGTGGGCCGCGGCCTAAAAATGGCGGAGGCAACCGCTCTTCCCTGGCTGCTCAGCCCCGCGTCCGCCCCGCCAGCGGTCCGGCAACCGAGCCGCACTCACCGTCCAACCGGTCTCTCGTATCCCGACTCCGCGCCCTGTCTCCTCGCCACTCGCCTCGTCCCTCCGGCCCCGGAAGCCGCCGCCTCACGAGCCCCCGCCGCGTCCCGCCGCCATCTTCCTTCCCCCACCAGCGACCGGGCGCCGCACGCGCCCGACGTCAACACGCTCGGCGGCGCGCGAGGCGGTCCCTATAGCCCGCGGTGCCCCCACCCCGGCTCCTCCCGCGGCCAGGGCGCAGGCGCGCGGGGCCGGCCGGGCGCGCGCTTAGCTCCCGCGAGCCTCCCGCCCGTGCCGCGACCCGCGCTACCGGAAGCCCCCGCGCCCGCCCTGACCCTTCTCCTCACGGGTGGAGGCGGGAAGGGGCGCGCGCATGCGCGCTCCGCGGGGCGGGGCTGAGGGGACGGGACCCCGGCGGCGCTTCGTGCCCCGTGTCCCTGTCGCGTTCGGTCAGGAGATGAGGTTGGCCGCAGTTCAACTCCTGAGCCCGCCCCGGCCCGGCTTTGCTGTGGGCAGCATGGCCCCTGCCGCCTTCACGCCCCCAAATCCGGTAGTACCGGCAGCTGCGCCGCCTCACACGTCTCATGGCTGCGTTTCTGCCCCGCTTCGTGTGAACACCGAACAGGCAGGAGCTACAGCTGGATCACACCTGGTGCAATCCTCTCGGACCTCCCTCCTCCCCCTCCTGCCTGGTTACCGGGTTTCAAAACACAATAATCAAGAACAACGAATCTCTCTGCTGATAATTATCTATTTGTGGAGGATGGTGCAAATCTTCTGAGATCACTTTCTGATCACTGAGTCTGTTACACTCCCTGGGAGCCTTAATTAGCTTAAAAAGGTATCAACAAGTAGTAATGCCTCCCAATTGTAATTATTACATCCTTTCACCCAGAAGTGTAGGTAAAGAGATGCATAATGGCTTTTTTTTTCCAAATAAAAATGTGTTGCCATTAAGACATGAGAAACTGTTCATTTAAAAGATGTAAATGTCTTAAAACTGCTTGAACAGAAGCATTAAACAAGGCAAACTGAGTTAATAATGGCAGCAGCCACTGGAAAGCATCTTGTATCAAAAGGGGCCACTTATTAAATAAAGATTCTCCGTGCCACCTTGCTTTTATCTTTGTTCTGTAGTTATAATTATCTGATCCAGTTAAAGTTACTGTGGTTAATGTGGCATGTCTGGATTATTGGCTTGCAGATGTAATGCCACAAAAGCACAAAGTAAAAGCCATTTGAGGTAGCCCAGCCAGTTGTCATGCACAGCTTGGCCTTTCAACACAGCAGCAACATTTAAGTTTCCAGTAAGAGCTGAAATAATATTGTATTTCTCTTTTGCAACATCAGTGAAACTATTGTTTATGATGGCAGTAGTGCCTTGACTTGTCTTCCTCTCTGTCCCTGTGGTTCTTTCCTGCAAAATTTTCCTTCTTCCAGGTGTGGTAATAAAATTATTCGTATTTCAGCTTCAAAGCGGGCTGGCTAAGAAATTTATCCCAACTAAAAGCACATTCCTTTCAACTAAAAGCTAACAGTCTGTGATTGTTGCCAACTTCCTAGTTCTGAGCTTAGATAATACTGGGTGTGCTGCTCCCACGGGCTCCACCAAGAGCTACCCCTCCACAGTGTCATGTTATTCACTGTTGGATTCCTTCAAATAAAAATCATAAAGATAAAATCATAAAATCATAATATGCACCAAATGCTTATAAAACACACGGCCTTAATTAGAAATATCTTTTAATTTACACTAAATAAGAATACAAAATGATTGAAGCTGTAAAAAGCCACTGTCCCAACCATTAAAAAACAAACAAAACACCACAGGAATTGATGCCACTCAACATTAAACCTTCCCAGAGTCAACAACAAGTTTCTCCATCTCAAGTTCACAAAAAAAAAGAAGACATCACATCTACTTTTCTGCTAAAAAACAGAAACATGGAAAATTTCTGAACTGGGGAGAGAGATTTGGAAGAAACAAATACTTGAGCCACTGGGAAAAGGCTTTTTGGGTTCTTTGGCTCTCACAATACAGGCGTCCTTACCAACATAAAGGTGGAACAAACCAAGAGGACTACCCTGATCTCCAGCCTGAATGCACCCGTGGATGACACAGCGCTGGAGCTCCCTGTATCCACAACTCCTCTTGCTCAGCCAGCAGCTGGACTAGTCCAGAGGGCTGAGCACCAAAGGTCCCAGGTTTTTCTGTTCAGATAGAGGGGTTGAGGGTTGACCTTAGTACTGGAAGCTGCGTTTAGTCTGAATGTCGTCAAGAATCTGCTGTAACTCCTCATCTTCAAATCGTCCCTCCAGGCTGCAAGATAAGAGCAGGGAGGGCACATTAAAGGTACAGAAATAATCTACCCCCTGTGTTTATTTCAGACAGCTGTAATCCTCTCCTGTCAGCCTCCACACCATCATCACCCACCTGTACAGGACAGGACTACTGTACAACTACCACTCTAATTCTCTGTGCAGTGCCCCTTCCTTAAATGACAAAACATCCTTCCCAGAACTTTCTGCTGCACCATTTCAAACTGTTTTATCAAAAAAGGCAAGGCAGGTGCAGGTTTACACAGACCTCTAATGAAGGTCATGCAGCCACATGGCTCATAAGGCAGTCCAGTCTTGCTATAAAATCTTAACATACAAGGAAGAGATCACAGGAAAGAATAAAAGAGTCTTTTTAGGATATGTAAATGCTCACCTAGGAATCAAGGCTTTTGCTTCCTCAGCTGTCTCAGGACACAAATTGGCCAAACAGGCCAATTCAAATTTATGGAGCTTTTTCTGGAGCAGCAAACTGTAGGGAAAGAGAACAACAAGGTGAAATTACAAGTAAGATAAAAATATAAACGGGCATAAACTAAAGCAACAGGTATCTTTTTTCACGCTGCTTTTGGCACTGAAGTCAATGTTTTTTCAGGAGGAAAGACATATAATTGCATAAAGAAAAAAAGTCAAACATGTTAACTCCACTTCCCCAGAATTATTCTAAAGTCTAGAAAATCCTCCCACTTAATGCAACCAGCTGTTATTTAAATACTGACAACAAAGCACTTCAGAAGGCTTCACTGAGACAAAATACAGCCCTCCATGAAGGATCATGATCACATTTTTTACCTCTTCAGAAAGACAAGATTCAGAATTATAGTACACATCAGGAACACCACTGAGCTGTCATCTCACAAAGCAACATCAATATTATCCCCCAGATTCTCCAGCAGAGTCTCACAGCCCAACTCCACCCCTCACCTGCGGACGCTGGCGATGGTTTCGCGGTTTTTGAAGCGGCTGAAGCGCGCCGTGTAGTTCAAGGTTTTCATGAAGACTTCTGAAAGCTCCTGCTCATCTTCTGCACTCTCATTCTGCTGCTTACGATGCTCCAGAAGCATGTGGACTTCTGAGTTTAGCAGGGTTTCCGCAGTTTCAAATTCTACGTTTGAATGAGGGAACACCAGCAGAAAAAAAAAGGTGAAGCAAAGATCAAAATGTGAATTTACACAAATTTTGTACATTGTTAACTTCAGACAACAAGGAAAATGAACAATGTGTTTCACAGCAATTGTGGAAGCCCTTTCACCAGTGACTGGGCAGCACTTCATACTGAAAATGCTGATAAAAATCACACCACTTCCAGTGACAACCCAATTTGTTTGTCTTTTAGAATGCACATTTTACATTTGCAGCCCTAACCTGATTTGACACATCTTTGCAATATGTTTTCTTCACCTATTTTATGACAGAACTTAAGTAATGTATGATTTGTTTTAGAAAAAATATTTAGAACTGTAATACTAAACAAAGTCAGAAGTGATGCCTGTGATCTTTGGAAGCCTCCAACTTCTTAAAGCAAACGTGGGTGCTGCTGAATGTTTTAAGAAGTCTTAATTTACTTGAAAAGTTAGTTGACCTACTGAAATTTTATTAGCAGAAAAAAGTTTTGACCAATCTTAACAGATTTCCCCTTCCGTTTTTTAGCCAACTCCCTTTGTTTTTATTCATTAGCATCATCACTACATTTATTCCAACAACAACAAGGTCTTCCCACACCAGCAGTATGAGCTGATCAAAGCAGCAGGATCAGGGGCTGCATCCCAGGAACCCTTCGGCACCGGTGTATAAAAACCATCAGACCCAGATCAGTGCTAGGAAGGGACTGGCAACCTTTATTTCACATGGTTAAATATTTTAGTATAAAAGCATCCAAAACAGTCTTTCAGGACTATGCTTTTGTTCATAACTAAATAATGTAGCATGGTATCCTTTTTTTTTTCCTTCCATGCCATTCTGAGGCATAAATACAGCTCGGGAATTTATACTTAAATAAAATACAGACTATTAGTGTCTCTAGCTACAAGTCAGCCTCTGGACAGCTGGTTTCCTAAAGCGCAGCACTATTCTAATGCCAAGAAACATCAATAAAAAGTAATGGTTATATCAAAACCCAAGAATCTTTTCGTTATACCCTGATATGAGGAATATTTTATCCCTGTACACACACGCAGGGGTCCATATAACTAAGAACAGCCATATCATGGCAATCCTGGGGTCCATAAATACATATAAATGCCTTATTACCCCCGGTTTTAGCTCCAGGGGCTCAGTAACCGGCGCCGGGCCGCGCTGCAGGGAGAGCCCGTTCCCTCAGCGGAGCCCGGCACGCTGCCCAGCGCCTACCGCCGATCCCGGCCCGGTTCGGTACCCCCCACACCCCGCACCTTTGGGGAAGACGAGCTGCGAGGCGTCCTCCTCCACATCGGCCACCCGCGGGTCGCTGCCGCCCGCCGCCATCACCGCCGGAAGCTCCGGGGCCCGGAAGAGCAGCACCGCCTCCGCCCGCCGGAGGGAGCTGCCCCCGCCTTCCGGCGCGGTGAGGCGGAGCGGGACGGGCCGGGCGGAGCGGCGGCGGGAGGGCACAGACGGGTGGCCTGGCGGAGGGTGTGAAAATGCGCCAGGTACCGAGGGAGGCAGCGGGAACGCGGCGCCTCAGCACATACACCCCCCTCGCCCTCAGCGGGTGGTTCAGCCCGCCTGGAGTGAGCTCCTAAGGCGGGAAGCGCCGCTGGGGTTTTGTTCCCGTGAAGAGGCACCAAGTATCTGTGACAAAGACTTTGTGGGCCCAGAGTCGTACCTGGCGTGAGCAGCGGCCCGAGGGAGCTGAGGGGAACCGCGCTCGGCTTCTGCAAGCCCGGGGGACAGCTCCTACTTCTCAGGGGGTGACTGGAGAGCTCCAAACTGCTGGTCAGACTCGGCCCAGAAGCACCTGAGGGACACGGAGGCACCGGGTGCATCTTCACCAGTCTGGGCTCGGGAGCTGCAGCCCCCGCTCCTTTCACCACCAGATCATCCTCCAGCTGCTCATCAAGCCTTGACCTTAGGAAAGCTCTGTCTGGACCAGAATTCACCGTGATTAATACACCTCAGTCCTTGAGGAGGGAGTATTGATACCATAAATAACACGAGGTTACTTCTTCAGACTATCCAGGAGCAATCTACAGACCCATAAAAGTCATGGGCGGGCTGCAGATGATGGTTGCTCTCCTGACACCATGTCATGGGAATGCTACCAGCAAAATAACTTAGGGAATAGTGTTTTCCCTGGAGAGCTCACATATAAGTGCCTCACCAGCCTAAAATAATCATCTTACTAGACACTACTTTGTCATCCTGTGCCCTTACAGAAAGGCAAAAATAGGCTGTTGGAGAATTTATGATGAAACCACTCCTCACAAACCTGCATCTGTGCCCAGGTGGCTGTTTTCTGCATCCTGGAAAAGGAAAGGATTCAAACTATAATATGAAGGGGTCAAATCACAGATTTTTAACATCTGTTATCTGGATAAATGAGTATGGCAGAGCAACTGATTGAAAACTAATTTGCTAAGTGGCACAAGAAGAAAGACATTCAGGAAGATGGAATGAAAATATCTTAGGGAACATCTGGCAAATTAAACAATTAGGTTTGCAAGACAACAAGGAAATCCATGCCAGGTCACTGAGGGAAGCATTAAAAATCACTTGTAATCCTGATGGCTTCTCAACCTGTCTACTCAGAACATCATGATCCTCAGAGCAGTAGGTAGCTTGCAGAGGTTTAAGTTACTAATTTCACTTTGTTTTTCCCCAAAGATCTATTCTATTTAAGTATACAAAAACTAAACAATTAAGAGAAAGCCAGGTACTTGCAAGAGTTTATAGGTACAGTGAAAGAGGCTATCATAAAAGATAAAGGTTCATTATCACTGATGTGTTTGGTTAAGGTCTCAAGAGTCAGGTAAGAGACAAATAAGAACATTCCTGAATGGAACCTCCTCCCCCCGCTTTCTTTTAAGAACTTAAAAAATGCACTTAAAAACCACACAGTAAATATTGTGCAGCTACTGCAATAAACTAAAGAGTACCTGACTTTTACTTCTGTTATTTTTAAAATGCACTGGCTTCTTCCTCACTAATAACATCTGTTTCAGCATTTATCAGTTTGATTGCAAAATGTGCATAAAAAAGGAAGATGAACTACATTAAACTGAGGTGAATTACCATAGGAAGTTTCAGGCATATTTACTGGTCTTAAAATGAACTGATGGGGAAAAAAGGGCCTTGACTACATGTAATTTATTGTGAACAGAGCCTCTAATATTCCATCTTCCAGGGCAAGAAGTTATGATCCTTGCTGGAGACATTATTAGATAGTGGATTGTTAGAAAGACCTACTATGGTAATTTTATACATTGCCACAGTTTAAAAACAGACCCAGTAACAACTAATGACACCAACATGGGTCTTAAGCTTAAATCCCTCTGTGTAATAAAATGTAGGAAGAATGAGTAACAAGAATGTTCTATTATTAGTGTAACTGTGCTTTGTAATATGCTTCCCTTCTAATTTGCCAGCAGAAAAATTATCTCCTTAGCAGTTTTTAAGCTTTCTAGCAGTAATTATTTCTTTTGTGTGGAGTGTCAAAACCCCCAACCTAAAAAAAAAAAAAGAAAAAAACTAACCCAAAGTTTTTTTAATGGATTAAGAGTGTTGGGATTAGGATATTGAAACCTTAATCTCTTTTCATTGTCATCAACATTTCTAGCATGTGATAGGAGTGGATCCTTGTGGAGAGCTCAGAACACCACGTGCTGTAAGAGCACAAGACAGAGGCTTTTTCATCTGTGTTCTTAAAGCAGAACTCTTCAATTTAAGGTTTTTATACCATTTACCTTTGTTTTTACTCCATTTAAAATCATATATCTAAAATTATAATGAATGAACATGTACAAGTGATACTGTTGTGCCAATTACCTGGGTCAGCAAAAAGGACACAGACACCAACAAAAGGCACAAATTTATTTTACTATTTCCAAAGGTTTCAGATATGAAATAATATAGTTAACAGCAGGGAGGAAGATAAACAGGGTAAGGAACCTAATCATAGCTACACAAAAGTCACTATAGTGATTATGAGGGAGCTACTTTGCCAGCTACCCTATTAACATGTTACCCTCTATTAATGGAAGGATTGGGGGAAATTTTGCAGCTTTTATACAATTGAATAAACAATCCCAGTCATATAAACAACCTTCAGAACTTCAAAAGCAGAACATCTGGTGGTTTTCTCCCTGTTGGATTCCACCCAAGGCCTGGCCAGGGCCTCAGGAGGAACCCAAAGGAATATCTCTATATATTTTGGTCTTAATGACACATCTCTCAGCAAGGTGTTCCCATGGCTTTGCAGCACGTCTCCAAACAGAGAAAAATCCTCTGCTGGGCTCTATTACAAAATATATTGTTTGGTTGTGAAGTTCATCCATAGGTCAACTTTAATTCAGGGCCTGTGGCTCAGGCCTCAGCATTTCAGATACAAAGTTATATTAATACCCTGTATTAGTGATAATAAGCTTCTGAATGCAGAAGTGGCTCTTGTATGATCTGTTACTTTTAAAAATACATATATAATGACATGTAAACATACTATCAACTGGTTGTATAATACAGAATTTATGTCAGAATTCATCTGATTATAAGAGTAGCTTATAAGAGGAAATAAAAGGTTCAATAATCAGGATATTGGTCAATTTGTAGAGTTATATCCTTGTTTTAAGGAATGTGGTAACAGGTCTTCTGGGCTTTCTGTGGTTTTGGAGTGATCAAACATACTCAACAGGTTCTCTTCACAGATTGTAGCAAAAAGCTTAGAAATTTTTCTATCCTCCTGCTCCATGTATTACAATTTAGTTTGAGAGCAATCCTCGTAATACATAGGTCAATATAAATATTAATTTATTGAGTCACTTGGGAAATTGTTCTGGTTTTAATTTTTACCTTCAAGAAGTGGCATTTCTCAATCACAATTAGGTACATTTTATCCCAAAATAAAATTGTGTTTGGAATGAAAACGTCCAAGTATTCTTCATTTGAAGTACCTTGTAGAAATTTCTCCTAAGGTATCTCTAATTTGTTTTTAGGAGTGAGTGCTAAATGACTAATTCACTTCATGCCTTATTTCAAACAGAAGTCAAACCAGAAGGAAGTGTTTTCTGGTTTATATTTAGTTGGGATTGAACTATTTCAGTGTGCAGTCATATGTACATCCTTCTGCCTGGCCTCATCTTCCCTGGGAGCTGCTGAGTGTTGCTGCAGTTAGAGAAAA
This sequence comes from Brachypteracias leptosomus, assembly GCA_013401335.1. NCBI lineage: Eukaryota > Metazoa > Chordata > Aves > Coraciiformes > Brachypteraciidae > Brachypteracias > Brachypteracias leptosomus. Next base: position 52,708 of record VYZX01034197.1, read on the forward strand.
ACAACATGCATGAGAGAGCCTCTGATGAAAGACACTGGACAAAGATTTTGTGTCTGATTCAATGTGAAACCAAAGAATTCAAGGAAGGAAAAACATGCTATAAAAAGACACAAAATAAGTCACTGTGTTCTAGCCAACAAAGAAGCTGAATGTATTTGATAACTTACCTGGCAACAGTGGATGGTAGTTACACAACTAACTTCTGAATTTACAGTCACCTGGAAATGGTGATAGCCACAGAGTCCTCAACCCACTCCTCATATTGCATAGGGGATTTATTTTCTAGTTTTACTAGTACCAAAGCATATTTTCTGAAAAGAGGTTTTCCCTTTGTTGTTTCACTGAAGTCAATGAACTTTTCAGGCATATTTAGGTCAAAACTACCCTCCCCTTTGACTTAGTTGGGGTTTTGGGGGGTTTTATGCCTGTTCCTCATTGATATCTCAAGAACCACACACAGGAAATGTAGGGTCTTAACTCTACATCTGCCATAGATAAAGAATGAGCAAAAACATTTAAGGCAGAGGTATGTACATCAAAACTATTATACAAATCAGTTGATCTTGTCCCAGAGCAAGCATTAAAATATTTAGTAAGAATCTAGAAAGATGGGCTTTTCTTTTTCCTGAAATGAAATTTTTAGATCACCTGAAGACCACAACCTGTGAAGTACAGATAATTGGTTTTCATTAGTTCATTTTAAAGGACGAAAAACCCCAGAGAATAATTCTGGTAGTTTAAGCCAGATCTGAAAATCCTGAATTTGTAGAATTCTGTATGTATGTGCTTCTATGTATTTCAACATCATGACAATTAATAGGGAGTCAAGCAAACATCATTTCAGGACACAAAGATACTTTGCATGCCACTATTAATGAAACACATTGAATCTTTGTTTTTAATTTTCCTACTATTTTTTCTTGCTTTTTTCCTAGCAAGCCTGTCTTGACTATTTCTGTGCTCCCAGACAACTGTCATCCCATTCTGGCAACCTCCTTGGTTCTGCATGTTTCATGTAATTCAGAGGTTTGGCATTCACACATGTAGTATATTCATCTTTCTGGAGGAGAAAGATTTCAGCTTATCCCCCATAAAGGCTGTGAGAAACCATATAAAGAGGACAGTACAAATAATCTTTATCCATTATGATTTATTCTCTACAATACTTCATTAGAGGATAGAGTTCAATTATTTACACTCAGAAGTTATTATATAGGTAGGAGGCAACCAAGTGTAATACAAAGAATTGGTCTGACATCTCTGCACTGAAGGTCAAAAGAGGTCTCCTGCTTTAAGGAAATAAATTAAACCAAAAAAACCCAACAAAACAACATGTAGTTTCCAGAATACAAACAGAAAACAGCACTAATAGTCAGTGAAGATTGCAGATGTTTGTTAATGTACTATGAAAACAAATTATTCTGTGCAAAGGTTAAAATGAACTCTTAAGATTTTCTTACAGATTTTTTTTTGTTTGTTCTCATAAATTGTAGATATGTGATAGTTTGACCATAAAATGTTCCCAAACTGAAATGGCCTCAGTTGAGATTAACTGCTGAACATTATGAAAACAAAAAAAAAAAATTAAGAACCTCACAGTGGAAACATTCCAACACTAACAGACTCCAGTGATCAAAGACATTCTCCTGTAGTTACTGTAAAACAAAGACAATTCATCATTGCAGTGAGATTTTTTCCTCAGTTGTGGTTGTCATGAGAATAAGCCCTTCTAGACCAAAAGGCACTTGCTTCTAAGGATGAGTTAAATCCAGATCAAACCAGGTAACAGTTGCTTTGAGAAGGAGCAGTTCCAACCTGTTGTCCCAGCCAAGTAACCACGGAGAAATTCCTACATCAATTGGTCACTGATTTTGGTTGCCTCCAGCTTGAGGCCACTCAAAGTATCTTTTGTTTCTAGCTCACCTCTTTCATCCTTATGCATAGCTGCCATGTAATGATCTAGAAATGGGATTATTTCCTGAGACCACCTGTCCTTGCCATACATTTTGCTGAGATAACTTCACTATTGACACACTTTTCAACTGATATTAGAGCTGGACCCTTCTGGGACTAAAGCTGAGAGCCTGTTTCTCAGGCAGCAGACCAGTGTTTCTGATTTGCCAGCTTCTCTTCTCACTGCAACAAGACAAGAACACAGTACATATTGAGAGGCCTTTTGTTTTCTTTTTTTAAACAGACTAAGTAGGGAAATGGAAGTGGGAAAGGATAAGGCTTCCCCAGTCCCAAACCATCTAGCCCACTTCAGGCTTAAACCAACCAAGTCACTCAATCCTAAATTCTTTTCTTTAAAAAAAGACAAAAAAAAAAAAGACAAAAAAAAAAAAAAAAAAAAAAGACAGCTAGCCCTCCCCACCCCACCCCTTAGTCATCCCCTAGTCAAAGAAAATGAAATTAGGAAACACTATACACCGTTGAAGACACAGAACAGGGCAAACATTTGAAAAAGAAACAATATTGTTGAAAAGCCTGGCATTATATGCCTGCATGACCAGTCTCACTGAGCGTGCTCAGGGGTGAAGTTTTAGCACCATTTTTTTGCTTTTTTTTTAAACCTTTCAGAAATTAAAATTCTAACATAGAACACTTGAAGAGTAATGAGTGTAGCCCTATGTATCATACTGTTTGACAGCTGAAGGGTGAATGGTACATCCAGAGCTGACCCCACCCTCCCCCATCACTACACGGCACCTGGGAGAGTAATTACAAACCACTCCAGTTTGTAACAAGACTGATTTATTCTCAGCAGCAGGAAATAAGGAAACAATCCCTTCAGTCTTCAATTGCTTTTCAACAACATCACAAGGGAAAAAAAGTGGCAATTTGTAAGGGTAACCCAGTACAGGAGGAAAGCTGGGTCGATATTGCACTGTTATCCAGAGTAGGACCCCCTCCTTCCCCTCACATCTCTCTCCTCCAGCAGAGGAACACTAACACCAACATGAAGCAAAACTGCACAATTCTGTTTGCTTCCCTAGGACCAGAAGGAGCAGCAGCATGTAGTTCTGAGCTTTCTACCAACCCTAGTTTCTGCCATACCAGGAGAGAATTTCGGGCTCGAAACACCAGCCAATTTTAAAAGCCATCATTACCACACACAAGCAAGCCTTAAAGACACATGCAACCAACAGCCATGACTCTGCTATGCACTTGTATTTTCTTTCCTGATCACTGTTGACCCTCCAGAAATCTGGAAAACAACCCAAAACCTCACAAAATTGTATTTTGAAGTCCAGCGACCTCATTGAGAGAGTGTCAGAATTCAGAGTTTATGACATCCCTCAATGATGCTGCAGAATAACAACTGGATAACTTATCTCCCTCTTAGAAGAGTATTTCTTGTGATCATCAGTGATGGGAGAGAAGTACAGAATGCATGTGAGTTTCACCCAGTTTGGGTAATACAGGTTTCCCCACTCCTTGCCTTGATGTGGTAATGAGCAAGCTGTAGAAGATAACACCTTCCCAGTGAAACTACACAGCTCTACTCCATAGGCCTGCTATAAACTGGAATACTCACAGTTCTCAAGACCAAGTCACACCAGAGAAAGTGGCTGTCCTATCAAAAGGAAGGTCCCCAAGGCTGTTAAGTTAAAACAGATTTCAGTCACTAGTCTCACTTGTGCGACTACACTCAACGCCATGCAAATCGCTCCCCATCCCTAATCCAGTCAGACTCCATTACAAGGATTTGTACACAACACAGTTGGAACAGAAGACAACCCAGGGACACTCCAGCACCTTGTCCTTTGCATACCCAGCATGTGCCATGTTGCTCTCTCACAGGCATTAACAGCATTCTACTTCATAGCAGGCTCCTTACAAAGCACTGTCTGAAACCCCAGGAAACTGTAAACCAAGAGGATTCCTAGAGAATCCAACCTGCGGTGGGATGTGACCATTAAAGCCTTCCTGGGTTTATTTAAATAATGGATTCATCTGCAATACCATCCAAAGGGTTTAGAACATCTTTCAGTGGTTTCTGTCCACGAGGACGGGGTGCTCTCCAGATGTGAACCCTCCCCGATAGCATCACGTCCGCCTGCGATGTGTGGGGGGCTGCAATCAGCTCTCGGTACACAACAGATACCAGAGGTTAAAAAAAAGTAAAAAGAACCTAAAAAATGTTTTGTTGGACTCCGTTGCCCAGGCTGCCAGGGGAATGCTCCTACTTGATCTGGGGGGGCTTCCATAACAAACAAACAGCTCAAGTTTCCGGAGTGTCGGTAACACACGGTCCGAAGCGGCACGTTCACTCCTAGAGGTCTTCTGCACCTCGCGACAGTTCGTAGGCAAGGAGCCCCAATCCGACTGAACCCCCCGTTCGGAGGGAAGGCTGAGATAAGGCTTGGGCCCCTGAAGTTCTGTCATGCTCTCCCCCTACCCCCAGGTCAGCTGGAAGGCAGACTTGGCAACGGAAGCTAGCATCATAAAATGGTGCAGTAATAGAAGTAACTGGACCAGGAAGAAGAGGCGTCTGCCCCAATGATGTCGTAGCCGTTGGCAGCAACTGGGGAGTGGGACTGGTCATGCAGCCGTGTGTCAGGAGTAATGATTGTAGAGGGGGGGGGCATGAAGAGTGCCATTCTGGAAACAATGCTGGCGGGAGGCCATGTATTCTGCATAACTGATTGTCACCTTCTCACTGCGGTACCTGTGGGAACAGCGGGAGAAAAAACGTAAAGACTGTGCAATAGGAAGGGAGAAGACAAAGAAACATTCATCCCAGGTCACCTCACAGCCAATAATGACCAAGAGGAACCCACCAACTTCAAAACCTGCTTTGTTTGATGCTGCCTCTCTCTCTGCATAACCCATCTAAGCTTGAATTAGTTTCAGTGTCCCAAAAGCTGGGCCCTATTCAAGGCAATCGTGATGAGGGACTCCTGAAGTAGCACACGGGAAACATATGATCAGTTTGTGTTCTTTTTATCCACTTGCTGGGGAAAAAAAAGGGATGAGAAGTTTGCTGGAATAAGACTTAGTTTCAGAGACTAAATAACCAGTATTTCACTATTTGCTTTTGTGGTTATCTGCACATTTGAAAGACTAATGAAAGAAAATGATAGAGAGGTGGGTAAAGGGAGGTTTATTTTAGTGTATTTGTGACTTAGTCCATGTTGTACAATTGGAATTCACAAAAACATGAAGTCCCTTCTGAGAGACCAGAGATTTCTGAGTGCTTCTAAAGCATGTCACACAGCAGATAACTTCAAAGTGGTCATGAATTGCACCGTGTCCATGTTCATCCTGCTCTCTCCTGTTCACAAAACCCTGCACACCCATGTGATTCTCCAGAGGTAAGGAACGACCTGATAAATTACTGTTTCTATTCAGAATCAGAATGGCCCAATTTTTACTAACATAAAGGGAGCTGAAACCAATAGGACAGCTGGGGGTATAGAAAAGCAAGCAAATTCTGAAAACCAGCCAAATTTGAGTGTGGTTTGGTTTTAAGACAGCTGTCACCTCCAGATAGCTACACTATCCACAGATGAGCACGCTGAGAAAAGGAAGTTCATTGTAAAGATAAAGAAAAATCAACCTTTTTAACTTTCAAAGGTTCTGCTTCATTTGATTCTTCATGTGGGTGGTAGTATTAAAATCAGTGGTACTCCCCTTAGAAAATGCTGACTTTGATCCTGCGTGGACTGAGCACCCTGCACTTCATTCCACATCCATCAGATGCCTAACAGGTGGTATTTATGATTTTGTCTTTCAGACCACATCTCTCATCTCAAAGAGGCACTGAGGCTTACATCAAGCACAAATACTTCAAATTACCCACAGCACACTCTAAAGTAAAATGAAAAAATGATAAATACATCAACTTGCCTGGTGAGTTTAATCGTTTTCCTAAAGTCATTGGTAATCGGAGCCTTAAAGCCACCTTTCCTGAGTAAGGAGTCTATGGTCTGGATCTGATCCCAGTCTATTGAAAAATAGAAGGAAGGGAACATTTTCAATGTAAAAATGACATTTCAGAAAGATAAAAGAGATGCATTAAAAGGCCTCTAGAAAAGCAAACAACTAAACAGGAAACTTTGAGCTCTAGAAGTACCAGTGTTGAACGAGACATACATGGTCTTATGCATGCACACTATCTGCACATGCCAACCCCTTTTAGCTCACATTGGAACTGGTCTCTACAACAGTAACTCCATTTTCTGTACGACCTCTCTTCTTACAAAGGTCTGTGCCTTGCTTCTGTCGCAGGGACCCCAAACTCTTTTATCACGTGCCACTCAAGTTTAGCTCTCTAAGCCTTAAAAATCAGAGAATACTTAGCTCTTTACATAGACAAACTGGGATCAACCTGATGCTCTAGTGATAGCACAGTGCACTGCTATGTGAGAGATCAGAGTTAAAATTCCTACCTTAGTCTTTTGCCCCAGAGCCAGGAGGATGCGACCACTCCACTCTGCTAGGTGGAGGAAAGGAGGCAATATTTTGAGCAGTTACCATGGTGACCGCTACTATATTTGAGTGGGAAGTGTGCTCCAGAGGGGCCCTGTTTCCTGCCCTCATCTGGAGGATGCTACTTTAGCAAGAATGAGGAGGAAAGGGACTCTCCTGTTGGTGCTGTGCAGCCTGCAGTTATCCTAGTTGGTGGGAGAAACATAGAAGAGGAAAGATGCAATGCTGAATGAAGCTGGAAGATCCATACTTTGAGATCCTCTATTTCTTAAGCCCTAGAACATTTTTACACTAAGATACAGCTGTGCACAGATGTGGGGTGAAATAAAGGCCAGAGGAAAACCCAGCAGCAGCTGTATCAAGTGTCAGTTATCCAGATTAAGTCTGGTGGCTCCACGGCACTACTATGAGGATAGCATTGCAATCCAAACCCAAAATCCATTGATTTATGTTACCCAACTCTGTGACACAACGTGTTGACAAGTGTGTTTGCCATCTCAAACCCACCTTGTTCCTTAGCAACCTCAGGTAAATACGTGGCTGTGCGTTTGACACCTTTCTCATTGATGAACTCTATTCTGATCCCATGGATCCCAACCTAGAGATGGAAATGAATAGCCAAGTAAGAGGTGTTGGCTAACACTGAGTCCATGATCGAGTTATCATCCCCACAACACTGCATCTCTCTCCCTCTATGGCCAGTGAGGCTTTTGTCTGGATAAGGACATTCTCTTCCCCACTCTCTGTCCTTGCCAGGCACATCTCACAAGTAGCTGAACCAGTCTCCCTGCCACTTCTCCTGAAGTGAGTCTTGTCAGAAGCCTGAGAGTTTTCCATCTCTTACACTGGGCAAGAAAGACAAGATCTCTACACAAAAGTCATGCCTAGAACAGCCCAACCACAAAGTCTATTTAATTCTTCTTCAACTAAATACATTTCCATGTACAAGGTCCTAAAAATGATTAATACCTTCGGTCTTAACTACTTGTTATTCCCAGTTTCTATTCACAGCATCAAAATACTTCCCAGGTTTTTACATATGTATTTACACACATCTCCTATTGGGCCAGATCCTTAAAACACTCTTTTATCCCCATTCAGATCCCCTCCCAACCAAAAGCATACTGCTAGCCCATCCTTCTGGCTTTCCAGCCCCATCTCTCCTATTCCCAGTTTCTTTTACCCCCGTCCACCCCTGTAACCAAGGAGACACATCACCATGTACTAACCCGAACCCGAACGGAACGAGAGAGTGATGCAGAGTTCCAAATGCACCTGTTCTCACCTCCCAGTCCAGGTAGTCACTGGCATCCTCAAAGTTAGTGAGGAGGGAGACAGAGCAGAAGAGTTTGGGCAGCTCCTCGCGGGTCAGGGGGGGAAATCGGCTGTCCTTAAGTGCACTAGAGGAAAGAGAAGATACCTTGTCTAATATAAGCACCAAATTAAAGTGTCAGATGCTCAATGATTCCCTTTTTTGATTATGCCTCCGTGAAACACGTTTCTCTTTGCTACTGCACAGAAAATTATTTGCATCTCTTCCTAATTTAATGAGCTGTAATATGCAAACAGGCATGGCAAGCTTCCTGCTGCTGTCCTCCACTTGCTGCAGTTGGAGAGAAACTCTGTGCTATGTAACACACCAAAAGTGTTAGTATGCAAGGTAGATTCCACATCAGCCATAGAACATTAACCAAAATTCACCTGTTGCAAAGATGTTCCACTAAATCCTGGTAGTATTACCTCACCCTAACACCCCTCGGGTTTATTTTATTATGAAGCATATTAAATTGAACTACATTGATCCAAAATCTTAACCTCAAATCCTTGTAGATCCTCTGCAAATTAAACTAATTTCAGATGCCTTTCATTTTGAACACACGTACCTGGTTAATGTGTATTCCCTGAGTCCTGAGTGAAGATTCATGGCTGAAAAGGTCCCGATGCAGCCACGAAGCCGCTTGTCTCGCCCCGTCTTCCACGTCACAAAGAGTGGACTGAAAAGGCAAAAAAGAGAAATACTCCAGCCTCTAGAGACATCTGGTTATCAAGGGGAGACCAAAAAGGTGGTAAAGAGCATGTATGTGTGCACTCGCTTCCTCTCCCTCCACTAAACCCCAACAGGCATGTTTTCTGGCAATAATAAAACCCCACAGCCCCAAAATGCAACCCCAACATCTCCCCCCACCTTTGTGGCATTCTCCTTACTCTGTGAATTCTCCACCAACACCTTCGTGGCCAGACTCTGCTGTCATCTAATGAGTGAGAGGGTTATTTGAGCCCACTGATTACCTCTCTGAGTAACGACCTCACTTAGTGGCATCCACTAGTTTACATGACAACCCATATAAAAATTAATATGGGTGAAGCAAATAAGATTACTTATTTATAGTGCCATTGAACCGGAAAGATCCCCAAGCATTCTGCAAATCATCCATAATTCAGGGTTGCAATAAAAGCTTTTCTGTTTTTTTTTAAAGGGATAAAAAGCAGGCCTAGGTTTCCACACTTTCCCCTCCCTCCAGTTATTTCCATGAGGATTTGACTTCTGGGTCCATCCCTAGAGCTCAAATAGTTTTATGTTCACATCTTTTGCTTACCTTACATTTGATTTATATTTATACATATTCTGTTGAACACATATTTAAATCACTCTATTGTTCCTACTCACATATCACACAGATTTCCATTTTCCCATCTACTATTGTGAATTTACAGGCACAACAGTAGATTCCCAAATTCAGCAGGCTCATTTCAATCTCTTTAACTAGAAGCCATGATGAAGCCTCAAAGAACAAGAAGTTCAGAACAATATTCAGAGGAGCTCTATGAGGAGGTAGAGAGGTAAAGATGACTGTGAATATTAAATGCAAAAAGCTCCCTGCTACAGGAGGGAGTGAAATGGCAAACAGCTGTAGAGAGAAAGAGCTAAAGAAAGGAGAGTGGTGGCTGCAGTTCTGCAAGAAGGTCCAAACATCTGGAAAATTTTGCCAGGCAACTGATGATGCTTAATCCAATTATAAAAACAGGATGAATGCTCTTTTTCAGATTACAGAATACAAGATGTGGTCACTTTGAACCCAAGCATAAATGAGAGAGTCATTAGTGATTCCACACATCAGTCTATGGATTTCTACGGAACTTTAAAAGATAAGTAATATGATAGAAAATAAGCAGTGTTAAGAAAATTTTCTGTGATTAAACAAACATTGACAGGAGTCCTAAAACAGGAAGACAGAATAACTGATTCTACAACAGAGCTCACTTAATTTCCTCAAATCCTTGAAGCTCTATATTTGCAGCAAACTTTACAAAAAACAAGAGATTCTGTTTGGCCAACAGAACCAGCACAGAGTGTAGATCATTTCTCAAATACAGGCAACAGAGCTTCTCATGTCTGGAGTACTTAGGACATAATTTAAACTGGAGTGAGAAAGCAACGCCCAGTGATGTTCCTCAGAGCAACAATGGAATTAAAAAACTCTATCACAGCATAATCCATCACTCAGGATCCAGTTACCAGCTGTGCCCAGCAGCAGAAGCACTACTCAAAATAGCAGATAGCCTTTAAGTGATAAGTACAGAGATCCACAGAGGAAGTGGAAACATTCTTCAACAACCCCCAGCCACCTTATGGCTCCTTGACCAGGACAGAGGATTTACTGTTCTAGTTTTCCAACGGCACTTGCAGGATGTTCCTCTACACTTTGATCTAGCTACCATATGTTGAAACAGAAAACAGAGAGTGAAAGAAAATACATTAGAAAGCTTACCAAAAAAAGATGCAAACTTATGAAGGAGACTTCTGAGAAGCACCAGTGTCAGCTCAGTGGAAATGCAGCTTAATCAAATTAAAGTTTTGAAACCATTACAGAGCCCATGTGGCACTCACCCCAAGCAGAAAAGGGAAGGGAGAAAATGAAAAGCACCATTGACACAACACAAATCGAAGTAAATTCCTTCTCTGATTCAAATTACAGGTTCATGTTTCCAATTCACCTCTTTACCCTTCCAAAGGAAAAAAAAAAAGATGTTTCCACTGAGCTGTGACACAGCTTTCTGTGTCTGTAATAGAAGAGATATTACCAGAAAGGACAGGATAATTACATTCAGAAGCCTGCCAGATTTTAAAATATCTTAAAGCACATCTTAACCAATTTTTCACTGTGGTCATAACAACTAAAGCATAGGAAAAAAGATATATGATTTTGTACAAGTGTATAAAATTCCACTATTATGAAGTTTTTCCCTGTAGAAAAGACATTGTTTTGGTATCTGAAGAATAACTGCACTTAGCAAGCTGCAGGTGCAGCTGACACTAAGTCCCTTGTTCCAGAGCCCCTGCTTGAAAAGTGTATTTCCCAGATGTGCTGAGAAAAGCCACAACAATCTTTAGCCCATGTTCACCCAGCAGCACTCACAGGTACTTTGCAGCCATATCCTCTGCAGATTACAGCAACAATTTCTCCCTCAGCCACAACATCCTACTTATGTGGGTTTGATGAGGGGTTGCTAGGCTGAGAGGGGAATTTCAGCAACTAGGAACTACCTTCTCCACTTGCTGATGCAAAGGGAAATTTCAAGTAGCAAAATACTCTTTGGTCAAATCAGAATTTAGCTTGTACTAGGAAAAAAGCTGTCACAGTACAGGTTTTATGGTGCAAGTATCTTACTTGCCTTGCATTGCAACTAGAAGCATGCACAGTGTAGTTTTAGTACCAGTTTGTAATATCTGCTATTAAAAATAATATATCAAAGACTGAAATACAAAATTGGAAGTAGCCAGTTAACTACTTGATTGCCACACAGGTTCTGAATTGTAATGTTTTCAGTAGCTTGAATAGCAAAGGGGACATTTTCTTTGTTTGCCAAGTTAATTCAGTTAATTCAGATATAACTACAAGTCTGGCAATGCCACCTTCTCTACATCAATTTGTGAACATCATTGCTAACATGTACCCTTATTCCATAGGTATCTCCCAGCTCCATAATTCCTATCAAGATGGCATGTGCATAACCTCTCAAGCTGGTAATTGGAATTCACAAGGGTTTTCAGGTCATAACCCTGTGATTTTTATGTTATTACCCTATTTATGCAGAATCCTGACCTTGATGACTTTTACATTAGGGTTCAGCACCAATTTAAAAGATCTATTAGCTGAGAAATAGGTCAGGACAAGCCTGGGCATTTTTCTATTCCTTCCATCAACAGCCTCTTTTCTGTCTGTCCAGAGAGACAGATGCCTGGTATGTACCTTTGCTTTGTTCAAAGATCTCTTACATGGACATTAATTATGTTACAAAGGACAATAATGCAATTTTTTGATGTATTTTCACTTTGATTGCTCTTTGGCAAAATTTGGCTTGAAGTTCATTACACATCTCAGGTGTGACAGATCATCCCTGTGTGCTGCAAACCCCAATGCTTTCCCCTGGGGTACATACAACTATTTGCTAGAAGCAACAGCATAAATTCTGAAACAAGAAAATCCAGGCAGGCATTTGCCTGAAGGGGAAGAAAAGAGAAGAGCTGGTTTTGCTCTGGAGTGTTGATCTGAAAGACTTCCAAATTACCAGCACAGAAATGCCCAGTGAACATTTGTAACTTCTCAAATTTGGATGTAAAATTCAAACAGCTGAGATTCCTGAAGGAATGGCCTTTTTGAAACTAGTCAACAGAAACAGCAGCAAAACCCAGCTAGAAATCTCCTTTAAAGCCAAAATAATCAATCTGTATTAAACAATCTCTCTTATGGACTTAAGAACAGCAAAAAAACCCCAACAAACCCTTTGCATTTCAAGTGAAAAAATAATAAGCAGCTTAATGCATCATTTTCTAAAAGGAGCCTGCATAGCTTAGGTATGAAAAACACAGAAATGCTCCAGTTTGGGGAGTCCCTGGAACCAGCCTATATTCCAGAGTATTTCTCCATTCACTTGTATTTACAATATTAAACAGCTTAGTCTGCAGTAGCATTCAGAATATGTATCCATAATCCTGCTCAGATAATAACTGCATGGAAGCACAACCTACATCTACCCTGACAGCCAATAAGGTAGGAAGACATTTAATACATGGGAAAAGTCCTTGACCTGTTTAAGCCATCGTTCCTTTACATCAATTTAAAATTCATTAACTTAAATTAAGGATGTCAACAACTTTTTATTTTATCTGTTGTTCTGGAGGTGGCCCTTGGAGGAGTGTCAGAAGGTGTATCTGTCATTGATCTCTCCCATATAATTCTTCCACCAAACATTTTAACAACATTAACATTTCCACACCTCCACATTCAACCTTCAGATAAACATGAGCTAAATCTCACCAAAGCAAAATGCTTCCATAAATCCTTCTCCTCACTTCTTCTCATCCACACCTCCTTTCTTCTTAACCTTGGCATCACCCTTGAAAGTGAACTCTCCATTTCTCCCCATACTGCCCAGCAGTTTTTCAGTTCCTCAACCAACAAATGTGTGGTTCCCCTCCCTGCTAAACCCGTTAACTTGGACAGGTGAACACCCTTGTGAGTGTCCTCATCCCATCCTCACCAGCTCAGCTCTTGTTTCAGGATGAGCCAGGATGTTTCAAATTCTTGTATTATTTCCTTTCCATTTGCTTTGCAGAAGGAAGCCCCTCCCCTTGTCCCTTCACCAAGTTACTGCCTGACATTAGAAACAGGATCCTCTTCAAATCAATGACATTATTTTACTCTTTTCTGAAAACTCTTAATTTCAGCTTCACCCTTTCAGTACCATTTTATGGCAGACACGGTGCCATTAATGTTTTGCAGAGGAATCTATTTACAAAGAAGGGGGCAAACTTTAGCAGAGCATTATCATGAGGTGGGTTTGCACTCCTCCATAAAACCTCTCATGCAACACATCCAACTGTGAGCTGAAGAATCACCTCACTGCCTCCTCTTTTGCCCAGCTCTCTTTCTGTAGAGCTAAGCATGTTCTCCCTTGAAGGCCACTCTTCAAAGCTCCACCAACAAACGTAACACAATATTTTTACTCTTTCATGCATTTTCTAGACATCATTTCTTGTCTCTGGTAGACACATCAAGCAGCAGAACACCTCCCCTCCTCCCTGCATTCCGCTTTTCCCATTCCCCAGGGGAAACCCTTGGTCCCTCCCCAAGCAAACCACAGCTCTGGGTGCTGGTTTCTCCTCCCGCACGTGGATTTACTCACTAGGGGTCATTGGTAAATCGAGGAAGTCGTGGCTGAGGGAAACCATAGAGATGACAGTAGAGTACATCAAAGCAGTAGCAGCACATCTCCGCTGTCACCACCAGGTTCTTGGTGCTGTTGGCAGTTCCATTGGGCCGGGAAAGTGGGCTCAGAGCTCCTGAAGTGGGATTCATTCGAGTAATGGGGGAATTTCCTGGGCCCAAAGTCAAGTCAGATACGTTCTCCCTTCCATTATTCCCGTCTGTGTGCTGGTGGTTCTGAAGAGGACCTGAACTGGAGCCTGGTACAGTTGTGGTCTGATTCCCATGGCTGTGCGTTCCACTCCCAGACAGTTTGGGTTTCTTTACCCCACAACAGCCAGCTGCCAGCTTCGGCTCCAGGGGAGGAACACAGCGTCTTTTGCCCATCCTGCTTCAAAACTTGCTGCCTGGAGCACTGCAGAACCCTGGTAAGGGGAGGGTGAGTGGGTGGGGGGAAAAAAAGCAACACACAAATGAGTTACAGGTGAAAAACCAACAGCTGCTTCCTTGCTTCTGCTCTCAAAGAGGTTTGATTTTGCAACAAAGAGGAAGAAAACCCTCGTGATGTGCAACTAAGCACAGAACTAAGGCAAGAATGGGTGTTTTCACACATCAGTCTAGAGTGTGCACACAACATGCATGAAATCACACTTCTGAAGTCACTGGTGAGGTGAACACTGTAATAGGCAGCTCATCACAAAAACCTCCAAAACATAACCAGCCTTCCTATAAAGGGAATGAAACAGGAGAAAAAAAAAGCCACAAAGACTTTGGACTCCAGGTGTACCCCAGATCACCTTCATATCTTCCAGATCACCTGCTGCCCCTCAGTCAGTGCCTGCACCAATGGCAGGAGAGCTACTGAGAAACCACAAGTGCATTTTCCTTCCCAATTCTCCACAGAAGAGTGACACCACCTCAAATGACACCTCCAGGGTTGGACTCCCAGGGGTGCTGCCCTTGACTAAGCAAGACACAAAGGGAAGCTACAAGCACCAAACCACCATTTTCTAAACAGCAGACCCCACGAATGAGGATCTGCACTTACTTGCTAGGATTAAGTAAATCAATAGTGCTCATAAATAAATGTGGAGGGTGAACAGTTAGGATAGGCAGGAGAGGAAGAGCTGAAGGCTGCACACAGACTGAACAGAGGGTAGTGGTAACAGCAGGAAACAAAAACAGTATTAAAAAACAACCCTGAACAGTGTTTTGCTTGCAAAGAAGAGAATGCTGGCTCTTGCATCACAAGAGGGGGTGGAACAAATACAAGGAGGAAAGCCTACGCAGAGAAAACAAAGATGAGAGGCATCAATGGTAGAAACTTAACTAAGGGTAAAGCCAACATCCCCACGAGATCTAAACACACAGGGAGGAAAAAACAGTTCCTCATCTAACAGATGGGGCTGAAAGCACAGACATATAAATCACAGAGAAGACCATGGAGAACTTTAAGTCACACTCAGCTCCTGGAAGTACCACACTACTTCTTTAACCATCCTTCAGCTCCTCCAAGTATTTAACCGGTGGCCCAACTGAGAGCACATACAGAGAACTGGGGGGTGTGCTATGCACTGAAATTCATGGTGTGGCAACTCCTTCCCTTCTCTGCACCTGCAAATGATGTAAACTTTATCTGTGAAGTTTCAGCAGCTGTTGCAACTCACACAATCCTGAACTGAAGCAGAAGTGGAAGGAGATGTGTGGAGAGAGGTGCCTCTCAACATAGAACACCTACACTTGTGGTGCCTGCTCTCAGGAACCCTCTCTTCCAGGTTTTAAAGATAATCTGCATAAGGAACAACTTGCAAGATGTAATGGAAATTATCCTTGTTCCTTTGATCTCTACCTTTGTAATAATAATAATAAAAAAAACCCAGGGAAAAGTATAACTTTGACAAAGTGAACACGTAATTTTCTCAGGGTTCTGCTATGGCTCAAGTGGGATAGTTGAGGCTGCTCAAGTTATTGCTGGAAGCTTTTAGGGGAAAAAAACATTTAATTGAAAGCATAACTCTTCATTTTAAATTGAAGACGTGGCAGGGGGCAGAGGAGAGGTCTCCTCCACCGCTCAACCTCTGCATCGGGCAGAAGGGGCCTAACAAAGGCGGCTGAACTGATCGGTGCTGGGCTCAGCACAGGGCACCGGCCTCGGCCCCGCCAGGGGAGGCCCCGGCCGGCCCCTCGCCTCCGAGCTCCCCTTGCCCAGGGGAGAAACTTCTGCCCGGAACAACGCAGCAAATACCAAGGCGAGGAGCCGCTGGCTCCGCAAAGCGGGACCCGGAGCCCCGCTCGCCGCCCCGGTGCCGCCGCTGCCCGGGAGCGCTCCGCTGCTGTCCCCTCCGGGCAGGGGGTGCCACCCGCGCTCCCGAACCGGCCCGGCCGCCCCGCGGCACAGCGGGGAGACCGCTCCCCCGGCGCNCTCCGCCTCAGCCCAGCCGCCGCCGCTGCTGCCCCGCCGCCGCCGCCTCCTTCTCCCGCCTCATGGAGCCATGGGCCTGGGCGAGGCTCCTCAGAGAAGCGGGCCCGGCGGGCGGGGGGAGGGGGGCAGGGCCCGCCGCGGCCGGGCCGGGAGCCGGGCTTCCCGGAGCCGCCGGGCAGCGAGGGGAGCTGGAGGACTGGAGCGAGGCCGAGGGAAGGTCCTCCGCTATCCCGGCAGCCTCCTCCTTGCTCGTGAGGTAATGAGGGAAAAATGTACATAGTCCGCCAGCCTCCCGTCGGCCCCGCGCTGCCAACGCGACCATAGAGAGGGGGAGGGCGCTCTTTCCCCCTCGGAACCATAGAAACTGCGACTTCCGCTCCGCTCCCCTCCGCCTAACGGGCGGGGCGAGGTTCCCTCCCCGTCACATGATAGGGGCTGCACGTGCGAGGACAAACAGTCTCGTGGGAGGGGCCCCCGGCGCGCGGGGCTCCCCCGCCCCCACAGGGTCAGCGCGCAGCCGGGGGCGGGGGAGACACCGTCACGTGGCTGGACGCCGCTCTCCCATTGGCCAGCGAGCTCTGTGACGGCATTCCAAGGGCGGGGCGCGCTGCCGGGAACATCCATTCGGTGTCTTGGGGCGGGGAGATCCCCCCGCTGCCCTCCCCTCCCCCCCCCCGGCTCGCGGGGCTGTGGGGCCTCCCGCCGCCGCCTCAGGGCTGAGGGGAGCTCCGCGGCCTGGCCCGGTCCAGACCAGCGCCGGTGAGAGCTGCCCCGGGGCGGGTCCGCAGGCCCCTTCCGCCGGCTATCACGGGAGCGCACGTACCGACACCGCTGCTCCGGCGGGTCGCTTCGGAGTTTCCCCCGGAGGATCCCCAGCCCGGGCAGGCTCGGCCGGTGCTTTGGTGCTGGTAAAGACAGCGATAAAACCAGGCCTGGGCGCCGAGCGGGGGTTGGTGGCAGCAGCGGAGATCCCGAGTGTCACAACCCAGCTCCTTCCCTCCGCCCGTTCTACGCAACCGAGAAGCAGCTGCGCCGTGAAGGGCTCTAGGACACGTTATAAAAACAGCCTCAATTCCCTCCCTGAGCCCTCGCTCACAGCTGGGAGTTCAGGTGTTCTATCAGGGCGTGGTAGTGTCGATGTACAGCAAGGTACGTGATGGAGGAGCTCTACAGCAAAGCACAGAGATGCTTTCTAGTTTCCTCCTGAGAACTCAGGCAAAACACTTTGAAAAGCTGAAAAATGGATTTTGCAGGTCCCCATATAAGCACCCTACACATTCAGCCTCAAGTGACAAACTGGCATAGCTCTTTAAGACTGTAAAATGGAATTTCTGTGTACTGTCCTTATCTAAGCATGAAGAATAAAGGCAAGAGGAAAGAAAGTTGGAGATACCCAGTTGAATGCCAGTGGATTTTACTTCTACAGGATCTGTGTGGTTTCCACAGTACTAGGACAACACTGAAGTTACCAGCATCCTGAGGTTATGGAGTAGCATGATCCTTTCAGTCTAGACAATAGCCTTGAATAGCACCAGCTTATGGAAACTAAGGTTACTACAGGAGTCTCCAACAAATCAGGTAAGAGTAGCCTAGAGAAAGGATTAAGAGCAAGTTTTTAACTTCTGCAGTCCTTATGACAATCCTTCCCCCTCTTCCCCTCCCAAAAAACCCCTCACCCTCTGCTGACTTCATCCACAAGACCTTTGCCAACAACATAGAACAGTTCTTTGCCCTACAAAAGGCAACTTTGTAAGTGTGAACAAAGCTCTTGCAGGGTCTTTGTGAACCTGGGAGTGTTGGTGGTGTCCTTGTTTTGTTACCATGGCAATGTCAAACAAGTACTTGACCAGTTGTGCATATTCTGTTCCTGAGGCACAAGAAATACAAGGTGATCACTGACAGTTTATTCAGTTCCCTCCTTTTCATGTCTTACCTCTCGTGTTCTAATTTGTGCTGTGCCAGTCTCTTGCATTTCACGGTGGGCTTGTAAAACTGCAGGGATATTTTGATGTTTTCTTTCTTCTAGCCGAGGAAATTAGCAAACAATTCTCTTTCCTATTACCAAAGTTAAAATATCATTATACTACAATATTTTACAATGAGTGGTGTTAAGTAAACCCAAGCTAATATGAAAATGAGACTGCCATCCAGACAAATCTGGAAAAAGTTGTTTTTGCATGTGTTCAAAAAAAGTGTGAATATGAACGTTCTACTTCTCTAGTTAGAAAAATCAGGAATAAGGAATTAAATACCTTTTTTTCCTCATATAAATTCTAAAAGAACCCAGTCAAGATAAGTGCTCTGTAATTGGGTGAGGGGAAAAAAAAAGAAAGTATTCTTAAAACAGAATTAATGAAACTAAAGCCTTTGCAGAGGACACTAAAAGTGAACCAATTTGACAACCTTTCTAAAAAACTAAGGTTAAATGCACAAGTGCCCAGGGGACAATCTTTAGAAGTTTAAACATAAGTCTGCAGCTCAAGAGTCTTGCTGCTTTCCAACACTGTTTCTTCTCCCCCAAAAGCTTCTTTGAAGGCTTCAACTCTGTTTTGAGTTTACAGGTTGAACAGTTTCACTAGCATAATAAAGGTATACAAACTGCTCACATACAAAAACCTCCAAGTCCTTTATTAATGTCTTCAGGATGTATATGGTACATACAATTAACATTACACCAGCTACAGGAAGTCCTCTGATGCAAGAGGCACTTCAAAACAAGGATCCCAGAGCACCAACATAGACACACACACAGACACTACAAAAATCACTTTGAAATGATTCCCCCCACACTGCTTTTCCTTTTTTTTTGTTTTTTAATAACTTGACAGCTAGGACTTCGGAGCCATTGGAGATTCTGGCCGTGGCAGATCTCCTAGTGCAGTGGCACTGGTTTAAGAAGGCTGCTTTGGACACTGGAAGGTCAGAAGAACAAGAACTGAATGGGGTGACTGAAAGTGGTGTCGTTGTCAATGCTTTGAAGCTTGGCTGGGTCGATACCTGTGTCAGCCTCCTGCAGAACCTCCTGTGTTACAGGTGTATACACACCTCGTGTACATTTACCCCTAAGCTCAGAGCAGAGGAGAGCACTGTCCACCACACACTGCATCACTAGTTCCCATTAGTAGGCACTGACACATCAGGAGGGTTAAACAAATGGGACTGGAAAGACTTTGAAAGGGGATGAGCCTGAGAGAAATCTTTGTTCATTATGACAGATCAGTCACGATCCCTTCAGGTCACCAGGCTTCACACGTCCATCTGTTGCCATCTGTTCCCTAAACCCATCCTTTTTTTATTCAGATGCTCTGCTTAAAAATAAACCCAAACTACAAAAAGGTTCAACTCCATTCTGTACATGTTCTCCATTTCCAGAGTCATTTATCTGGCTTTAGACCTTCTCCTTCCGCTTTAGCTTGGACACTTTCTTGACAGTTCCATTCTTGTTTAGAAGCTTCAGAACACGATCCTTGTGATCCAAGACCTTTAGCATGGAGTCTCGAGCCTCGTTGATTTGATCCATCACTAGTTTACACCTCTGCATATTCCCCTGGAATGAAACACCATGGTTGTTAACAGCAGACCCTCTAGCCTAAGCAACCACTCTACCTTCTCCTAAAGCCTCTTGTAACTAATAATGCTGGGAACCCAATGTACCTATGTGGGTTTTTTTAAAGCCAGTTTATCTTCTATTAACTGCAGTAGGATCTTTTGTAATTTAGGGTAAACTAGTTCTGCTGGGTTGAGGGGCCACAGGAACCCACCTGTATCAGCTCATTGATTCGATGCAAGTCATCGTCGGTCGCTGCCTTCTTCTTGGGAATGAGTCCCTCCTGCAGGGCAGTCAGCCTCTCATACACATCGTGCTCCAGGTTGGTCTAAAAGACATGAGCATTTCATGAGAAGGTTCATTGCTAGGCCAGAAAACATCAGCCCACATTAAGAAAGCTACACAGAGAAGATGATAAATCTGTTCCCCTCTCAGCTGCTCATGTTAGTAATTCAGAAGATGGAGCCTCTGACGTGGAGTGTGGCACTATCATTCTCACTAACAGCCTAGGTACAGGATTGCTCCACTTCTGAACAAACATGGATCCTAACCAGAGCTGCTTCCCCTATTTCTCACAATACTATTCCAGGAATGCAGAGGTTTTGGGGAGTTTGGTGCTAGAATGCAGAGCACCTACCTCACCCCCAACCTGAAACAGAAGCATCCAGGAATGTGGATCAGTGCTGCCTCCTCAGATCAGCCGCACCATCCCAAACAGACGCTTCTTCACACCTGTGCATCAGCAGGAGGGAGTTGCCAATTTTGATCATCTGTACAAAATACATCAGCTCTTATGTCTGGATCAAAATCAACACTCTAAATTTCCAAGCCACTTACGCCACATTCCTGAGAAAGGGGAAAGCATGTCCCACTCCCTTTGGGCACTACACACCAGCTCCTTTATGCTCTCCCAATGTCAGATGGCCACGTACTGAGTTTGTAACAACATCCTCCTGTCTTACACAACTCTGTGCTCCCCCACGTTGTAGGAAGCTGCCAAGCCCCCTTCACCTACCAGCTGTAGTAGCTGCGCCGCGCAGAGATGGACCTTCCACCCTTGTGCACGACAGGACACACCCTTCTGGCTGGCAATCTCCTGCAGCATGGCCTTCTTCTCTTCTGGCACCAGGGAACACAAAGTATGTTATGCACATTTCAGGAGGTTGCCAGACCTCTCCTCTCAAACAAAACCACTAACCCAGACCCTGCTCCCCATACATCCTCATGAGTGAGAATGAGCAGCGTTTTATTCAGATGGGAAAACAGCTTCCCAGCCACCATTTATCTGACCACTGCTCTTGCTTATTAACAGGTTATCCATTTCCAGAAAAATTATATCCCATTTTCTCCCCATTTCAAGAATGTAGTGCTCAGTATTTCAAAAACCCTGCATGAAAAAGTAAAAGGTCTTTTACCTTTTTTACCTTTACCACTGAAATACATATCTACTCCCTCCCTGTATCCACACAGTTATGAAAACACAATCTGCTTAAGAATTTTAAGATATTATCTAAAAAGTCTGAAAAACAGTATCTGATCTCTATTTTCCTCACATTAGAAAAAGATCTTTCAAAGCCCATTAGCTGACAGGACTAGTTAGACTAAAGGTAGAATATTTTTGATTTAACTGGCAAGTTTGTGAGGTAGTAAGAAAATCAGAGAACTGAACTGCAGCATATTGCAATAGCAGCTCTCTGCTGTAAGGATTGATTGCTTTAATAAGGTTCTATCACTTTACATGAACAGACTTCTCAATAACCACACAATCTTTTCTTTTACAAAAATCCCAGTTAATTCTATGTAGCATCCTTCCCTTCCTTCCTCCTTCCTCTTGAGAGCAGAAGAGATTTAGGCAACATCCAGCTCATGGAAGCCATTAACTCACTTATCTACCCATTTCCCAAATTGCAAACAGAACCTTTGTGAGGGACTGCTTATCAAAACCAGCAAGAATGCTCCCAGGACACCCCAGGAGGACACTGAAGGGGTTGATCCTGGATGAGTGGCTGACCTTTGACGCGGACGTCGCTGTATCTCTGGAAGTGGTGGTAGGCGGCCTTCCAGGGGTTGCGGTAGTGACGGAGCAACGTGATGGGTGGCCTGGGACGCACAGGGACGTACCTCACACCTTCCTCATCTAGGAGAGCATCCAGAGACAACTCTGTCAGTGTTAAGCAGGAGATCAGCAGGACACAACTACTCCAGCAAAAGACTAGTGAGCACAACCTCATGCAACATGATGTTCTATGTGTTGAGAAAGCATTTCCCCTGAAAATCTCTCTATAGAAAATGAAGAGCAGATACTCTCCTGCTTCCTAAATACAAATACAGAATCAAGTAGCACAGAAAAAGAGAAGAGAAAATAGAGACACTTAAATAGGAAAACAAGTCACTGGAGTTGACATTACCTATATACTCCTTTGGAGGAGACTTTCGCTTCTCTGCCTTCACCAGCAAACTTTTGGCAGTGGATTTCTCATCGTCAGTGCTGTTTGTTTCCATCATGTCCCCTTCCTCCGTGGAGATGACGTGCTGCTGCTTGCGGGGTTTCTTCCTCGGGGAGGCACCAGGTGGCAAATCACTTGGAGGCATTGAAAGGTTGTTGGCCAGCAGTGCCAAAGAGGGAGACACAGTACTTGTAGTCAAAGGAGGAACTGCTGAGGGGGAGGAAAAAGGAAAATAACTCAAACCATCAGCAGTGTAAAGTTAACACACTAACATTATTTGAACACCACCTCCAACAGCAGTTCCTGTTTCAGCACATTGTGAGGAGCATGAAGTGTGTGAGCACTTCAGCTCCATATGTGTAGAATGCCAGACATTAAGCCAGCAGCAATTGGTAGGACAAGCCTATACTCTAAGAATCTTCAGTGTCTCATATACAAAAGCATAAAGAATGAGCAGAAACAATTGTCCCTCATTTCCTTTGTACTTTAAGCTTATGTTAGTTTAATGCTACAAAATGGCATCTGTGCCAACATCTGTCTTGTGTTACTGTAAAAAGGTGTCTATGTACACCAGCATGGATCACAGTCAATGGTGAGCAAGTCTCTTTTCTCTTGTAATATGTAATATATATATAAGTAGAGAATCAGATGCAATCAAATTGGGACAGCAGCACTCTCCTTGCAAGAGTCTACCTGTACTGCCAAGTCAACAGCACCATCTCAGCAGGTTACTACACCTCTGAAGTTGGTCAGTAGAGCAGCACATAGCTTGAGGGAACACTCCTTCATATTCCAAGGGAAAAGCTCCATCAGCCATGACTAAGGCTGCAGCAAAAAAATTTCCATGATGGGATCTCTTGACAATCTGGCATCCCCACAATTGCCAGTAAGAGAAAAAAGAACCCTGAAAAGCATAATTGGTATCTGCCTGTGCTCCACAGACATCTGTAGCAAGGAGCTTCTTCCACCACAGGACAACCTACAGCTTTAAGGAGAGTGATAAATCCAACAACTAAACCAGAACTCTGACACTCATGGACGTATCATTTTATCACTGAATCTTTAGGATCTGAGTTTTACTGAGCATGCCATCTGGTAGCAACCAGGCTGGATAAGTAAGGCAATATAATGAATGATTTTTTTAACTTCTAGAGAAAAATATCCATGAATTGCAGGAAAACTCCATGAAGTCCTAATCTGGTCACTAATTTGTCACATACAAGAAAGGCCTTTGGAACTGAACAGTAGGATTTGTGAGAAAAATGGAAGTTAACTGAACTGATCCATAACATACTGGTACTGCTGCTGAGTGCATGTGTTTTCAGCAAGGAATTCACACAGACTCTTTGGAGTTGGATCATTTGAACATGAACAAAGTAGTCCCAATAAAAAGTGATTTCATGGGAGACCGGGGAGAAGGCAAAGAAGAACTTTATGACTAACAAGGCATATGGGAACCCTTTGGCTGGTGTTCTGTACTACCATGAAAGAGATGTAATTTCATTTTCAGGATGGATGTGTTGAGATCCCCTAAATTTCTCCACAGTCTCAACTCAAGAAGCAATCTGATGATTAACAACCACCTACCAGATACTGGTCGCATTATGTCCATAGGCTCCACTTCCTCTTTGATTTTTATCTCTGGTACTGCTGGTCCCAGCACTGCTGACAGGGCACCACTCATGGTGGATGGAGGAGCAGGTGCTGCCACAATCGTGGTGGAGGTTGGTGGAGCAGCTGGGACAGCTCCTGGAATGGTGGAGAGTGCTGCTGCAGGCTGGGAGGTGGGACTGGCTGCTGCGATGATGGTTGGAATGGCAGAGGGGGGCTGCTGGGAGGTAGGGGGGACTGCAATGGTGGGCTGCTCCCCGCCTTGGTTGGACACTGCCTCCATGGACACAGTGACTGGAGTGGCCATGGACACGTGGATCTCAGGTTTTGGCTTGGCACTGCAATGTTAAAGAGCAAAAGCTGAAGGTAACTGCATCTCAGGCATGACCACCCAGCACAAAGTGACTCAGCCAATCTAGACTCAAGACTACTCATTTTTTTCCACACCCACAAGTGGCTCAGTAACGTGTTTAACAACAGGAGAAGGCCTCATCTCAGTTACATTTCCTCCTCCACTCCCTTTTTAATTCTATGTATTTATTACAGATGCTATTTTCTTGCACTCACTATAACCAGCAAATCTCATGAGTAATTCCAGGTAACTTCAAAATACTTGTAAAAGGATCCAGACAGTTTCACAGTGCAGACAAGAGGGACTTTTCCCCAAAGCTGCCCCCATCCTTTGTTTGCAAGAGCTCCCACTGTGGCTAAGAGTTGTAAACCAGCAAGTTATGAAGCCACAGAACTCAGCTGAAGCAGGGTAGAAGTTCCATTATCTTTCTTCAGCATTAATTTCTGAGCACTACAGAAGAAAGTTTCACAACAGCAGAGGGGTTTTTGTTTCTCTGAAAGCTCATAGACACACCTTGCAAAGGCTGCTGCCTCAGCCTCCCAACAGAACTAGTCATGTCTGTTCAAAGCCATCACACACAAACACATCAAAACAGATTAAACTTCCCAAAAGAAAGGAAAAGGCTCCAATAGCTGAAGAATAAAAATCAAACAAATATAATGAAACTCTTAGAATGCAGTTGGTTGTTTCTAAAGTCTTACCCAGCAGGCCTTGGTGACCCAGACGTGCTCCTCATGGTGCTCTCCACACGTGTGCTTGATACTTCAGGTGGCTGGGGGGGAATTAAGCTCTTCCTGACTGCCAGCCTGGAGGAGACAAAGGGATCTAAGATTCCTACATCCCTGCTGCACAGACAAACACTGAGAGCAAAGGAACCAGCCCTCTCTTGCCCAAAGCAGGACAGGAGTGACAGCCATATCTTTGCACTGTCTTTAGCATAACTGATTTGCTACAGAAAGTCTCATTTGACTTTTCCAATTAAATGTTGTGGTTTATTTTCTTTAAAGATAAAAAGGTTAGTTGCTCTGGCCTGGTCTCACCCCTATTTAAGGCTTCTCCAGGAATAGCAGCTTGACTTTCATCCTGCCAATCAGCATCATACTGGGACTGCCAGGCTCCCAACAGTGGGCAAAGGGAGACCTGGCCAGGCCTCTGTCCTCCCCTGCTCTTTCAAGACTGAGCAAATCATCTAGAACTGAACAGTGCTCAGGAATCTGCTTCACTTAGCTGGAGCAGACTGTGTCAAAGCCTGACTCCAAGTCCTCAGGCCCTGACTGTGGATGTCAGGCAGCACAGGGCTGGATACAGAAAAGTATTTTAGAGACTGTTGAGTCTCCTGCAGGGCTGGAAGTCAAACTGTTGTCCAAAATAATCAACTTCTCAAATGGAAACATTCCTTAGTGATCTACCTCTGCTTCTTTAATTTCTTCTTCACAGCCTGCAGCTTCTCTGCCTTATAAAAAATGTTTCCACACAAATAAAAAGATACACAATTTTAGTCTCAGAGGACACATCAGTTGCAAATGTTTCCAGTCATTAGCTGGGAGGAAATGCATTGTTCATTCTAAAGCTGTCTCTTGCCTCTTTATTCAGGCATTTAACATTACAGACAACATTATTTTAAGAGTTTAAGTTACTCCCTCCCTTGTTCCTAATGAGATTTCACAGCAGGGTACTAATCTTATCCTTTCTACTCATCCACATATTTTTCCAAGAAAAGCACTGAAGACAAAGCACAGAATTCTAATTTTAGTAGATTATGAACACTTTGTTTTTTATTAAATTAAGCAAGGAAGCCTCAAGTCCACTTTCCCTCAAAAGGTCATTTCCAAGAGCTAGGACACAAACCGTCCTTAATCTTATTACCAACACTAAGAGAAAATTATCTCCTACCCAGAGGGAGGAAGAGCAGCATGTTCACAGATCAGCAGGTTCTTCACAACCTCTGCTGACTGAATAATCTGCCAGAACCTTTCTTATCCCCACTGAAATGATTCCATTTAGCCAGGCTAGACTGTCGTGCAGATGTCATTTACTCACCCATCGGTGGTTGGTTTCTTGCGGAGGATGCTCGGGCGCGGGGAGGAGCCCTGGGCTGGAGCACTGGCACTGCCACTCTGGCTATGGGTCTGCACAACCGTAGTTGCTGCAGAAGCTGTGTTGAATGTGTTGCTAATAGGATTGGCTACAATGGTGGCTCCATCTGCCAAGACTACTGCTGGGCGGGATGGACATGGACACAGCAGAGAGAAGAACAGATACAGAGAGAAAAAGCAGCAGTTACTTCAGGGAATCTGATGACAAGAGAGGTGTTTGCAGAGAACGTGTTGTCCACACTCCCTTGACTCTCTCAGTCTTTAGCTGCAGTGCTTTCAGAGTACTTTGTAAGCAGTACCCTTACTACAGGCAATCTGACCACTGAACCTTCTGCAGGGAAGATGGAAACTACCTCCTGCCTAACAACTGCTGCTGGGGAAATCATCTTTTCCAGAAGAAATGGAAAATGCAGAAATCACTAGGGAGATCACCAACACAACCGGGTCAACAGAGTAACGCCCTGGTAGAGGCTACGTGGCAATGCCTGTCACATGCATGTAAGCACCATCAGCTGTGTTTATGTTCTGACCTTCTGCCAAAGCCTATTTGGCCAACTAACTGATGCAGAGCAGTTAGACAGGCAGGAAGTCACCACGCAGTGTGTCTGCCAGCTTTGCAACAGCACCTTCTCTTGGATTTCCATATCCCATTTCTTCTGGAAGTTGTTGGGGCTTTCATCAGACCAATCATTTTTAATGAAAGATGGAAAGACCAGGTTATGAACTGGTGAAGGTACCTGGATGTATTTTCATTGCTACTGTGATCTGATGTGTAGCTGGAGCAGTTCAGAGAACGTCATTTACTTGTAAATGACTTTTCTCACAAAGCCTTTACCAAAGGGGCTTCTTTAAGCTCAGGCACTACCAGTCTTTTCCACTGAAGTAACCCATTAGAGGCTCCCCACACACTCCACCCAATACACTTAAATTAAGAAATAGGTAAAAAATATTTTCTAAGAAAATGAGTGTATTTAGTGTCCACTACTGGACCACTGTAAGAGAGACTGTAAGAGAAACTACACTTAAATTAAGAAATAGGTAAAAAATATTTGCTAAGAAAATGAGTGTATTTAGTGTCCACTACTGGACCACTGTAAGAGAGACTGTAAGAGAAACTACACTTAAATTAAGAAATAGGTAAAAAATATTTGCTAAGAAAATACGAGCGTATTACATGTCCACTACTGGACCACTGTAAGAGAGACTGTAAGAGAAACTACACTTAAATTAAGAAATAGGTAAAAAATATTTGCTAAGAAAATACGAGCGTATTAAATGTCCACTACTGGACCACAGGGACTATAAGACCATTATTCAGAGAAAAAGAACAACAAAACCAAAAAAAGCCAAACTTGCAGGCCAGAAGTTCCATTGCTTTGAGTAGGTCCCAGCAGGGACTTTGCTGGTTGCTCTTACCTGAAGTCTTGGTGTCAGCTTGTGGCTGCTGAGCACTGATTGGTGCTGGCTGCAGGCCCTGCGTGCCGATTGGTGCAGCGGGGTGAAGTCCTTGCGTCCCAATTGGTGCTGGCTGAATGCCCTGGGCACTGATTGGTGCTGGCTGGATCCCCTGGGTGCTGATGGGTGCTGGCTGGATGCCCTGGATGTGCCGGGCGTGAGACGCGTCCACGGTCATCAGCTGCATGGGGTTGAGGTGGACAGTGGAGGCCACGCCAACACCAGTCTGGGCAGTGATGGCCGAGTTGGGTGCCTGGGCTGAAACTGGGAGCAGAACAGACACCTCATCACACCTGCCCGGGGGGTCACCTCAGTTCCCCCCAGCACCTCTTGCTCAAAGACTTGCTTTCAAAGACTGCTTTGAAAAATTAATTTGCCAGCCCTCTTGTTGCAGTAGGAAATTTGAGAGTGGAGAGGCCAGGTTGTCTACTAGAACTAAACATTAGTGTCCATTTCCATTCCATTTTCTATTTCAAAATGCAGCAGGAGAGAAAGGATCAAGTTTAACTCTATCTGCAGTCAGACTCTGTTTCTGTACACAGCTTCCAGTCTCAGAAATCTGTGCATGATTTCTGTTCACAGTCTTATTTTACAGTGCTTCCAAGTACCAACACTTGGCATTTTTCCTGCCTAAAAAGAAGTAATTAAAAAAAATAGAAGCCTAAGCCATTTCTTTTCAAAAGACAGTCCTTTCACAGAGCTCATTACACCAATTAGAAAACTCCAAACCTTTAACTGTACAAAAACAAGCATAGAAAGCAGAGACTTGAGTATAATTACCTTAAAATAGGGCTTACTTCATTCTACCCTTTCCCCAGCCACATAATCAGAAAAAATGTTTTCCTAGCACAAGTGGACAACCTGTTCTAAGCTGAGTACAACCTTACCTGGCTCAGAACAGGGCTTGCAATTACAGGTTGGATCCCACAGCTCAAATGAACACAACATCTTTTTGTGGCAGGACAATGTTGCCAATGAAGCAGCTGTTCTAAGAAGTTCAATTCATTTATTTGAATTTACAGCTCTAAGCAGCTACGATTCCATCTTTCCAGATCCATTATATGGCACATCACACATCCCTGGCAGCCCTTGGCAGTACTGTTAGACCACCTGCAGCTCATATCTACAGAACAGTGCTGTGATTTCTGCAGCCATACACAGAATGCAAGTGCAAACTTGCCAACAAAGGCCTTGCTTGCTAACAATGGAGAGCCCTCTCAGCACAGAGCAAGCTGGTTCTCTCATTGTCACAGGATTTCCATCAAGTTCTTGTGCTGACAAGACACTCTAAAACCAGCTGTCAAAAACCTCAATCCATCCCTAGGTCCCTGAAAATGGCTCCTGTATGAAGAGCAGCTCGTTCATTCTCTTAGTGCAACACCTTAGGTGAAACACTCTTATTGTAGAACTTTTGATCCAACAAAACCCTTTTGGGAGACTACATAAAACACAACCAGCATTTGGAAAGCCAAAGCCAACATTCTTCTTCAAAATTCTGCATTAACTCTCCTTATCTCTATCTCAGTGTTCTTTTAAGAAGTCTCTGTGTTTTTATCCTCATCTCAGCACAGGTGCATGTCCCTCCTGATACCCTGAATCCTCTGCTTTGAGCCATCACCAGTTACTGCCATAATTAATACCTTCAAATGATGCTTCAAGCCAATTTAACAAGCAAAATGCTTCTGTCAATGAGCTCCTGCTGAAGAACTTACTTGTGCTTTTTTAAAGAATTAGCATTAGTCTATCATCACCAAAACTGGGTCTCCTGACAGGCTGCAATCTTCTATCAGGGACTCCATAACCACTCAACACTAAGTACCACCCCTCACCTGCACATTCTCCTCTAAAACCTTCAGCCAAAGTCCCAAGAAGATATAAAAGAAGCTCAGTTGTCCCTTTTGTGAGTCATTTAATCATCCTGAAGCTCACCTCAAATCCTGACATGACTTATAGTCAAGACTTGCAACTTTTCACTGGAATTTCAGTGACAGAGAGAACAGGCCCCAGCAGCTCATCAATTCCCTGCACATAGTTTCCTGGTCAGCAAATGGGCTTTGCCACCTCCAAATCCCCTCCATACTGCTCAAGGGTAACATGCTCCCAGCAGAGACAGATATTCCATGAAATTCCAAATCATGCATATTCCCACTGTTTGGATGGAAGTGATCACATTATAGAGAACAATCCTAAACAACCCAGTGAGGTGAAATGCTCCAAATTTTGTCACAGAATGACATAGATCCAGTTGACTATGTGGGCTCACATTACACAATTTTTTGACTGCAGAAGTTCACACTATTTGCTCCATTCTTTCAAACAGAGCAGTAAAAATATGCAATGCAGCTTATTTTTTATGGTTTTGGTTCAGGTTTCTCTCTCAAACTGCACACTCATGTGGCAAGACATTAAAAGGGGCTTGTCAGAACACTAGGGAATGAAGATACATCAAATTGCTGGTTTGGAGGAGATGAAATGTCTTGATTTGTAGAATTAAAACCTTTTGCTTATGGAGATGCAAATCCTTGGATATCAAATATGAACCTCCTGAGAAAACTGTTACTCAGTGTATTTAATAGGCCTCTGAAGTAGTTGAATGCCCCTTTCCATGAGTTTTCCCTTCAGCCAACAAGACTTTTTGTGATGAATTGTCAGAATCAAGCAGACAAGTCTCTGTATCTCTAAAGCTCATAGGTAAACAAGTGAGCAAAGGGGCAGCTCTTACCTGGGTACTGGCGGATGGTGGACACTGAGCTGGTGATGGGGGTGTAGGTGTGTGCAGTCAAGGGGTAGGCAGAGGGTGGGTAGGTTGGTAAGAAATACTGGAACTGGACAGGCACCGACTGCCTACAGGCATCAGAGAGAGCAAGTGTTACACACCTTTCAACAATTCACCTCCAACTTCTGCTCTTGGGCCACTCCTGAGTTTTATAATCTCATCTATCATAACCTATCAACTATCTCAACTACCACGATTAATTCATAACTACCAAATCCTCTCCCACCACCCCAGGTGTTTAAAAACCCCATTACTTCCAAAATATCAGAACCTAGCAGTGCAGCAAAACCTACTCACACACATTCTCATCCACAGAGCTGTTATTTCCCCACCTGTTGTCATTTCTGGTCTCCATTGCTACGGGGTTTGGAGAGGCCCGGTGACTAGAGAGGGGAATGAGGTTACTCCTCTCTGCTGTGTAATCAGACTGGATCCGGGGAGAAGTGTGTGTGATCTGCTGGGGAACCACTTTAGCTGCACAAAGACAAGCAGGTTATCACTTGACAGCCAAAGGAAAAGCTGGTAAATACTGCAAAGACAAGAGTAATTCTCCTGGCAAAAACTCCTTCCCCTTCAACCCCCCAAAACTGCCCCATCCCCAGATGATTTCCCATCCACAGTGATACATTTCCTAAATAGGCATAAAATAAAAGGGAAAACAAAGCATTTTTCATCAACTGAGAGCAGAATATATGGATGTTGTAAATGCATATATAAGTTATAATTGCTAACAGAGTCAGTTACTCCAGTGCTCAAGTGAAGTTAATTTTTTTAGCTCAATCCTTTCTGCTGTCAAGAACTCATTTATCCAGCTTTTCAAAGCAGAACTTGACAGAGATCAAGGAAACAAGATCAAGGCAGACAAGTACATGTAGATAGAGGCCACAAAAAGAAAGAAAACACCTACAAAAGCTCTGTAGGAAACCCTATGTACAGAGTTAATTTGACTCCTCAGAAACTGATGGTAGGGAAAGATACTACAAGATTTTAAAATAAGAAGTGGGTCAGCAGGAACACAGAGATGAACACAAGGAAACTTGTGCAGTTCTGTAGGAAGAATCTCAGGCAGATTTCACATCCAGGCAAATAAAATTCCTGCCTTTAGACCTTAGTGTTTTACCTCCAAATGAAGACACTAATCAGACTTGACTAGGCTACACCTAACACCTCAAGAAGCACAGGAAGGAACTTAAATATATAAAAAAAAGAAAAAAACCTCTGAGAGCATATTCCATCACCAGTTACAGCTTCTAGTACATATAAGGCAGGTTCTGAAATGCCAAAAGGCCCAAATTTTTAAAAAATCAATTAAAAAAATCAATTTAAAAAAAAATAAAAATCAAGTGAGTTAATAAGCTATTTTATTACTTACTCCTCCTCCAACATCTATTCCTTCTTGCTATTAAAAAAAGTTATGCCACAGCAGACCTGTTAATTGGTTTCTCCCAGCTTGAGCTGATTTTCTTCCCCTCCTTAATTAAGAACAAATTTCTTCCCCTCCTTAATAACAAACTAGCATATATGGAAAAATCAAAGCATCAGTTCCACACACTGGAATCACTCACCAACTGGGATGTTTGAGGTCGTGACAGCTGTAGCATGGGAAGAATGGGAGGGCATTGTCATGGTGACAATGGTGCTTGTAGGCGCTTGGGTGTGAGAGACAGAACCTAAAGAAGAAAAAAAATAAACAAAATATACAAGATTTTTCTACAGAGCCCTGTCACACCAGCAGATCTACATCCAAATAAAGAGGGCAAAAACCCCAACCCACACAACCTCCTTGAAGAACCCACTCATTTCCCTCCTGAAGTCTGCTCAGGCACTTCCAAATGCAGCTTTTAGCATAGATAATTACTCAAAAATAACCAGATTCCATCTTCAAGGAGCTAAAACAACAAAAAGCAACAACAAAAGCCCCATCCCACAAGTCTTCCCCCATAGCATGATGAATGCTCACCAGCTGTGGTTGCTGAAGCAATGGTGTTTGTTGCCAAAATAGGTGCCACTGTTGCTGCTGCCACTGGAGTACCAGTACTGAAAATGGTTTTCTATGAAAATAAAAGGAAAGCATCCAGTTAAAAGATGAGTACATTTAAAATACAGCATGAAGCCAGGTTGCATTGACTGTAAAGAACATGGATTTCTAACCTAATGCTAAATCTTTTCCCAAATTTCATCTTAGCCCTCAAGATACAAACAAAAGACACGTCTAGAAGAAGCAGGGTTGGGGTTTTTTGCAGTTTACCTGAGCCATGGTGTGGAGCTGTGGCTTCTGTGTCCCTATAGCTGGGTGGGAGGGCAGCGTAATCCGGGCTGTGTCCCTGGGCTGGGCAGGCCTCTGGATGCTGATAGCTGCAGAAGGTGGGTGCTGCTGGATAGACAGGGTGGGGCGACTGGAGAGAAAGGAAAATAATCATCAAGATCACCTTGGGGATACTAAATAGGAAAGACAAAACTGCAGGGACACACCCGAGGCCTCGGTCTCCTCCCCTGTGAAAGCAGCACTGGTATCAAGTACATGGTGAAGCAGTTCTAAGGAGTTTGAACCACACTGTTCTGCTCTCATCTGTACCCAACTAGGAGGGCAGACCTCTCAGTAACTCCCATCAGGGCATAAAAGAAACTTCTTCCAAAATTCATGTGCCATTTTTCACTGTGTCTTCATAAAAAAAGATGGGCCCAATGAGCTACAAGTTCCTCCACCAGAAACTCTGCTGGCTCCAGGAAGCAGGATTCAAAACTGATTCATTAAAGTCTTTCCTTCCCAGAATACAAGCAGCAGTTCACATTTATAGTAACTTTCATTCAGGGAATGTGTGAGCATTACTATTTTTGTATGATATCATCCCACATCTCGAGGATTCTCAGCTCTGGATGATTTAACACGTATCCTGCAGCCTCTGTGAAGTCAGAGCCCTGCAGATTTCAGTGTCTTTACCTGAGGGTTGACTCTGTAGCATGTGCTGCTGTTGTAGTTATCACAGGGGACTGAGCTCTCGTGGCAGAGACTGTGGCCACCACAGCAGGAGGGATAGTGCTTGAAGTTGTCACAGGAGGGCGAGACTATTAGAAAAAAAAAAAGAGTCAAAAAGACATATTTAGAAAAGAACCTCAGCTGTTCAGAGAATAATTAGGAATTACTTGGCTAAAAGTGGTTTTCCTGCATCTTCTCACTAAGTTCTGGCATTCTAAGACATTTCCAGTCTTTCTGAAGTGATCTGCAAGCTCCTAAGTAGATCAATCCTCAATTTCAAAGCAGGTACATCAGAGGAATCAGTAATCAACAGTTAACAAGACCAGATCTCTTGAAGGTCTTTAGGAAAAAACAAAGGTTGGTTCCCCTCAGAATAAAAAGAAATCCTGATCCAAGTATATACAGGAAGTCAAAAGTGAATATAGGATCCTAATTGAAAGCATGAAGATGTTTAACCCTAACACTGAACACTGGTACTGTTGTAGGGAGATGACATCCACATTCTTCTTCTTATATGTGTACATAAACTGAGATATACAGAAATGATATTTAAAATTAATAACATATTTAATAACATAATTATATTTTAATATATAAAAATATATTGAAATGTTGGGGGTTTTTAATTCTACATCAATACGTATATTTAAGACTAAATCACCCCAAGCATATCACACCAGATTTTGCAGGATTTAAAACTTGAGTATATCTGAACTAAACCAGTTTCTAAGCACTTTGAGTAAAAAAAACCCCTATTTCTGGCACCAAGTCTATAACAGATATAAAACCACAGGATTAATGCAACTATTTCCCTACTTGCTATTAGAAACTGGTACCCATGAGACAAAAAACTGGAAGAGAGCTGCCTGAGCCCAGTAAATCCACAATGAAAGGTTATATATCCCAAGTCAGTGCCAGGAAGAACCTGGAGGTGGTGTCTGCAGAGCTGCCTGGCTGCTACCTGCCTGGATTGGCTGGTGGATGATGTGCTGGACTGCTGGCTGAGCTGTCGCTGCGTTTGGCAACTGGGATGCTGGTCTCAGGACTGTGGTCACTTTAGAACTGGACATCACTGCAGCAGCTGCTGCACCTGGGGAACAAACCAAGTGTTAAAATACCTCACACCCAAACAGCTCCATTATAGCTGCAGAGAGACTCCAACGTGAGCTGGCATGAATTTCACTTTTAGTGTATTTCATGTGTATGTCCATTCAGGGGACACTGGTTTAAAAGTAAGGCTTGCAACACACACATAAGGTTCACAAAGTATGTGGAGAAGAGCAGGTATTATTTTAAATCAATTGGCTTTACTGATATCTCTTATTCCCCTATAATAACCTTATATTACAAATCTAATCTTATTTTACTCCAAGCTATGGAAGTCAGTAGAAATAATTTAGTGTGGTTACTGGGCTAATGTGGAAATAAGTCACCTGATACCAACAATAATCTCACTTGCACTTGATGAAGCTCAGAAAAAAAATACACATGCAATAGAAAAAACAAACAAAAAAAGGCCTTTTAAACCTGCAATTTGACTAATTAGTTTGCTGCCTCCTGGCCATAAGAAATCACTGCAGAAGGCAAACAGCCTTGAAATCATTTGATGAACTAGACCAAATACCTTCTGTAGAGGTCACTAATTGAAATTATGACCTCAAAAGTTAATATTCAAGCTGCCAGAAAGGGCAGGAAGAAAAAAGAAAACAGGCAATAAGTGACTCTACAAATTTGTGGCAGCTGTCCCACAAGAATCAAGTGAATATTTTACTTCAGCTACAAATAAAGCTGCACAGTCCTTCCACCTACTCTGGTAAAAGAGGGTTAGGTCTATGAATTCAGATCAGCTTAAGTTAAATAGGCACCTAACCTTCAAAATGCAGAAAGTGCATGAGTGCACAAAAAAGCCCAAGTGATCCTGTGACAGGCAGGTACAAGAACAAACCTCAACTGCTCACGTGCCACAGGTGAGCAACACTCACTACCACAAATGTAGGTGACATTTGGCAGGACAAGTCAGTCTGTGGGTATTTTTATTGAAAGCCTTCACTGCTTTAACAGCTCAGAACTAGAGAAACAGCACCTGGCACCTGCCAGCACTGAAAACAGCCACACAGCCCTGCCCTACAGGACTGAAGACAACAGAACTCTTGAAAGCCCAGCAGTCACCTGTTTTGCCAGCAGTTTAACAGCTGTAGTATTAGCTGTGTTAGGAGTGAGGAGGATTTTAGAGGTGAGAGGCTGTGAACAGAAGGCAGGGGTAGCACAGCTACATCTTTACCTCGGGGTAGGTGAGAAGCTCCAATGTGTAGTGGAGGCCCAGGAGCACTACTTCTGATGATGGACATCTGCACGTTGGTAGCCATGATGTGGTGCAAGTTACTAGGATGCCCCTGCAGAGTTAAAGAAACAATATGAGCTGTTTGGACAAGAATTAATGGCCACACTATTACTGTATTGACATCCCAAAGACAGAAAGATTTTTGTAGAAATGCTTGGTGTACAAAGGTTGCATGCACTATTTGCTGGGTGGAGAAAGAGGCCAGGATTTCATACAGGATAAAATTACACACCTGCTGACATGGTGTGTGGAAGATGTAAACATTTATTTATTGCACAGGTTGATTCTTCTGGTTGGCACACAGGTGAGAGTCAGCCAGCAGTCACCCACATACCAACCAGAGACAGCCCTTCAGGCACAGATTCACACCACCCCTCCAGTACAGTTGAGAGAATGGTGGGAACCTGGAAAATGCTGCAACAAATTAATTCTATTTTTTTTAATTCTGGACTTCCCAGATATATTAATATAAGATTAACAATCCACTGAAACTGCTGCACATCTTTAGCCAGCCTAACTCAAATCTGCCTAAAGGCACTTCATATCAAAACTCTCATCACTAAACCTCTGAAGTCTCAGTGTTCTTGCAAACTACTTTCAAACCACAAGGACTGGCTCTGTAGTCAAAATTTAGAGGGGAAGATAACATTTCTAAAGCATTATCTGCACCTCCCCCTTCTAAAATTTTGTCACGAGTGGTTTAATGTGGATACACTGCAAACCCATGAACTGTCCACCAGTCTCTTCTGATCTGTTCCCAAGAGAGCTAAAGAGCACTGCAGTGAGGATCCCAGCAGCTTGTCTGCACTAGAAATTCTCTGAATGATACTGGAACAGCAAAAGCTTTTAAGGAAGGACCCAGCTGCAGAGCAGCTTTTGGATCCAGCTCTGCTCTCACAGTCTCTCTGTGCTACATCAGTTGGGTGATTACAACAAATCAGCAGCTTTCTAAAGAGCTAGTGGTCTAAAGGTCCAAGTAGAACTGATCCAACAACCAGTGGCTACAGAAGAGGGAAACCTGCTCTCTCTACCTTCCTTCCCACCTTCCTTGTACCAAGATTAGTATTGATCTGACCATTCAGTGAGCTGGGACAGAAAAAACAAACAAAACCCAGACCTGTTGCCCACTGATCGTTGCCACAGGAATTGTTGGAGCCTGGGGAATGCTGCTTTCCATGGTCACAGTAACTTGCCCAGGAACCTTGGTGGGAGCTGAGAGAGTAGAGGGTGGAGCAGGAGCAATGGGCCGGCTGGGCATGGTGGGCTTCAAAGGGGGCTACAAGAAACACAAAGATAGAAACTTCAAATGAAAGCCCAACATTGAAGCAGAAATACTTTTTGAGGGTCAAAGCCTGGAGAGATAGTCAGCTCTGTGCAGGGATAAATACAGTGAAGTATCTGGAAAGGAAGGACATTGGTCATTTAGAGCTATTCTATTTTCGTTTAGGGCAAAAGAAAGAGCATCTTCTGTACTGGAAATGTGCATTTTCTAACAGAGCATGAGTCACAAGTGGAATCGGCTAGGGTCTGGTATTCCCCTACAGACACTGGGTGTTAACAGTTAATCTGATATTCTCATCCACTCCTGTACAGAAAGGGAAGATATCACAAACGGATGGAAATCACTTTTCTCTTAAGAGCTAAACAAAAAACATCCCCCTCAAAAATAACACTGTGACACTACGAAGTGCTCAGTGTACCACAGGAAACAGCTAAGCCCACAAGGCAGTGCACAGTCAGCAGAAGCACACAGGAAAGCTTAAGAAGCAAGGGCAGAGAAGTTTTGGGTGAAATTTATTTTTGCTCAGCACTCTAACTTGTAATATAGATTGTAATTTTTCCCCTCTATGAACTGTGAACTTCCTCATTACCTTCATGAGTCCATCTGAGAAGGAAAGTGGCACAGCTGGAGTCAAATGTGCTGGTGGTGCTGTCACTGTCACGGGGGCACCGGACTGGACAGGGTGGTGCTGGGTCAACATCTGAACCTGGGGATATGGCCGAACCACCACCGGCTCCTGCTTCTCCTCTCGAGGTTGTATGGAGCTGCCAGGGCCAACGTGCTCCCTGGGAGCAACTTCTGACTCACGACTTGATTCATCACTCACTAGTGGGAAAAAAGAAGAAGGGAACTCTGAAGAAAAAGGTGGAAAAAGTTAACAAGTTGACATAGTCACCCACCAGGAGAACCCTAGGGACTCTAGCACTGCTTCTGCCAGTCCTCAGAACTGATGGGCCTGACTTGTAATGCTGAGCAACCTGGGGTCACCTCTGAGAAGTCCAGCTAAACACCTTCTTCAAAGAAACACTGACTCATTTTTCTTTCAAGTGAAAAGCACATAATTATCTCAGCAACTGCCATAAAGTCCCACATCAAACACATTTCATTTAATGCATGATGTATCTGGACATCAAGCTGAAAAACAAGTATAAACCCTGCTGAAAATGAAGCTGCTCCCCCTGAAACTCTTCTGGGAGGCTGCTGGAAACCTGTCATCTTGTCAGGGCAGCAGTGACCAGGTTCAGGGCTCCCACCCCACTCCCAGCTACGTGAAACGTTCCCCTGCTCACGCATTCAGAGAGGAGCAGAGTGGTGCAGGCAACCGAGCAAACGCTTGGCTTAAAAACAGCCAGGGAACGGCTCTGCCCTGACGCTGCTTTTCAGAGCCCGCAGCTAAATCGATTTCCACGTTGTTTTTCCCGAGACCGCTTCTGGGCTGCCAGCCACACGCCGGGGCCCTCCCGCTCCCTCTGCTCAGCGCCTGGTCCCGGTGCACCCCAACCCCGCACCCCGGGACCAGCCTGTCCTTAGAGCCGCCGCTGCCCGCGGGGCCCGGAGCCCGCTTACCTGTGCCGGCGGGGGCGATGAGCCCCGTGGAGCCGCTGGTGGGGATGGGCGGAGGCGCTGGTCCCAGGCCGGCGGGCGGCGCGCCCGAGCGGGGGAACTGCTGCGAGCTCATCTCCGCCTGCGGGCACCGCGACCGTTACGTTGCGTCACCGCACGTCACACAACCGGCGACCCCCCCCTCCCGCCCCACAAGGGGCGACGACACCCCCGGCGTGCCCCCCCCAGACCCGCCCAGCCGTGCCGCCGTGAGGGGCTGCAGGGCCCGGATGTTCCCGGGAGCGCGGCGGTGCCCGGGGCCGCCCCTGCCCGCGCCGAGCGGAGCCCGCAGCGCCTGGCCCAGCCCTGCGCTCCTCTGTCCTGTCCTGTTC
>VYZX01034198.1:0-12266 GCA_013401335.1 Brachypteracias leptosomus
ACATAAATATGAAAAAAAACTTCACGGTGATGGTGACAAAGCACTAGAAGAGGCTCCCCAGGGAGATTGTGGAATCTTTTTCTCTGGAGGTGTTTAAAACCCGCCTGGATGCGTTCCTGTGTGACCTGATCTAGGTGATCCTGCTCCGGTGGAGGGATTGGACTAGATGACCTTTCGAGGTCCCTTCCAATCCCTAACATTCTGTGATTCTTTGATGTCTCATGCCATTTGTCTTAGGGCATCTTACTGATGCCACTCCAGAAGACTGCAAGTCTGAGGAGAGGAGACGCCATTGCTTTCTACAACTACCTGAAAGGAGGTTGTAGTGAGGCTGGTGTTGGTCTCCCAAATAACTAACAGGACAAGAGGTAATAGCCTCAAGGTGCACCAGATGAGGTCTAGATTGGCTATTAGGAAGAAGTTCTTTACTGAAAGAGTGGTTAGGCACGAGAACGGGCTACCCAGGGAAGTGGTGGAGTCACCATCCCTGGAGGTGTTCGAAAAATGAGTAGATGTGGTGCTTTGGGAACATGGCCTAGGGATCAGGGAGATGTTGGGATAAAGGTCGGACTTGATGATCCCGGAGGTCTTTTCCAGCCTAAATGATTCTATGATTCTGTAGAGACTATGTGACATATCTGCCAGCCTCATATAGATGTCTCAGACATTCCAAGGCATCACAAAGGACAACAGACACCTACATACAGGAAACTGAGTCTTGCGTTACCTGTCCTGTTCCATTGGACTCTCATGAACTTCACAAACTACATACTTTGTGCAGAAAGTTATCTATTTTCCTTAAAATATTCCAGTGTGACTTTTACAAGAAGTTTCATTTTTAGAGTTTATATTTTCAGGGGAAAGTTGGATAAAAATACAGTGTAGTGGATACTTGCATATAGCTCAGGTTTATGTAAGCTGGAGTTTCATACACTGACACAAGCCAGAATTTGACTATTGTTACTGCTATAATGGTCAGATCATGATTTATCTCTTTTTTACTTCTTTATTTTTTTAATGCTGACGTTAGAAGATAGATTCCTTGATCAATACCTGTCTCTAATGGCAGCATTTCTGCTATGACAACATGGTGCTCTCATATTCATTAATTGTTCTTTTCCTACTGTTTTCTACAAACATCAGAAAATCAACCGCGGCACATGTTTGGATTTCAGCTGTGTAAACATATACTATGCCAGTACTCTAGTTTTCATACATGCAACGAGCAGCTTAGAGTGTACAGTCTAGGGATTTGTTAGTGATAAATGTGTTGCTAACATCGGAGGTGAGGATGATTGCTTTCTTTCCCAAAAGTGCTCCAGTCGTAATAGTGTCCCTATCAGAAGCAGAGCGAACAGAGGCAGCTTCATCGTGCAGTGGTACTGCAAACCCGCACTGGGACCCTCCTTTGCTTCAGCTCCTGTATGAGTCTGTCTTTCCTCAGCAGACCCATGTAATTGAGAGGAAAGGGGCAGTCCACCATTTTGGGAAATATTGTCTCAGGGTGTCTGCGGGCTCAGGTGGGAAGCAAATACATTTGAGTAGCAAAGTTAAGATTTTGTTCCTTATCCCATGTGTGAAGACTAGTATTTTTATTTTGCTTTTTTAAATGGAAGGAGAATTTCTGTTCCTCATGCTGAACTAAATGTTGCCTTTTCCCTATAGTTTTTCTCTACTATTCCATTATTTGTGCACCTCTGAATTTCCTGTGAAAGTATTCTTTGTAGTGAAGATTGAGAGACATTGTTAGAAAATTTCTCTCAAAATGAGTTATCAGTTTACAAAGTTAGATCCTGGAAAGCTGAAACCAGTGCATTAAAGCCAATTTCCAGCAGTTACAGAAGACATTTTCCTAAAAATCCTTTACACATTTTGATGAAGCGCAGCACATTCTCAGACTGGTTGAAAAATGTTATAGAAATACAGAACCGAATGAAAGAAAAGCACAAGGTCATTATATTTTCTGTGACAAAAATGAGGCCAAATTCATGACCAGCATAATCAGGTTCAAGCCCACTGACTTTGGTGGACCTCACTTATGTCAAGTGTCAGGCTGGCTCATTGAAAATAATACTGTGGTCCCCCTTTGATCTACTTTAATGCTAACCAAACCTGTGCATGTATAGAAATTCTCTGTAAACACCAGACACCTCTACCACCTCGGTTGATCTACTTACTGGGCTAAGTACTAGTGGTAAGCATTTAAAAGATCAGGATGCTAGTGTCAAACAATATGGAGTTATGGAGATATACCAAATACGTTGCCTGTGGAGTTTTGTGGGGTTTGGGGTGGTTTGTTGTTTGGGGATTCTTTTACTCTTTCCCCGCCCCCCCCCCCTAAAATAACTAGAATACCAATAACATATTATTGAACGGATTTTCCTTTTTTCATTACTTACACAGCACTGTGCAGCAGCAATTGATATATAACCCACTTCAGAAGGCACCATACTTAAATGAGTATTTCTTATTCAGCCAGCATTATTACTAGAATGATAGTTTTTTCTGAAAAAGAATGGTGAAATCTGGATTTCGCTTACCCAGTCAGAAGGAAAAAAGCCTGTGCAGGGTGAAAATATGAGGACAATAATATTTTCTAATCACCCTCTCAGGTTGGAAATGATTTTGCTGTCCTAACACCCTGGAATGCTATTATTTTCTGGAGAAATCTCTCGTAAAATTAGTAATGGAAAGAATATTTTGAGTCTGAATAGCATGCCTATGTGAGGGTCTGAAACCATGCAGATTCTAGCATCTGGGAGTGAAATCTCACTGTTCAGCAAGCTGCTCTGGATAGTGTGGATAGCTCTGGCAGCTGGAAACACCTATACAGAAGTGCCAACAGAAATAAGTGGTTGATTTGGCTTAATTGTAGTTTTCTAACCAAGATGTTTCATTTAAAATCTCTGTCTTTAACATGCACACACATAAACAGATATATGTTCTTTCATGAAATCACTGCTAATCTTTTTGACATCAAGTCCACATATCTGATCAAAATGGTCAGAGATTGGTTTTGTGGTCTTCACAGCAGTAGGCAATAGAGGCATATACATATTTATGCCTATATGACTTTTTGAATATGTATTTCAAAACACACATTTGATTTTATGTTTGGTACGTGCTTGTGTCTGATTTTTTTTGGTGAACTTTTTCACAGCTGTGATGAGAAGCCTGGTAGAGCAAGGTGGTGGCAGTCCACAGCTGAGAGCTACTGGTGTGTACATGTGTGAACCGTCTGAGGATGGCGTCCTTTGTTTTGCTGCTGGGGGATTCATCTGGGAAAAGTCCCACATACAACTCTTGCAGCACTTGACAGTGTCATGCTTAGTTCCCAATAAGAGCATGTTGGGAGGATGGGATCCCTTATCCCATGACTCCCAGGAGCATGGGTCCATTGTGGTTTCCTGATCTGTTGTGTGGCTCATGCATGGGACCATGCTCAGGATGTTTTGCTGAGAGCTTTGAACTCGTGTCACCTGTAACTTCATGTAGTTTATATATTA
The DNA here is from genome assembly GCA_013401335.1 of Brachypteracias leptosomus. Classification (NCBI taxonomy): domain Eukaryota; kingdom Metazoa; phylum Chordata; class Aves; order Coraciiformes; family Brachypteraciidae; genus Brachypteracias; species Brachypteracias leptosomus. The sequence goes on from VYZX01034198.1 coordinate 3,507, forward strand.
TGGCATCCAAGTGATACCTTTAGTGCTTTATTCTATTAAACTTTTCCTTTGTGTGTAATGGCTTCTGGATGGAAGAAGAGGGAGGAGGGGAAGGTGATAGTGAAAACCAAGGGTTTGATTGGCATACAGTGCTTTTGGACTAGTAGGAAGAAGGAGCCTGTGCTCTCCAGCCCCCACATACTTCTCAGTCCTTGTGTTTTGAGAGGGGAAAGAAGCCGATATTGTTCCTTCTAAAATTAATTCTCAGTTAGCCGGTTACTCCTGGTTTTTAGCTCAGAGCACACTGTAATTGCATTTTTCATCTCAGTAATTATAGAGGATATTAAAGTGGATAGACAGTTGTAGCAATCTGGCTCTTTAGATATATCCACTTGTCCAAGATCAAATGGCTACAGCATATTTAGGGTTACAGTCTCCTTCTTTTCCTTCTTGTTCTCTACTGCAGTGGATTTTTTTTGTGTGTTACCATGGCAACGCTATATCTGGCTGCCAGCTCTGTCGTAAGTTATTGAACTGAGACTGGCTTTTGGTTTAGCAGATAATTAGGTTCTGTCTCACAGGTTCATTTTCCTGTGACTGGGACGTGAATATGACCTACAGCTGGCCTCAATTTCAGTATCACAGACAAAACTTTAACCCTTCCTAGTCTCGCTACTACTGTACCCACTGCAGTGGTTTGTGGCAATTGCAAACACTTTTCTGGGAGTGTTGGACACAACACACCCTCCTGAGTCCTTGGGGTTCATTGCCCAGGCTGTGCTAATCCCCAGCAAAGAAGGAAGACTGTTCAGCTTTTGCATTCACAGGCTGGGTGGGCAGGGGAATGAGCATTGCTAGTGCCAGATGAATATTGATTGTCTGGTGTGTAGATTTGTCAGAAAGGTAAGTTCACTGCTTGATTAGTGACCCTTTAAATAATAGAAATGCAAAGGGTGTTGGCAGGCATTTTTTGCTTGACTCAGGGATATGAAATATTTATGAGAGGTCTGTTTTAGCACACAGGGCCCCATCTTCAGCTGGTACCCACTGGGAGGGAGCAAAGCTATAAGGAACCACTGTGTTGTTTCCACAAGTATCTTCCTGATTTTCCTTTTCTCCTCTGTGAGAAGAGGGTGTCCAGCCTGGAGGCACTGGGCACCTGCCAGTGGAGCCTGTCAGCCTCTAGCATTCAGGCACTGGGATGGATGCAGGCAGTGCAGCACCTCACCAGACAGACCCTTGAGCTCATAGAATAAGACCTGAGAAGGAGGAAGAGCCATCATTTTCTTCAGCACAGTTCTCAAACATACTCTTCCAGTGTTTGTATGCAGCCTACTGTGGCCTCAAAGTTTTAGCAATGTCAAACCAGGGCATAAACCCCTTTTCTTTCTTTGGAACAGATAAAATGGGTAATCAGATAAAACATATCGATCTAAGGGAAATTCCATGAGATTTCTCTAGCAGATATTTCCTTAATTTGCCCATAGGATGAGGAAGTTTTTTCCTACCCTGAAAAGAGCAAGAACGGTTTCTCTCCCAAAGCCAGCAGATCCCAGAGGGTTTTCCAGAGATGCACAAGAAATTGGTGTAGAAGTCATGTATCTGCTGCTCTGGGGCTACAGCTTCCCACTGACTCTCTGGCAGAGCACACCATAGTGCTTCTGAGACTCATCCCATCTGTGTTTCCTATTGACACTCTTCTTCCTGGGGAATCTCACAATAAAAAAAAGGGGCTAGCTGCAAAAACTGATACATTTCCACCATTATCCATCATAGGACTCTTGCATCTGGGATATTCTCTGTATGTGCAATGAACATGTGGATGGAGATACTGGCAGGGTGAGCACTTTTCCTCAGCTTCCTTCTCCCCTCCCCACCAAATTATTTGTGGTGATGTCTCTTGATTGGAAGGTCAAAGTGTCCAGACAGGGCATCTGTCTTGCCCGTATGGAATGTGCCCTTCTGAGATAATCTCCTGGCCTGCATTTGTTGATAAAAAATAGTATGTTTAAAACCTGCCTATTATACAGGACAAAGCAAATGGCATTTCACAGACCAGAAACAGCGACTTCTCACCAAAGATAACACCAAAAGCTGCAGATTTAGCATATATGTTTAAGTGAAATGATCAAAAAAGGCCCTCGAGGTGTTTCTTGATTAGCATATGGATTAGAGCTCCTTGCAACGACAGCATAAAAGTTTTGCTGAAGGGTTAAACTCAGAGTGGGAGTGGGCCGGAGGGGAAGGTCCCCCTTGAATTACAGAAGAGATGTGAAACTCCATGTGCTGGTTGGCTGATAAATTATCCAACTGCTGGGTGTTAATGAACATTGCCACGTCTGGGGCCCTGCAGCTCTGCGCTGGGAAGTTGGTTGGTACCACATCAGCAGTATGCTACAATATATCAGTGGTATATTGCTTTCTTTCCTTTTTTTTTTTTTAAAAAAAAAAAAGAAGTAAGCTTACCACCAAGACATTGTAAGGGAACATTTTCCATTATGAATATTATCACTAAAAATTTATTACTTTGTGTTAGCAATTTGTCTGATATTTTTTAAGGTTAATTTCCCTTTTTTTTTTTTTTTTTCCCCAGATTTTATAACCAATAAACAGACTAAGTAGTTTCAGTTTTTGTTTAGAGTTGGTTTCGCTGTCTGGCCCTCATATCCTGGCACAGTCCTATAATGTTTCATCTGTGATCGCAGTTTAAAGCCAAATGAAACACTGTTTTTATTGGAACCATTAGAGAAATCAAGCAAATATTGCCAGTGGGATTAAGTTTTATAAAATATAGATAAGAAATCTGAATGTTTGGCCTAGAGCAACCTGACATTGTCCAAACAACATTTGCAAATGAAAGCATGCAAACCAGCTCGCAAGGTGGGGGAGAAGAAAAAAAAAGGAAAAAAAAAATACAGGAAGATTGCATTGTTGCCATTTCACGATTTCCAGCTTGAGCAGCTTGAGTTCTTAACCAAGAACCTTTATTATAGGTAATTAAGCCCACTACCCACCACAATATATACTGTTTACCACAATTGGCATCAAATTAGTCTCTTCCAGAGAATGCAAAGCTGCCAAGTCCTTCTGAGTGCCCAAAGCCCCTTCATAGCTGATCCTCTCTAATGTGGAAGACAAAGACTTGCAGGATCTTCCCTACTCTCAGGTGCTGAGACCAACACATTTACTTCTGTTTATTCCCAGAACAATTGCTAAAAAATCGAACAATGGAAGAAGGTCCAGCTAGGAGGAGTAAATTACAGCATTTCTTGCATTCTGGCAATCAATAAATGCCTTGTAAATTCATCTTGAATGTGAGACTTTCTTTGCCGCTTAAAACTTTTTTACCACCACTTTACAGCATGTATACAAAATTAAAAATAAATGGAAACAAACAAAGAAACAAAACTCCACTCCAAATTATATTTTGTGACATTCTTGCAAATGTTTGTTTTTACTAATAAAAGTATTCAGTAAATGAATGAGGCTGGAAATGGTGGGAGTCTTTACACCTTCAAAATTTATGCATCCTAATTAAATGTTCTTTACTACTCTCTGACGGAACCTGCCTCTACTTATTGCCTCTGTGGTGGGTGCTGGCTGTAAACTAAGTTACATAGAATCATGTCTGAGTTATGTACCTTGAGTGAGCTGTGGCATTTCAATATTCCTCCAATATGCCATCCTTTTTTCTTATTACTTTTTATCCTTATGAGGTACTTTGAATAGTACTTCAAGGGTTGCAAAAATAAGTCCCTTAATTTAAATATTTCATTGTGACAGCAAAGTTAAAAGTGCTTCAGATACTTGGATCAGTTCCTTAAATCCATAACAGACCCGCAGTAGTACAAAATATGCTGATTTAATATCAGAAACTACTTTTTTTTACCTTTGTTTCTTTAAATTTTAAATTAGCTTTTTTTATTGTTAGATTATCAGGCAAATGGAAAAAATTAGTATCACAGAATTAGAGAAAACTCTTCTGAAAGTAATGGTCAGGTATGAAGTAATTCATAAATTGACATGAATAAGGAAGAAAATATTGTTACAGTATGTAGTAAGGTTAAACTACAACACATAACAAGTATGAAAATAGACGTGTGATCTTTAAAGATGAAACTTTAGATTCATGATATAACTTTTAAAACTAACTATGGTTCAAGTTTTTTAAAAGAAAAATGATTCTTTTTTCCAAAATAAAATTGTTGTTCCCATTCAATAGTTGATAACATGCCTTACTAGAATCCATGAGATGATGCATCAGCAAGCCAAACTGCAGCTGTTATCCATGTAATGAAAGGTGGGGGGTTTTTATGTTTTACTTTTTCAGGTTTTCTGAATCGTCTTTTTTATTAAATAGAAAATCTGAATAAATAAGCCACCAGCTCTGCAGAATAGAAGTGATTTTTCATTGTAAAAGAAGCAAAATGCTGATTAAAAATTCCAACAAAACTAATAATAAAATTTGAAATATTTGCTCCCAGCCTAAACAGATCTCTGACCCAGAGAGCACTACTGTCTCTTGCCTGTGTTTACTTAGGCACTCAAGCCCAGGAAGCTCGTGGCTGCTCTCAAGGATAGACCTGGGCAGAGGCATCACCCGAAGGGCAAATGGGTGCCTCCAAATGGCAATATCTTTCACACCAGCATCAGCACTTCAGAGGCAGTAAGGTGATGCTTGCCTTTGTGGTCACCTTTTTAGTAAGCACAAACATCTTTGCATCTCCCGAATACTTGTTTTGGGCACAAAATGTCACTGTCAAAATCTTCTTGGGTAGATACAGCAGCACTAACAATAAGTTTTTTCGTTGTTCAAAGCTGCTCTAGCAGAGCTTTTACAGTCACATTTGGCCAGGGTGGCGATTCACTTGAGGTTCTTTTTAAAATGTGCATTTTATTTTTAAAAGCATGATGGAAGAACTCACTTATTTATTAAATAGTGAATTATAGGCTGTATGACTGCCACCTTAATCACTCATATCTAATCATTCTTACTAGCTCCATAGGTGTGACCTTTTCTAAAATAATTTCCATGCAGTAATAGCAATGAGATACTTTAGACAGTGCATTTCTGGGAATCATTGCACTTCTCAGGTGACTGAAGTCACTCATTCTTCGTCCTCATGCTTCACAACACATCTGAAGCATGAAATTATTCCCTTCCAATGTGATGCCTTCTCCTACACTTATTGCTTAAATGATTTTTAAGGATTAGTGTGTTAAAAGCATTGTGAGAAATTCGGAGGGAAAAAAAAAAAAAGAGAAGATAATATTTTGCATTGAAGTTATCAACCTGATCCACATTTCAGTGATTTTATTCCAATCATGAGAGTCTGGATCTAATATACATCCATGATATGTGCTAGCAAAAATATTGAGGGCACAGTATCTTTCTTGAGAGTGTGCTGTAAACAAAAATTGTGTCATATATAGCAGAAACCAGCAGAATTGACAGTGTTTTGTATTTACAAGAACAAGGAGAAATGCATTTCTCTGTCCATTGATGGGTATTGCCAGCTGTCTCCTGTATGCAGGTACCATTCTTTGTTCCCAGGATTTTATACATTCAGCTGTGGTTTCTCTCTAAAGCCTTTCACCATATCTTGATTGATTTGCAGACAGAATACAAATTCTCTTGAGACAAATGTATCATTACCATTTTAAATTGTAATCTTTTTCAGAAGAGTTGTTGGTTTTTTGCCATTAACATTTGAGAACAAAAGGCTAGAGTTTTAACATTTGTTGTGCTGACAAGCTACAATAGCCACCCTTGGGTTTGGTTGTTGGGTTTCCTTCTCTATGTAAGCATCTAGTTGCAATATGAACAAACAGCATTTGTTTTGTGTTTTCTATAAAACAATGTGAACACAACCTCAGAAACATAACTTCTCTGCATTTATTTTACGGTGAGCAAGGAGTGTAAAAGGCCAGCATGGAATTTAGCTAGAGGACTAAGGAAGTAACCCTGTTTTGGGGGTCCAGAAGCTCTCTAAAGCCAATATTTGGAAAATTGTATTTTACTAAGTCATCACTTGTTAGTAAAGTCCTTATTTACAAAGCTTTGGAGAGCACTGCTTTCAGGCTTAAATTTATATACATAACTCATGCTCTGATTAATCAAAATTTTAACTGCTTCCATTCCTGTCTCAGTGACAAACTTCATATATTGCAAGGAAATCCTAGAGCTATTAATAAAAGTAAAAGATCTCTTTGATACCCAAGGCTGCATCACCAACCCAACTGTTTCTCAGTTTGAAATCATGTATATATGTAATCAAATATTTATCAGTAATACCTTACAGCATCAAATGTAGCAAAAATGATTTTACGCTCTCATATAATCCATCATTCATATACACATTGCAAATATCATATGATAAGTAACATACAATGTATGATGCATATAGGGTCTGTTTAAAACATTTTTTCCTAAAAATTTATTTATTCTATTGATTCTCTACTCTTTCCTGCTGTATCCAGTCTCAAAGCATTTCCATATACCAGATAAAATAGCAAAAATGAGGTGAGAAAACATGAGTGTTTTTCCACTTCAGTAAGTAATTGCCTTCATTAAAGTTAAGATTTTATGTTCCTATACAATCCATTATTCATATACACATAGTAATGCATACATACTACATATATATACTATATATATACATAGCACATATACACATACTCCCTTCCTTATTTAATGAGATGGATAAATCTTTATAACTTGTGTTTTATCCCATCTTATATATGCAAGATATGGTCACTGATCTGCTTACGGCATTTTTCGTCACAGGAGTGGTGAAAATCCTCAACATCAGCAAAGTGGTCTCTTTGATGTTCACAGGTAAGAAAGAGCATCCCACAAAATGGAAGATAACATAGGCTATATGAGGAGTAAGTTTTATATATATGTTTTATGCAGATAGCATGATAATAATGTATTGCAGAATAAAGTCTTTAATTCAGGACATGAGAATTGTCAAAGTTCTTTTAAATTTGGCCTCCAAGTTATTGCAGTAGATTTCTTTCTGGGAGTCTCACTGAAAAGTTTGTGGTGGTCTGTTTGAGACAAGTGCTGGTGTCAGTTCTGCTTCCTGTGAGCAAATAACATTGCCTGTTATCAACACCGAAGGGGCTGGGAAATAGAGTATACAGAAAATAGGTTCTCAAGAAGCAGAAAATAGCTGTAGGGTTAGGCCAGAACCTGCAACATTGGTATCTGCATGGTATCTGCAACATTGTTTTTCCCTTTTCTGATTAATTTTTAAACTAATAGATAAGTCATATCTATAGGCATGTGAGGTGGCCTATTTGTGAATAACTGACTCATTGAATTAGTTTCAAGCCAATTTTACTGTTGTGTCTTTTCAGAAATTTTCATCTGGTTTAACTCACTGGTTTTGAAAAGTAATCTGTCCTACTTATGGTTTGGAAAGGGAAGGGAGTTGCTACCAAAAAATATTCTTCGTCTGATGTGCTTAGCCTGAGTATCGGGAATAGATAGCAATTAGAAACTTCACAAGCTTCCTGGTCCTACTTTGCTGATCTTAATGGCTTACATAGCTTGGAAAGGACTTTCATCTTCTGGGTCCAAGCTGAGTGACAATTCTGAACACTATGAATCTGAATTCTCTGCTTCTTACTGCTCTGAATGACCCTAGTGTTTAATATGCTGTGGGTTGCAGTGTTAATTAATGCAATCTCATATAGCTAAGTGGTTAGTTTCTGTGCTCACCTAGGAGAGGTTTGGGAGACATATACATGTGTTTCACATCTGCTGATTTCTGGAATTCTGATGCAGTGGTCTTTGGCTTGCTCTTTGCCCATTCATATTGTAGCTAGTTAAACTCCAGATGTGAACAAGAAAAATTAATTTCTTCCTATCCCATCTTTTAATACTGTCAGATGACTCTGAATCTCAGCTCTCTGGTATATGTTACACAGAATTTTTATTTTGTTTAGTGATCATGAATACTTCTATAGCTGTGAATGTATACATATTTTTTTAAAGCTTTTCATAGCATATTACATCTCCTGGGATGTTAATTTTCTGCATGTCATATTATAATCAATAATAATTGTTATTTACATTTTCTTTCTACCCATTTTTGTGTAATATGCTATCCTTTTTATTATTCCTAGCTAGAAAATAGCAGCATAATTTTATTTGGAACAACTGACATTTTGATAGAAAAAGTACTTAGTTGAGTATTTTAAAATTATTCTTGGTTTGTTTTTCTTTTCTTCCTAATACCAGATATCACCCTTGATTAATAGCAATCATATATATGCTTTGTTCCTCTTATCTGGGTGTCAGCAGTAATTGGAATCCATATCCATATCCTACCTTGCAATCATGCTGCAAAAGGCCAATAAATTCCCACTGAGTGTGTTACTTGTTAAATTTAGTGCATTACGTTCAGGGTAACGAATAAAAGCAGTGGGCCGTTACTGTCTGGTTGGCAGAGGAGGAGTAGGAACAGCCAGACTCCCCTGAGGCCCCAAGTAGGCTTAAAACTGTGACAGGCAGAATCAAGGGACTCCCTAAGCATCACTGTTCAGTTCATCTCCCTTAATTTCCTCTTCTACCAAGATTTTGTAGGAAATAAAGGGAGGTGAGGTAATCTACAGAAATCCAAAATACACTATGCTTGTATACCAGTACTCCCCAGTGCAGATTCTCTTCTAGGAAAGTGTGTTTAAAGTAATATATATGTGTTAAACATTCAGCTGATGACAGGTTTGACTTTGCTTTAAGAGATGTATGTACCATATATATGTAAAGTG
>VYZX01034198.1:20808-36122 GCA_013401335.1 Brachypteracias leptosomus
GTTTATTTTCTTATTACTTTATATCAGGGCTCTGAGTAGGCCTTAATGGCCCTGACCAGCCACAGCTGAGGCACTCATCCACACCCCCATCTGTGGGCCCACCAGTTATATATTAACTCATGCTCTTACTATGTGTGCTCTTGCAGTCTGGAGAATTTCTGTTGCTGAGTGTTGTTCCACCAAAAGGATGTTAAGTGAAGTGCTACCTTCTACAGAGGGTNGATATGTGTATGTATAATGAAAACTATAATTTATCCCTCAAAGATAATTGAATAGAGTGAGTTTGAAGGATAAGAACAAGGTCAATTTGGGGAAAGAAGGAACAATGTAGAAATCAAGTTTTGATCTGTGATTCTAAAAGTTTCTTTATAACAGGAAATACCATGATAGAGTTGGCTAGACTTAGGAGAACTTTTTTTTTATTTTTTATTCTGTCTGAAGATCTTGCTCAGAGTGGAACAGTGTTGAACTGGAAATCAGTCTTGGAACAGGAAGTTTAGAGTTTTTGCAAGAGCTCCATAATGTTTTTTCATAACAGACAAGGAGCTGAGTTGTTTGATTAATTGATTGTGAGAAGACTGTTAGTGTGATTGATTTATATTTACTTCTTAAGCTATGATTGGTCTTGTTGTGGAAATTTGTGTGAGGCTACTCACCAACTTGAAATGTGGAGATTATGCCTTGAGAAATAGCAAACACTTATATCAAAACTGGCAGAAATAACCTTACCCAACATGGTTTTATTATCTTGACACTAAATTATCATAATGTATGCTCAGCTATAGATCTAGATATATAATATCATAAATTCAAATGTTTGCCAGCATTTCTTCCTGATGAAAATATCTAAAGCTATGAGGGATGGTGGTGATGAAGCCTAGATGATAACTTAAACTTATGTGGTAGCAGCTGTTCACTACCAAAACCCTTAGTGTGGCATTGCAAGGGTAGCTGAAAGCTCTGCTCTGATGTTGTGTGAATGAGGGGATGTATTTTGTTTCCAAGGTGATCATGCAGTAATCCAGAGACACAAATGATCTGCTGAGCACTGCTATACATACAGATAGAACTGTCTGATCATGTAGTGAAGACTTACTCCTGCTGTCCAAATTCTGTAAAGGATTAAAGCATAACTAAAACTGTATGGAATATGTTCTTCAAGTTCTTGTTGAGGTATATGGCCTCATTTTGGAGAGTAACCCACTCATGAGAAAATATTTTCTTGAAGCTGTGTTGTGTGCTGTCAGTGTTTGAGGATTCTGCCCTATTGAAATAGAATGGACCATAAGGGAGCTTATCCATAATTAAAATAAGAGTCATCTTAAAGTAATATTTGTGACAGTGCGAGACAGGAAAGATGTGTCAGCTGGAGCCTACTCATCTGGCAATAGATTTAAGAGGTAGTTTGGCTGATACAGTCCAGATTCTACAACATAGTAGAATGTGAGAAATATCTAGAGAATGGTCTTGGACCCAAAGTTTACTGCCAATGTACTGCATTGTCAGCCAAAAAGAACCAGGAAACAAATCTTGAGACAATTCTTGAACTAAATAAGAAACATAGAAGGATATAACCCAGCCCTACAGAGACCTCTTTTCAAAATTGGTGGATAAGTTGATGAAAATAATTTGGTAACAAATATGTGAAAAAAATTTGGTAACAAGTGTGTGTGCTTGGTGAATGGAAGTGAGCATATCTAAAAGGAGGTATAATCAGGTAGTCATATTGGAGGGGAATATGGAGAGTTTAACAGAATAAAAGAGGAAAGCGTGAAAGAACAAAACATCAGAAATGGACTTCCACTTGCTGACAATTATGGCAAAGCTCAGAGCACTACTGAAATGTGTAATTCACAGTATATGTCAGTAAAGAAAATTAAGAAATAATAAATACTGAGGCTCTGCTGAGGATACACAAACATAATGCTAGCTCTTTGCATTTGCAAATGGCAACCACCTCCCCTGTGCAGAGTTGCTTCATATCTATAGGTTAATACTCTAGAATACCAAATACTTTATACAGGACATATGTTAACAGAAGACTCCTCTTTGAAGTACATTAGAAACGCAAGCATGTGGAAACAGGTCTGTCTAGATCATCAGTAAGGTACTTAAAGACTGCTTTCATTACTGATTTGAACTTGCTGACATTTTAACAAATAGGATTTACAAATGTTACCACTTAATTATATAGCTTTGACAAATCCTTTAGAGGAAGACCACCTCCCAGCATGTGTTGGGAAGTTCACTAGGAAAGCCTCCACTTCAAATTCCAAGTTTTACATTCCTGTTTCAGCAGCTACTTCACATCTTTTTAGTAATATGAATGTACACAGTGCAACAGTATGGTCTGATGATATTCCAGTCAAGGGGATGCAACACACGTAAATAAAATAGAATAAAATATTTTGGTTAAGTTATATTGAAAGACAGGTTTGTTCAAGGCACTCTTATAGCCATTTTCTCATTTCTTCTTTCCTCTTCATTTTTTCATATGTTCTCTTACAAGGAGTCATAAAATATATGTAACTTATTTATTATTTTAGAGATGTTATTTATTATTCATGTGATTTCTTGGGAAAAGTTTACTTGTTAATGGTTACATTGCCTAAGCTGTTCTGATCTCTTCCATAGGATCATTCTAGCTGTGTGCAATGCCAGCTGTTCCTTGAGGTGACAGCCTATCTTCTGTCATAAAGGTCTAGTCAGATCTACACTTAATTTTATGGGGAAAAAAAATAAGAAAAATAACACTGACCTGTATAAATCTTGATTTCAAATTCATGTTTATGGAGGAAGGTAGTATGGCATATCAGAACTTGATGGCACATGTCTCTTTTTTTTTTTTATTCAACCAATAATGCATTTCTCATGTGCTTATTTCTTCTAAGCAATTAAGGGTTGCTTGGGACAGCTGGTGAAATGAAAGAGGAGTTAAAGGCATATGTTACATCTTCATTTTCCTCTATCAGCAGAACAATAAACTCTGAAACTCCTCAGATTTTCATGCATTTTCTTTGTTATATCAGATGTTACTACTTTGGTGTTGTTTTTAACCACTCCACCTTCTAAAACTTCACTTTCCCTGGCCCAGGGAAAGTAATTCATAAATAACACCTTAGCACTTAAAGAATATTTTCCGTCTTTAATGCTGTTAAAGCACATTTAAAAGAGGACAGTGAGCATCATTATGTCTACCATATAGGCAGGAGATCTGCTGCAGTAAAAGGTTAAATGACTTGCCAGAAGGCACACAGAAAAGCAGAAGTAAAGAGTGGACGAAAACCATACACAAGTCCAAGGATAGTTTCTGCTCCTTAGTCAGTACTGTAGTTCTGAAAGGTAGAAATAAGAAGTACTGCACAATCTCTTCTCTGCAAGATGTCTCTTTATAACATGGCTAAGCTTGGCTCTTATTGCTCACCCTTCTGCTTTGCTGATAGTTTCAACTTTTTAAACTATATATGACAAGAGCTAGCCTTAACATCTACAGAAGTGTTACTTTAAGGACCTTGTACTGATGTTATTAATAAAAGAAGAATTGCTAAGTCTCACCATTGACTGACAATGTTAGATAAAGTTTCTTCCTAAGCTTAATTGCCATGCAAGAGAATAAAAACATTGGGGAAAAAATATTCTACCTAATGATTTAAATGAATATCTCCAAGCACCTAGAAGACAGCAGTAAAATGAAGAACAGTAAACAGTTCTTCATTCTGAAGAAATTTGCCTACTTTCTATAACAGAAAGAGTAATAGTAGATGGTATGTTTCCTGACTTTAAATAAGTTTTTGGTAGTATTTCATGTGATGTTCTCACAACAAACAAGGGGGGTGAGACTTAGTTTGTTTTCACCTTTCAATTTTTCCATCTATTTGGAAAGCCATAGTCTGATAGCTCACAGTTCACTATCAGAATGGAAAGCTGTTTCAAGATTTCTGCAGTTTTTTTGTCCAGCTCCAGGTAGGGAGGGACTGCCAGAGTGGTGGAAGACAGTCTTGGAGCTCAAAATTAGTTTGATAAATTGGGAAATAACCCAAGGAGAAAAACAAGATGAAGGTCAGTAGGGACAATTTCAAGGTGCAATGTTTATGTAGGAATATTTGGCCATGCAAGAGCAGGCAGGGGAGCAACCAGGTAACTTACCTGCAGAAAGGGAGCTGTAAATTGTTGAGGATAAAACCAGAAGTAAATATTATGCCGTTGAAAACCAGTGAAAGATATACCAGGGTATATCAGTAGGTTTGGTTTATAAGATACATGCATCTTACAGAACAGGAAGAACCACAACTGGATTACTGTGTTCAGTCTTGGGCACTGCTTTTCAAAAACTGTTGAAGAGAGTCTGGAACAGAACAAGGGAAAATAAGTTCAGACAGCTTGGTTTGCAGAGTAAAACTGTTTAGTTTAAAGAAGAGTCTGATGGGAACCATGAGATTAATCTTTAAGTATGTTAATATCTAATGCACAGAGGAAAAGAATGATCTGTTCCCTATCTTCCTGACAGATATGACAAGATGTAATGGACTTCATTTTCAATAAGAAACCCTAAAGTTAAACATTAGATAAAATTTCTATCAGGGAGGAAAGTGAAACAGTGTAACAGTAGGCTTACGGACACTCTGTCACTGAATGTGTCTCAGGACAGGTTAGTCATCTACTGTGACCCTCTCTGAGGGCTGAGGAGGAGGGTGGGTAACTTCTAGGAATCTGCTCTGCCTTGAGCTGATGTTTTTGGCATGACACATACTGAACACAAAGGATTTCAGGCCCGAATAATGCAGGTCTCCACATAGCATGACATCTGGGGTTTCAAGATTTCATAACCTCATTCAGCATTTAGGTATAAAGTTTTTACAGCTGTGATGTCCTTAACCAAAAGCATAAACTTCCCAACTGATTTTATTGCTGGGTCTGCTAACAACCTGAAACACTAGTGCAGAGTTGAGCTATGCATTCCATCCTGAGTATGGAAATCTGCTGTTGCTCAGAGTAAAAGTCACGGAAGCATTATATGAGATGTGCTCAGGATCTTGCCTATGCAAATAAGTAGGTGAACGGAGTTTTTCTATAAACACAACCTACAGCCCAAGCGGGCCTGGTGGGGGCATGGCATGCGCGTGGACTGAGGTTGGGTTGTGGGAAGGGACTTGCCACCCACCAGCTGTCGGAATCCTGGGCTCAGTTGTGGGCTTCTCATTTCAAGAAGGACCTTGAGGGGCTAGAGCGTGTCCAGAGAAGGTCAACAAAGCTGGGGAAGGGTGTAGAGCACAAGTCTGGTGAGGAGTGGCTAAGGCACCTGGGGGTTACCTGGAGTAAAGGAGACTCAGAGGACACCTTCTGGCTCTCAACAGCTCCCTGAAAGAAGGTTGGACTTGATGATCTTAAAGGTCTTTTCCAACCCACATGATTTTATGATTCTATAGTCCCATTGTCTCAGTATTGGTATGTGACTATATGGACATATCCCACTGAAACAAGTGCATGGGTAACTTTCATATGCTTTTGTCAGCTGGATTTGGTACACTACGTTATTCCTTGCTTTCTTTAGACTTCACTAATTAATCTGGTTTGTGTCAGCTGAAAATCTGATGCTTTATTTTTAACATTTAAACAGAAAGAATTCATATTCTTGGTTTAATCTGCTGGGACACTGATTCAGTAAAAAACTTGTGTAGAAATGAGAGAACTACTGGCTACCACAAGTAGTGGAAGATGAGGAGGAGGGACAAGCAAAGAATGGTTTTGAGAAGCAGATTACCTTTTAGTGTACATTTTTGTGAAGAATTTTAACACAAACTTATTATTGAACAAATAAAAATGGATGTTCTTTCTGTTCAGAAGGGAAAATTTTACTCATTTTCACAGATAACCAGGCTGTTTCTGTAAAGTTAATAGGACAAAGTCAGGACTTTCTTCCTTGCATATAGTTGTTGTGTTTCAAAGTGTAGTAAATTAGTTAGCATGGAGCTAATAAGGAACAAAGTTGGTCTATTCTATTTAGTATTTTGATATCCCTATGTTGTTACTGCACACTGGTTTCTCTCCCATTAGGACACTCAGTCTCCTTATTTCTCTCTCTTCTCTGTTTAACCTGATCCAGGATCAGTTTATTTTCAGCTAGATTCAGATGGAGGGCTGGTAAAACCAGCTGCTTGGGAGCCTTGAATTAGGCTATCATTAGGTTATCTTACTTATGGTGAGATGGGAGTTCAGAAAAATCTACAGCAGAAACAGGTTGCATGTGTGTGAGTGTGGACAAGCGGCTATATGCATATGAGTCCCCTACACTGGCCATTGCACTCAGGTTGTCCATTAGCTTCATATGAAAAGCAAGAGTATGAGAATTCACTTTGCAAGGATGCAAAGAAGCGGCCTTCCCCTGTATCTTGTGTGATCTGTTGTTTGTTTCCAGTAGTAAGAAGAGTTGGGCAGTGTTTGTTCCTGTGACACCAGTGCTGGGCTATGGTTCACAGAAGGGCAGCAAGTTGGCAGCAGATGGGCCTGGATTAGAGCTCCAAGAGGGAGGAGTAATGAAGAAAAAGGGCCCTTTGTAAACAAAAACCTGAGCTGAGACAATAGGAGCTTGAGAGGGTTGAAAAGAAATGAGTTTATAAAAACACTTTTCTGGGACTACAAATATTATAGCATGTTATGAAGTGTGTTTCAAAGTATCGGTGAGGCAACATGTAATGTATTTTTTCCTGAAGCATTTAATCACGTGTAGATTAGATCATTAGTGCTATACAAAGGTATTTCATTTTTGCCCTTCAACAAAAGCTAGTATTGCTCTTAGGCAATGAACTCTAAGGAAGAAAAAAGTGTTTTGTGGAATGATTCCATGAAAATACATATCTGTATGAAGACATTGTCAGCAATCATTTCAAAACTCCATTTATTTCACAGTGAACTTTGTGCCAGTCTGCAGGGGGTATAAATAGAAAGACAGGGAAAGCAATTTATTAAAGCCAGACTGTGCCAAGCATAGATGCCTTGTCACCCATCCCACAATTGGGAGTTTTGCCCTTCCACTTATACCAAATGTCACCATTCTGGTGAATGAAATAATATATATAGTGCTGAGTTCACTCTAGTCTTCCTAAAGAAACTTTCTCTGCTCCCTGTTCTCATTTTTTCTGCTAAAAGATATGCTTGCAGAAGTGCCAATTGGCCTGATAATTGGTCCTGCTTCTCCCACAACTCAGTGCTTAACAGCCACTATTTTATCAGATTTGCTGGATGCATATAGAGAGTCAAGGGCATTGGATCCTCAGACATGCTGGAAATGAGATAAAGCAGATGGGATCCACCTTGGCTATATTCATGCACCTACACTGTGCAGTTCAAGGTCATAGGACAGGAACAGTGGGCTAGATTGGGTTTAAATGATTGCGCTGAAGACACCTCCATAATCTCCCCACACAGTGACAAGGTGACTGCTTTGCCTCTTTGAAAATGAAACAATGGACCACTGCTGCTTATTATAGAGATATCTTCCATGGGATCTGCATCTGACTGGGCAAGATTAGAGGGAGGAGAAGAAGAAATGAAGGATATTTGACCAGTTCCCAGAGGTCAGAGAGAAGAAAGACCAGGATTTCTTTGAGTTGAGAAATTGAAGGGCTGAGAAGCCAGAATCAAGGCTTCTGTCCACCCATCTCCATGGGAAGGAGGAAAACTGTGGGAGCAAAACAGACCAGAGCCTTATGTGGAGATGGGACAGGATTGCATGTGCATATGTAAATCCCATTTGCTATGGAGCTAGAGCATACATAGCTGCTTACTTGAACCTGGGATGTGCATGGTAGCTAATGGGTGAAGTGGGCAGACAGCTATATAGAAAGAAGTTCTCTGTCACATCTCTTCTTCATACCTCTTTGGCATGGGATAGCAGCTGTATGTAATTCCTCTTCCAGCCTTGGACAGCCTAAGGAGCAATTCTCAAGCAGGCTGCCGTTTCCTAAGGTTAAACTCTTCTGTGCCACTGTTAGTGATATTGCAAAGACACCAAGAGCAGCGGCCCAAGAATTTCATTTCAGTCCTCTAACCCAGCTGTGCTTTTTACCACAGGCTGAGCGGGTACAGGAGACTGACTTTGTGTGACTGTAGACTAAACCTTTCCTATTTTACACAGATTTATTTTTTTTTTTTTTGTGAATAAGCTGTCACACTGTACTCTCACACAGTTTTTATTTCATTTTTGGGTTATGCATTTGTACTTTTGTATATTTTTTTCATTTCAATAATAAAATCAGGCACTTAACACTGTTGCAAAAACAAAGCATCATTGTATTTTTAGCTCAATAGTATTTTCATAGCATGACTTCTGTGCAGTGCAGTTGCTAATCCTGTATGTCAACTCATACTTAATTTTTCTTTCTTGTTCAGTGGGCATAGCTTTAAAAAAAGGGTAATAAGAAAATATTCTTACCCAAAACAGTGGGAGAGAACTTTCCGAGACATTCTGGAAAAAACCTTGAAATATTCATATTGTATTGCATAGACTGCCTATGAATATGCATGAAAAATTAAACAAGGTACAAGAAAAAACACATACCTCTGGAAATTGGATTCTTTAATTTAGAAGACAAGTCTTTATCTAGTAAGCAGAGCAAGAAAACAATTAGAGTTGGATATGTCCCTAGTAACTGTCGTTTTGGAGAAGACCGACTGCTGGCTGCTTCTCTCTTTGTAAACATGACTGAACCCATGCCTTTGAGACACCAGAGAGCTGCTTTCTCATGCTTCCACAAGTGTTATGTAATATGCAACATGAACTTAAAATACCAGGTGGAGACATTGCTTAGCAAGCAATAACCTAGTTGTGAAAGACCATCAGCTTCACTTCCTTCAGCCAAATGTAATTGTTTTTCCGACAGTTAAACCATTCTGTTGAATATCCAGTTGTCAAATAAAAGTCATTATCAATCAGGATAGCATCTAATGGGTTTCTTCCCCCAGAATAATGAGTGTAATAACTATACCTTTGCCATGCTCTCAAAACAAACCTCATGGAAAAGATTATCCTACACATTTAGGACAGGTTCTTCCCAGAACAGCAACAGATTGAGAGAACAAGTGATTCCTTGCTCACTCACATTGTTTGGCTGCTTTTACCCCAAAATGCCTTCCTAGTTGTTATTAATCACTAGCCTACATATATGATGGAGGCAGATCCATTGACAAGAGAGATGTGTTTCCATTAAGAAGATCTTGTCAGTACAGATGATAAGGCATGTCAATCTCTAGGAAACTACTGATGGGTCTGAACAAAAAGTGATTCCCAAATTATATCAAGGCAACTAATAATGCTCTTTGTACAGTTGTCTTCCATCCTCTGAGCTCACATATTTTCTAACCTACTAGTTTATCTGGAAAGGCCCTCATTGATAGGATGGATTCAGTCCTCTTTTGTTTAAGAAAGGCCAGATTTTCTCACCTGTCTACTACTATGGACAATAATGATGCTCTCATTACAGATGTCTCATGCTGAGATCTGCTCTTTCCTAATGACTACTACACTGGCTGATGTATGAGTCTTTGTGTTTTGCCAATGGTTGCCAAGCAGAGAGGCTTGGTTAACAATCTTCAGCTGACCCTGAATTTTGGACAGTGGCTTTGGAAGAAGTTATCACAAGAAACCTCCCTCCAGCCATGTTTGTGTCTTGTCTCCTTGTTGTGACTGCAGATGGGTAGGTTACTGCTCTGTGGCCAGCTTTGGCTGGGCTGTGGCAGGCTGGCACTTTGCAGCTGCCTTGGGTCCTGTAAAAGTACTAGCTACACCTCCAGATGTCCTTGTGTCAGTAACCACAAATGCAGCATGCCACACCAGTTCCACTCAGATGTCTGGTCTAGGTAGGGACATTGCCAGTACAGGAGATGGTTTATAGCATGACAAGAGAGGAATGAAGGGAACTGGTAAATATGTGTTTTGTTTGTTTGTTGCTGTGGTTTGCAGTACGTATCAGGTGAAATTCTGCAGTCCTGAAGGGCTGGCAGGGGGAAAAGAAACATGGAGTACAGTCGTGTAATGTTTAATATCAAGAAAATCCCTACAAATATGGTAGCAATTATTTGCACTGTAGATGTGAGCCAGCTGGCTGTGTGGCTGTGGCTGCAGCCTTACATTAAATATGCAGCAGTTACTGAGCTGCAGCTCTCTGTGAATGATATACCTCCCCATTATCCCTTCTTGTGTAGACAAGCCCATAAAGAAAAAAAAAAGGGGGGAGGGGGAGAAAAACTGAGGTGAGTGTACAGTCTACTTAAATGCTTTCAAGAGAATGCATGCCAGTCTGTTTTGGGCTTCAAAGATCTACAATTTAAAAGTTAGATTTTTCCTCTTATGTTTCATTCAAGAAAAATTATATTAGGTTGATGCTTATGCAGGCAATTTTAAGCTCCCTTCTAGATATCTTGAGATACATATATACAACAGAATATGAAAGTTTACCATGTTTACGTGTAAATTTTAAATAAGTACATCATTATTAATTAAAAAAATCACAGAACTCAAAAGCATATGTGATAATCAAAGCTACTGACAAAGTTTACACTAGGAATAAGTAAATATTTGTTGGGGCACTTCCACATCAGCTATTATCTGGTTCTTACACTGAAATTTAAATAATTTGCCTGAAGGCAATGATATTAATACCCTATTTAACCCATGCTGTTCTGTGCAGACCCATGCTAGTGCCTTTACTATGACAGGGCACCACAGCTGAAGGCAAGAGCAAGCAGGAGAACAGGCAGAGCTGGCTGAGCAGGGCTTGCAGTGGGCAGATAGGGAATTGGAGCAGCCATGAATGTATGGACAGGGGCTTGCAGCAGAGTATTTCAGAGGTGGGACGGGTGATAAAGGCCTACCATGTTCTCTCACTGAGCTCACCCCCAGCCCTTGATGCCTTAGTGGGGTCAGAAACTGACTGAGCAGCTCCTCTCCCAGCTCCTGTCAGGGTCCATCACTGAGTGCAATCAAGCAATTGCAGGTACTCAGCTGCAGTGAATAACTGCTGATTTTGTGACACCCTTCCCACTGTCTTTTCTCAAAGCAAGCAAAGACTGGGGTGTTGTCAAGAGTGATATTAGCATCAACAATGATATGGGTGCTGTGTAAGCGTGGAATCAAGTCCTGGTGACTTCTTTGGGGGCACAGGATGAGTCAAGTCTTCAGTCAGATTTAAAAAGACTGACAAATTAAACAGTAATTTTATTTCTAAAAGTGTAACATGCATATGTACATCAAATGCTGTTTTTAAAATGTGAAACTAGTTTTCTCAGTGTTTGGTAGTCTCTTGCTATTATTGCTACGTAATAACTGAGTTATGGCAGGACAAGTGCTGGCAACAAAATTTTGTTTCCACTTGCATAATTGTAGGAGTCATAAATTGGTAGAAAAACATATATTTTTTTCTTCTCTCAAGGGAAGTTCTTTCCTAATGTCCAATCTAAAAAATCTGTGGCAAGGATCCTAATGATTTCAGAGGAAGCTAGATGAGGCCCTTATGAGCATCTTAAAAGATTCCTTTAAAATGGTTTTAATATGTATCTGTTTTGGTAATACCCCTTTAGATAGCTTTTGTCTTGACTAGAATTAAGTATTTTATATTGCTTTGCATGAAATTAAGGTTATTGTAGAAAAATAGAAATTGGATGGTTTCATTGTTCTTCTATTGGTAGCTATGTCTTTTCACTAGGTGTATGATTTAAAAAAAACCAACCAAGAACTATCCCTTTGTCCCTCCTAGCTATCTCTTTTTTTTTTCTTTCCTTTTTTTTTTGGTTGCATTGAATACTTATTTGCTCCAAATTTTCACTGCATGTACCCTATTGAAAACTCACCCTTTTCCTAAATTGTAAAGTTAGAAAAATAACTGTGACTTTTACGTCAGGTTAATTAACAGAGATGTATAATCTGTAGACTGGAATAGTATCTCTATTCCCTAGTTTAACATTGAGACAATAATTTGATCAGTAGCTGCCTATAGTCTGGACTGTGGTGAGACATGGATATATATTCCTGAAGCCTTTAGTTACTCTCCTATCTCTTGCTGCACATAAAAATAGCAGTTTTTTAAAAATACAGCTATGATTGTAGGAAAGGAAAGAAAGGAAAGTTAGGAGAGAGACAGCAAGGTAGGTAAGTAAGGAAAAGAAGCTAATTCTAGGCAGCTTAACACAGATCTTGTGGTCTGGTGAAAAAAGGGCCTTGTTCCCTTATCTTTCTTTGTATGACGTATTCACAATAAGAGCTTCAAACCTGGTATTTATCCTAGCCTGGGATTTGCAAAGCGATATATATAGTTTTCTAGGATTTGGGTATGACTATCCTTTTTTGTTAACCTGAAACAGGTAAAGCCACTGGCATCATAGAATGAAAAAAAATCACAGGCACTGAAAGATGAAATACAAAAAGCTGACTTGTAGATTGAGCTAAAAGGTAGTTGGATGCTCCTTCAAGCATGTCTAGGTGTTATGTTTAAGGCATTAGTTTGCCATAAAAAGCCAAATTGATCACTTTCCATATGACAGATGAAATCAGTCAGGAGAGGGCACTTGCTCTGCTGTAACCCTGGGTCAAGTACCAGATGAATGTATCAAACAGATTGTGTTTGATAATGGGAACCTTCACTAAGTGCAAGACAACCTCTGTCCTTATCTCTAAATGAGACTGAGGAGGAAAGAGCAGGTGCTTCATCTGATGGTGTCTACTCTGTGGGCGAAGGAGAGATGTAGGATGCTTGGCACTTGAATTTCAAGAAGCAGTCCTACCAAAGGGTTTGAAGGAACCTAAATGGACATGGTGTTACCAGAACTAGGAGGTTAACCCCCGCTTTTGATTATATTACAACAAAGTCCCAAAGAACTCCAATGTAATTGTTCTCTCATGCTTTCTGTAAAATACGTAGGGCTCTATCTCCAATTTTGTTGCCGTTTGACTGAATTTTTACTTGTCTTGGATGTGGAAAACACTAGGACAGAAAAATTATTTATAGAATTAGATGCTGAATCTGCATGTTGTAAATCTTTCCAATTTGCTTGCTGCTATTTTTTAGTAATGAAGTGTCCAGATATAAATTCAGTGTTCTAAGCACAAAAAGATTACATGAACTTCAAACACATTTGCACAGTTCAAGTCACATGAATGTTACATATGTATGACTATTAAACCAAATTTCTAAAAGTGTAATATTCAAGAGTTATAGATCTGACGATGTTGGATTCTTTACTGTATGCCCCCATCAGAGATCTTCATTAGAGAATAGTAAGCTTCACTTCTAATTTTCTTCTAATACACTGAAAACACAAATTGAAGCAGCTAGTCTCTCAGTTGATGGTTTCCTGCTGTATTCCATGATACCATGGATATAGGACAAGTTTAGAGGAAACATCAAGTTTGTTACTAGTGGGAATAAGAACTTGGTTAGAAATGATAAAGTGAGACAAAGATGAGTGCCAAATTCTGTACAAAGGCAACTACATAAAGGCCCTGCTGTTGTTTACAGGATTTGGGAGGGGGGGCTTTTGAACAATTCAGCTCAATGGGACTTCATACAAGTACAACTGTGCCCCCATGTGGATATCAATATAGCTTTAGAGCTCACACTGCCTCTTTCAGAGGTGCCCAGACCCCAAAACTCTTGCTCATTTCAGTGAAGATGGAATTATGTCTGAAATTTTCTGCTTTGAAGAGCCCTTGAGGCATAGAGTTTGTTCTGTGCTCTGGATGTAGCTAAAAGACAGAAGACTTATATAAAGAGAAATAGAGATTTTCTTCTTTAAAATGGCTGTGCTTATTTTCTACTTTAGATGCAGGTGCTGGTGTTCTTTTTATTTAACCAAATTGCTTTTTTCCTCTAAGTCATACCCTATACTTTCAATGACTTCTGCTTTGTTTCTTAATAATAGCCCAGCTGACTCCTGTTTTTATATGTCTTTGTTGATGCATTACTTAGTTATGCCTCCAGAGAGTTTGCTTGCTGAAGCGTTATAATACCCAATGGAAACAGTTTTAGGGAATATATCACTTTACAGAGCAACACCTATTTAGATTCCATTCCATATCACTGAAAGTGTCCTTTGAACAACTTAAGCTTAAAATTAAATTCAGAACCAGAGAGTGTGACATTAAGTCTAAGAGTGAAACAAGATCTTGCCCTGGAATTCAAAAATACATGTAAAAAGAAATTCAGTGGGTGCTATGATAGTCTCTGTTAACAACAAAGTGAAGATGAGATGACCCCCTTACATCCTTGATGATGTGCATGACTCTAGTATCAAGTTCCAAAGTGTACTCCCCTAATCTTGACATCTATGAGTGGCTGGATGAAAATAGCAGCTGAGGTTTTGACTGAAAAACCCTCCAAATTGGAGCACTGTAGGAATGATGTTATAAAAGTCTCAAATCTGTGGTGAACCATCCTACACCATTGTCTTTCAAAAACCTTTTATTTAAGTAAAGAGCAAAGCTGTGAGCATTTGGAAAAACCTGCCTGGAGAGCAATTTCTATTCCTACTACAAAGAAGGAGAGAAAGAAACCCCCTTCGGTTTAGACTTGTGAGCCTAAAGGGTTCTTAATTAAAATAAATCAAAAGGAAAAATGTGAATAAATGGTAACAGAAATTAAATATTTCTCTATGCTTAATAGAACAAGCGTCTTCATTTTCAGCTTGCAAGCTTCCCCCCTCTATGGTCTTGTGTTCATATAAAACTATTGAATTTCAAAATATAAATAGATAACTATTGGCAGTGTTCTGGTATGCTTTTTATATCCTAAGCCTAACAAGTGAGTGGCAGTGAATAATGTGAGCTTTTCTTAGCAAGCCCAGAGGGACTCGTTCACTGGGGTTTCAAACTCTCAGCAGCTTTGTTGACATTTCTCCAAAGAGGGCCATCTAAAGTACAAAAGGGTCTATGGAATTTGGCTTAGAACAGAATTTATTTCCTTCCCTGGTTTATTCACAAAGGCATTATTCTTGCTCCCATTGAAGTAATTGGCAAAGTTCATGCAGATTCCTGGGAGAGCAGGGTTGGGCCTCAACATAACCATCTGTCTGCAGTCACATGTGGGACCTGGTTTGAGCACGCTGCGCTGCTTGGGCATGGTAGCAAAACAGGTGTGTGACTGCAAGTGAGTTTATCAGCACAGTAGTGAATGGAGCCCTACCTATAGAAAAGTCACCCCCTTCACTTAAAACAAGGAAGATTTACTTCCATGTTCTCGTCTGAGTGATTTCTTTAGATAGAAATGACTGCAGATCAGAAAAAAAAAAAAAAAAAGAGGAGGAAAGAGGTAAAACATTGGGGGTTT
>VYZX01034199.1:6331-20129 GCA_013401335.1 Brachypteracias leptosomus
ACATGAAACTCCACTGAAACATGAGAAAACACTTTTTTCCCCTATGAATGTGTTGAAACCCTGGAACAGGTTGTCTGAAGAGGTTGTAGAAACTTGGAAATATTTAAACCTTATTTGGCACAGCCCTGAGCAACCTGCTTTGGCTGCTCTAAGAAGGTGGTTGGACTGGATGATCTCCTGAGACACCTCCCTACCTCAACAGTTCTGTTTTTCCTTAATCAGGATAACATGTTTATAAGCTTGTGATAATATCTAAACTCAGAAATGAAAAGCCATGCAAGCAGCTGCTGCTAATCACAGTGGCTAAAGTAAAAGATTTGAGTCTTGCAGAATCAGGACTATGCAATATTACTTGGGCTTATAAGCTTCTCTTGCTTGCAAGCTGAGGAAGATTTCTGACCTGGCAAAGACAGCTTGTACCCCCCAGATGAAAGACCCCATGTTGAGTGCAAAGCAGTTCTGTGCTCTGGTATGTTTCCTGTTTGGTTTTGTTTTTTTTTTTAAAAAAAAAGTTATGGATATAATGTCAACAGAATTTCATACAGGGATCACTTTCTTTTTTATCCATAGCAAAAGTCTTCCATCATCCTCAACCACAATATTTCACCTTATTTTTTCTAGTCCTTAGATTAAAAAGGCACATTTGATTCTCTTTGAAGTTTGTGGCCTAGAGGGCAAAGAATTTGTTGGTGAAGGCACACATAGTCTTCATATAATCTTGGGTATCAGCCTGCTGTGTGGCTTTGGGCAACTTATTTCATCATCTGAATTGCCTTTGTAAAATGAGGACAGTGACATTAGCATCCTTTTGAAAGGGCTTTCAGATGTATTCCGTGTAGGACTCAGTGAGTAAGAACTGAACACACTGTGCTTTAGTACCAAAGATGCAGCTTCTCTGTGCCTGGGGAGATCAAAAACTCTATGACACATTAATCAACTCCAATAGAGATAAGAACATATTCATGTCATTATACACAGCACTGGCAACATTTCTCCAGCACACTGTGCAAGTGTTTTATTGCCTATGCTTAGGAAAGACTTACCTAAACTGGAAAAGGTATAGGAGAGACTTGGTAAAATAATTAGGAAAAGGGGACAGAAATTACTTCAACTTGCTTAGAATAGTAAAACCTTTGTTTTGTTAGAGGTTATAACTTCTTCAAAGAAATACACAGGAAAGAGGGCAGAGATCTGAACAAAAAAAGAGGGAGAAGAAATCAATTAACCAATGTTGGCATGGGAACAAATGGGCAGTCCCACAGAACTGAACCAGAAATGAAAGGTTTCTCCCTTCCAGACAAGTGAGATTGTTTGTGTATAATAGTATAACAAGATCACAGGCAAGTGACCAGTCGCTTTGTAAACAGTATCGCATGATATGGTTACTGGTGATACTCCGAACAGGTCTCAGTGACAGGAGAAGATATTTCATGGTGCTGTATTTTCTGGCCCTGTACTTCTCCTGTTTGTTATTCCTTCTCTGCCCAAACAGTTGAAACAGGGACAGGTATCCTGGGAGGAATACAGGGACGCTGCCCGGTTATGCAGGGACAAAGTCAGGAAGGTCAAGGCACAGCTAGAGCTGAACTTGGCGAAGGATACAAATTAAAACAAGAAGGGATTCTATAAGTATCTAAATCAGAGAAGGAAGGTCAAAGAAGGTGTACACCCCCTGGTGATAAACCATGGCAAATCATTAACAACAGATGAGGAGAAGGCCGAGGGACTCAATAACTTTTTTGCCTTAGTTTTCACTGGCAACCTCTCTCCTCACAGCCCTCAAGCTGATGGCCCACAAGACAGGGACCAGGTAGACAAAGTCCCTCTCACTGTAAGCAACGACAAGGTTCATGATAACTTGAGGAACCTGAACATAAATAAGTCCATGGGACCTGATGAGGTGCATCCCAGGGTACTGAAGGAATTAGTTGATGCAGTTGCCGAGCCACTCTCCATAATATTTGAAAAGTCATGGCAGTCAGGTGAAGTCCCTGGTGAGGAAATATCGCACCCATCTTTTAAAAGGGTGAAAAAGAAGACCCTGGGAACTACTGACCTGTCAGCTTCACCTCTATGCCTGGGAAGATCATGGAACAGATCCTCCTGGAGGATATGCTGAGACACATGGAGGACAGGGAGGTAATCCTAGGGAGTCAGCATGGATTTACTAGGGGCAAGTCCTGCCTGACCANGATCTCCTGAGACACCTCCCTACCTCAACAGTTCTGTTTTTCCTTAATCAGGATAACATGTTTATAAGCTTGTGATAATATCTAAACTCAGAAATGAAAAGCCATGCAAGCAGCTGCTGCTAATCACAGTGGCTAAAGTAAAAGATTTGAGTCTTGCAGAATCAGGACTATGCAATATTACTTGGGCTTATAAGCTTCTCTTGCTTGCAAGCTGAGGAAGATTTCTGACCTGGCAAAGACAGCTTGTACCCCCCAGATGAAAGACCCCATGTTGAGTGCAAAGCAGTTCTGTGCTCTGGTATGTTTCCTGTTTGGTTTTGTTTTTTTTTTTAAAAAAAAAGTTATGGATATAATGTCAACAGAATTTCATACAGGGATCACTTTCTTTTTTATCCATAGCAAAAGTCTTCCATCATCCTCAACCACAATATTTCACCTTATTTTTTCTAGTCCTTAGATTAAAAAGGCACATTTGATTCTCTTTGAAGTTTGTGGCCTAGAGGGCAAAGAATTTGTTGGTGAAGGCACACATAGTCTTCATATAATCTTGGGTATCAGCCTGCTGTGTGGCTTTGGGCAACTTATTTCATCATCTGAATTGCCTTTGTAAAATGAGGACAGTGACATTAGCATCCTTTTGAAAGGGCTTTCAGATGTATTCCGTGTAGGACTCAGTGAGTAAGAACTGAACACACTGTGCTTTAGTACCAAAGATGCAGCTTCTCTGTGCCTGGGGAGATCAAAAACTCTATGACACATTAATCAACTCCAATAGAGATAAGAACATATTCATGTCATTATACACAGCACTGGCAACATTTCTCCAGCACACTGTGCAAGTGTTTTATTGCCTATGCTTAGGAAAGACTTACCTAAACTGGAAAAGGTATAGGAGAGACTTGGTAAAATAATTAGGAAAAGGGGACAGAAATTACTTCAACTTGCTTAGAATAGTAAAACCTTTGTTTTGTTAGAGGTTATAACTTCTTCAAAGAAATACACAGGAAAGAGGGCAGAGATCTGAACAAAAAAAGAGGGAGAAGAAATCAATTAACCAATGTTGGCATGGGAACAAATGGGCAGTCCCACAGAACTGAACCAGAAATGAAAGGTTTCTCCCTTCCAGACAAGTGAGATTGTTTGTGTATAATAGTATAACAAGATCACAGGCAAGTGACCAGTCGCTTTGTAAACAGTATCGCATGATATGGTTACTGGTGATACTCCGAACAGGTCTCAGTGACAGGAGAAGATATTTCATGGTGCTGTATTTTCTGGCCCTGTACTTCTCCTGTTTGTTATTCCTTCTCTGCCCAAACAGTTGAAACAGGGACAGGTATCCTGGGAGGAATACAGGGACGCTGCCCGGTTATGCAGGGACAAAGTCAGGAAGGTCAAGGCACAGCTAGAGCTGAACTTGGCGAAGGATACAAATTAAAACAAGAAGGGATTCTATAAGTATCTAAATCAGAGAAGGAAGGTCAAAGAAGGTGTACACCCCCTGGTGATAAACCATGGCAAATCATTAACAACAGATGAGGAGAAGGCCGAGGTACTCAATAACTTTTTTGCCTTAGTTTTCACTGGCAACCTCTCTCCTCACAGCCCTCAAGCTGATGGCCCACAAGACAGGGACCAGGTAGACAAAGTCCCTCTCACTGTAAGCAAGGACAAGGTTCATGATCACTTGAGGAACCTGAACATAAATAAGTCCATGGGACCTGATGAGGTGCATCCCAGGGTACTGAAGGAATTAGTTGATGCAGTTGCCGAGCCACTCTCCATAATATTTGAAAAGTCATGGCAGTCAGGTGAAGTCCCTGGTGAGGAAATATCGCACCCATCTTTTAAAAGGGTGAAAAAGAAGACCCTGGGAACTACTGACCTGTCAGCTTCACCTCTATGCCTGGGAAGATCATGGAACAGATCCTCCTGGAGGATATGCTGAGACACATGGAGGACAGGGAGGTAATCCTAGGGAGTCAGCATGGATTTACTAGGGGCAAGTCCTGCCTGACCAACTTAGTGGCTTTCTACAATGAAGTGACTGCATCAGTCGACAAGGGTAAACCTATGGATGTCATCTATCTGGACTTCTGCAAGGCCTTTGATATGGTTCTCCACAACATCCTTATCTCTAAATAGGAAAATGACAGGTTCAATGGATGAACTGTTCAGTGGATAAAGAACTGGCTGGAGGGTCACATCCAGAGAGTGATGGTCAATGGTGCTGCACCTATTGATGTCACCATCCATTGCCAGTCCATGTCTCTCTGCACCACATGGTGACATCACCATGGGCCATCCACCCATCCTCATAGACATCTTTGGAATAAGACAGAATGCCTCTGAGAACCAGGTGAATAGAAGATGGACTGAGTCCTGACAAACTTAGGCAAGACCAGCTCCTTGCCAGGAGAGATTCCTGGGTGGGCCACCCGCCTGCTGCTCACTCCTCCCGGGCTTGGAGTGCAGACAAAGCACCCACTGTGCTCTTGGTGTGCCCTGAGAGCATGAGAGAGGCAGGAGGGTCCGTGAGGGCAGCGATCAAAGCATGTGCTGGGACCATCAGCTTTTTGGCAGGAAGGCGAAGGAAGCATTGGCAGACACTGATGGAGATCACAGGGCCCCCCACACCCCTGCTCAGGTCCCACCAGGAGCTGCATCCTCCAAGGACCTGGTCATGGCTGCCAAAGATGCCTGCCAGCAGCTTCTTAGGCCAGCCCCCAAGGGAGCGTGGTGCCCCCTTCCGCAGCTGGTGCCTTCTTGTTTCCAGGCAGTTGCAGTTGAGACTCCCCCAAGGAGCATTGGCCCTTGAGAGATCTCTGAAGCCCAGGAGAGTCAGCACCTTGGGGTGGGGATGCCTGCAGAGGTAACGTCCCAGCTGAGTGCTTGGCAGGGCCTGTGGGTGCTCCTCTCTGGCCCGCAGGGTCCCCAAGACGCTCTTGTGCTGTTCTCCTGCCTCTTGCTTGCAGTGAGTAGCGCTAGCAGGACTCCGTCAACACTTTACACCTGACTGTACAGTAAGAATGAAGTGCAGCTGTTACTCAGTGAATACTGCCAGTCAGAACATACACATAAGGAAAGCATAAATTTGTTATAGATCATTCTCTGGGAGAGGCAAAGAATTTCACGTAGTTAGTTATTGTGTGCAGATTATTTTTTGCAGGGTTGGTAATGGCTAGTGACTGAATAACAAAAGAAACTGCAATTCCTTCATTAATCCCAGGAGCCATATTGCCTCTCAGGCTTTATCATTTTCTCTTGAACGTAGTGCAGACAACTGGAACACTGACACCAAGGTAAGCAAGTCTCAGAGAGTAACATGAAAAGCGTTTTTTCCTCAGGCTGACTCTAAACTCTTGACTACCATGATACACAATATCATATCAGTCAATCTTACTCTCTTGGGTCTTACACAGCTACTTGAAAGGATCAGGCTCTCACAAAGAAAACCCTCCATCTTCTCCATGAGCATCAATTCTATCCAATACAATATGTATCTAGATTTTTTGAGATTACTTCTGTCACTACCAGCATTAATTGTAACTTATTGAAAGGTGTCACATGGTCAAGAAAAATGAGGAAACCAGTTAATTCCAGCCTAATAAACAGATCTTTCAGGGTGGCACATGAAGGCTATGTGAATTTCTCTACAGAAGACAAGTTCACTACTGCGTATGTCTACAAAATCTTATCTATAACAAACCCAGGAGCCTTCCCTCAGGAAAAATCTTGGAAGTATAAATGAGGAAGTCATAGTTTGTAGGTCTGCCCTGTTATTATCTGATATTAATAACACTGTGGATTTCATATCTCTGACTTCTCATATTGGCCCTTTTCAGGCAGCAGGTTGAGGACAATTTCTGATAAAGAAATTGATTGGTTGAAGAGCTCAAAAGTCTGATTCATAAGTCAGCGATATTTCAGGTTTGCTTTGATAGAGGTGGTGATCCATTCCTAATTCCACCGTGGCTGTATGTTTGTTTATTTTACTGTTGTTAAAAGTGTTGGCGTTGTGCTTGGACTGGAGGAGTGCTCCAAATAACCTTTAGTCTCAGTAGACCAAAGAATTCACTGTAGTGTCACCAAACCCCTCTACTACATCTCATTAGGACAAGAAACAGGTATTTGAAACCTAACTGCAGGTATCAGGAGGGGTGAGAGACTATCACATTTCTCTGTGAGATATTAAGATGAGGGAGAAGGATACAAGAACAGGACAACCTGGGCAGAGGAACCAAAAGCACAGACAACCACAGACTCTAGAAAAGCCTGACTTCAGCTGTCAGTTAAAGAGAAGAGCGTCCCTGTATTGTGAGTACAGTTTTTCCACTAGTACTCAGCACTTTTTTCATCAAGTTAATTGCATCACCTGTGGGACAAAAATTATAACATAAGTAGAAAATTTAGGCCTGGTTTTCATTACTTTGGCTCTTTATCAGTTATAAACCGGACTTATTTTCCCACTATTTTCATTACACATGTGTCTTCTTCAATATGGAGACAGTGTGGCTGCTCACGGCTGCAGTTCATTTCTAGCAAGTGCAGCCACCAGCGAAGACAGCCACATACCACTGCTGAAAGGTGGTCCACATAGATGAGGCAAAGTTTTACCACTGGTTAACTTATCCACCAGAACACCCTTGGTCTGGAGGCTGAGGTTCACGTGAAGGCAAACAGGTAGATAACGGTTTCAAGAGAGACTCACAGTAAAAGTCTGAATACCTGCAAAGGGGGTTTTTTTTAAGACTATTTCTAACAATGCTGGTAATAGCACCCATTTTCCATTTCCTTTCAGTATACCACACACCTTTATTTTTATATATATATACACACAAGCATATATATATGTATATATATGTATGTAGTTTATATTTAGTCCAGCTACTAGTTCAGTTTTATAATTTTAAGTCTCACAGAAGTTCAGTTTTAAAATAGGAGATCACTCAAGCATTGCTTCAACATCAGAAAAATATATTATGATCATAAACTTTTTGTCAAGGGAGTAGAACATAGGAATTTAAAGCACCAAATTACTGAACAAACAGCACAATGAACACACCTTCATTTGTTCTTGCAAAAATCTTCATGTAAAATAGGAAGATCAAGTCCAACCCCCTTTAGGCAGGTCTGCAATTAAGAGATTAAAATACTGATGTTTCATCTGTAACGACAGTTTTTAATACTACTCCCAACTTCTCTTTACACTTTATTACTCTAAATAAGAATAAAAAAAATATTTCTTTCATTACATGTCTGTTTGACTCATAACTTTTAATGCTGTGGATGATTTTTCTAGTCCTTCATCTATCACCTCATCAAATGAAGCAGCATTTCTTAAGTCTTCTTTTGCAGGGTCAAGCGTTTAAAGACAATCAAAAACCCCCAAACCCAACACTCTTAAGCCAGTTCCTTTGGCTAAAGATGTTCTGACAAAGTCGAAGCTGATTTTCTGAAGTACTAATTCAAATAAATATATCTAATATCTAAATGTAGACTTGAATACTGGAAAAAGCTATTTTTAAAAAGAGAGAAAATAATTTATGTAACATCATACTCCTTAGCAGTATGGACAACTTAACTCTTCCTTTTGTTGCATAATTGCTCTCCTAACCCTGCCTCTCAGACTATTCAGTACTGTGTGAAGAGAAGCTGACAGGAGCCATACGTACCTGAACTTCCTTTTTGTTTCCCAAAAGACTCGACTCTGTCAATAAAATCCTCAAACTGCAATTTTGGGAACAGCTTGTGAGCCCAGTGTTCCATATGTCATTTGAGTGCCTTCAGGTCCTCTGCCTAGAGCATGAAACAAGACATCAAGGTAGTAAAAGTCAGCTAAGTCAGTGGACTGCAGAGGGGAAAGAGGCAGTAATGTTTCTGGAAACATTAAGCATCTGCAGCTTGAAAGTCTCTCGAAAATCTAAGTAATACGAACATGTGGGTGACCTTTCTTCTCACAATCAAGTCTGGAAGTACGATTTCAAGCCATGAGAAGAACAGTGATTCAAGTTCAGGAAGACTATTTGTGTACTCTTTGTGAGGAGTTGTCCTTCAGCAACCTAGGTGTGAACCCAGACTGGGGAAAAAAAAACAAACATAGGGGCACAGCTGGCATTTATTTTGATGTTTAGAACACACTGAAAAAAATGTACATCTGAACAACCTTATCTAGTAAAGACTTTTTGCTCAGATTCATTGCATGGCCTAGTTTCTGTGCCTCCAGTTGTAAAGAGAAAATTTATACCATGCATGTTCTCTGTAAACCAGAGATGCCCAGGTGTCCTGGCAGGTGTGCCAAGAGTAATGATATTTACAGAAAAATAAGCTTTCTGTGTTTAAAGTGTATCCAAGACAATGAGACAGTTTGTAGAGAACTTTCTCTCAGCTTAAGTGGTGTGTCACACTTTTTTCAATATTAAAAACTTGGGGATAGAGGTGTCAGAGCAGACAGAATATTATCACTAACTGTGAAGAGTGATCATGAAATGGCAAAGGCATTCCAGACATAACTGCAGATGCAATATTCTTGTTTTGGAGTGGAGGAAAATAGTTTTAAGGTCAAAACACGCATTTTGTTAAAACATTCATGTTTGGTTTTTTAAATTTGCAACTACAAACCCCACCAAAGTATGTTCAAGTACCGCTAGAAAACTGGCTAACCAGAGTGTAATATCGATTCCCCTGCATCAGATGGGCAGCAATCTATCAAATCTAGGTTAACCTCCCAGGAAACAAAACAAAAGCTCACATTGTCTTACCTCGTGCCCTTTACCCTTGAACTTTACAATGTCAAACATGCCTGAGGCTGGAAGTCCTCTTTCTGAAGTTAACCTGGTAATGGGAAATGGGTGAAGTTATTTGAAACGTGTACTTTCTCCTTCTAATTAATAAAAAACTCCTCTCAGAACAAAGTCCCCTCTGGAGAGATTTCAAACATGTCTGGATGCAATCCTGGGCACCCTGTTCTGGGTGACCTGCTGGAGCAGGCAGGTTGGACAAGATGATCTCCAGAGGCCCCTTCCAACCCCTACCATGCTGTGAAAAACAAACCAACCAACCAAACCCAGGAACCCAAACCCGTCTCACGTTCCTTTAAATAGCTTAAAGCCACAGAGCTCTATTTGAAAGATGTACATAATTAGAAGTCATTAAGAAAATGCAGAAAATAGGACAAAGACTTCTGCAAGACTCAAGACTTGTTTTTCCCCCTCCAAATTCACCATACATTTATTTCCAGTCCAAGGAGCTTTTTGCTTTTGACTGTAGGGAAAGAAAATTGAATGCTCAGTTCTACTGTCTATACTGACCAAGTAAAACCAGATGTGTGTGACCAGAGCATGCACCTGTGGTATCATCAACGAACTTCATCAGTGTATTTAAAAAGGAAGAAACTGAAAGCTCAGATTCTTTCCACTGCCTATAAAGTGCTTACACCAGTTTTGGCAAGAACAGTAAAGAAAATATTAAAATCCTTTAAACATCTTATCCAGTTAGTATAGAAGTTAGGTGTAAGTGTACTTTAGATAGTGCCTCACAGTCACCGTTACATTGAGGTATTATTTTGAAGCAGACTTTAACTACATAAAGAAATCCAAAGTACTAAGTCTAAAGCAAAATAAAGAAGATCTAGCTGTAAAAGTCTTATGTATAAATAAGAACTATCTCTTAACAAAGTATTGGTTATATACTAGGTCCCAAGAAGAGTTCAAGAAAGTTACACTAGTAAAAAAATTATCTCTGGGCATCTAGTTTCGGCATTGGCCTTTTAACTGTTTTCCGTGTAGCTACAGCAAAATCCTTTGTTTGTGCCTGCTGGCTTCCATCTAGTTCTAATAAAGAAAACATTTTAGGTACGTAACTGTTGTGTTACAAGAGTTAAGTTCAGTTAAGAAACTCAAATTATCAGTAAACACGACTTGATAGGTATCCCCCCAAATTTCCATGGATAGATCTGAAAGAAAGACATAAACTACCAGCATTGCCTTCAAAACACAGAGAAAGAGGCCATGGGTGACCACAATCAATGTCTCTTTTAAGAACCAAAGTCCATATACTTTTTATGGTTGGACTGGATGATCTTAAGTCTTTTCCAACCTAAATAATTCTATGATTAGGGCCAGTATACATTATTTGACTGCAACAGCCATGGCACCACTGTCCATCTCAGAGCTAGCAATTAGTTAAATTGATTTATTGGTTTACTTTCTGTTACTTCGAGCATCAGGAATTCAGAAGTCCTCCTTTTCACATATTAAGGAATTAAATCCATCAAAAATCTGAATTTCTAGTGAACAGAGCAGGGATCAAGAAAAACGTATATTTAACACTACAGGCAAATATAAGTAAAAGTAACAACAGTTAAAATAAAATCCTTATACTTTCTGCTAGCTTGTTCAGTACACAGTAAGATCTTTTGAAATTAAAATAACTGAGCTGCACTGTCTTGAAGTGTCACTATAAGTTAATTATAGATAACTGCTGTATCATTACCTTTACAGACATTTTGTTAGAAAAGCTTAGAATTTTATGAAGATTCACTTGTGTACATATTTTCATGGAAGCTACAAAAGTAAACTTTTCCCACAAGTTAGAAGCACAGAATTGGTAACAATTTAAATTTACGAACTCCTTTCTTATCTACACAAGACTATTTCTATGCAGTAAAGATAGCAAAGTAAAGCACAATTAATACTCATTTCACAGCATTTCATTCTCTATACTGCAAAATGGGTTCTTTAGGGGTCTTTAGGTGTTCACCTCCATTAGTTTGAGCCCATTCAACATCGTCTCTTCCTGGAGAGGCAGGAACACTTCATCTTCCGTATTCTCATAAGCAGGGAGATTAAACAAATTGTTCTCTGAAAGACCTAACATTGCCAGATAAGCTTTTCTTTCTCTCCTGCAGGGAATGCCAAAAGAATTTAAAAAGAAGCAGTGAGAAGGCTGTCACAGAAGCAGCTGAACATCAGTTTATATAACAGTATGCTTACAGCTTTTCTAGAAAAGAGATTTACTAACCAGAAAACATAGCATTATACACATTAAGTAGCAGATACTGTACAGATGGACAACGTAATTCAGCCTCACTGGGCCAAATAAAATCAAGGTTTGGCAAGTTTCGACTCATCAAAGCTACCTGGGAGTAGCAGGTACGGGTCATAGGTATAAAAGAAATTTATTTCTACCCAAAGCATTTATCGAGGCTGCTGTTTGCCACTCGCATCATTACTAGCCAAAGATTAGGGGGGATGGGGTGATAATTCCTTTGACTTACAGCTTACCCACTCGGAAAGGCGGTGTGGCGAATTCCCCTTTTCCGGCAAATCTAATTCCAGAGACTTTAGCACACCAGGGGTTAGGATGAGCCGGTCTCACCACGGTTGCGCTTCCAAGGCTTCAGGAACCGCTCTTTTTGAAGGGAAAGTTGTTTCTCAGACGACTTGAGTAAAGAGAGGACACCCCAAGCAGCTCTTATCTACACTGATCTTCGGAGGTGAGCTCTCATCAAGCTCTCACGGAGGCCGAGGGAGTCGGAAGAGGGCAGTGAAGGAGTTCGCTGGTCTCTCCGGAGCCAGACATCAGAACTACAACCCGCCACAGAGGCCCCGCTCCCCTCACACTACTGGCGGTGCCCCGAAGCCCTGCGGGGAGAGGAATGGAGGCAGCTCTCCCCTTCCCACCGGCGAGAAGCGGGATGAAGAGGACTGCTCTCCTGCCTTCTCAGGTGAGGTAGATCCGCGGAGTAGACTTCTCGCCTGCCTCTCAGGGGAGATCGATCCGCGTACACCCAAGCGAGCGGCACCTCAACCTTCACTCACCGCCTCCGCTTCCCGACCAGTCGAGTGACGACTGCAGTGGGCGGCAAGCGCGCGGGGAAACGCCACGAGAACTACAACTCTCGCGAGATCCCGGCTGATGGGGCGGTGCTTTGGGCGCCGAAGCCTTTGGGAGGGAAGGGGAGTGGCTACTGAGACGCTGTCAGAGCTGCGGCGTCAGGGGAGCTCTGGCACCACCTCCTCAGGGAAAAGTTGCTGGGAGTGGGAGTTTTAATCGAAGCATTTAAAGCTGTGGGGCTTCACGATAAATGAGCCCTGGGAATGAGATTTAAAATAGCGAATGTTGGCCCCTTTCCCCTGCCTCTGAGGAGAGGATTCCAGGACACCCCTAGCTTCTCTCCATACAGATGCCAGCTAGAGCCATCTGGTAATTTAAAATTAAGTATTATCCTTTGTCAACATTATTTTAACAGTTGACACTTAAAATCTATTCCCAAACGAAGCAGCATCTTTTATATTCAACAATACATTAAATAAAGGGAGAACACCATTCATGGATTTGTTAGCACTAAATCCATTTATCTTCACTTTTAGATATGGCAAATTTCTTCATTTGGCTGAGGCACGTGAAGTATGAAAATAAACACAAAGATGTAGTCATAGATCAAGTGCTGCTGATTTCCATTTCAAAACACTGTAAAGATTTGTGCCATATAACTGGAAATCAAATGTCTATAGGATGAGCTCTTTGCATTGCAAATAATGGCCACTCTTTATATTAAAAAATCTTTACAAACAAATGAATTATTTTGGGGTGTAGCCTAACTATCTGATTCTTAACTATTAGTGTGATATTTCTTGTAAATTTTTCTGTAATATTTAATGGGGAGGGGGTGTTACGTGAAGTCATTGGATTTTAAATATTTAGCTGATGTCAATCGAACTTCTTAGAGGCTCAAGGTTTCAAAATTCCTTTAAGTCACTGCATATTTTCTTCAAAATCAACTGGTAAGTGAAAAGAAATAGTGTGGTAGGGTTCTCTGAGAGGAAAAAAGTGCCAGAAAGGTTTAAAAAATAGAATCACAGAATCATAGAATGGTTTAGGTTGGAAGAGACCATTCAAGATCATCTAGTTCCAACCCCCCCACCATGGCAGAGACACCTCCCACTAGACCAGGCTGCCCAGGACCTCATCCAACCTGGTCTTGAACACCTCCAGGGATGGAGCATCAACAACTTCCCTGGGCAGCCTGTTCCAGTATCTCACCACCCTCTGAATAAAGAATTTCCTTCTAATTTCCAATCTAAATCTACCCTGTTACAGTTTGAACAAATTACCCCTTGTCCTATCACTGCAGGCCTTTGTAAAAAGTCCCTCTCCAACCTTCTTGTAGACCCCCTT
Organism: Brachypteracias leptosomus; assembly: GCA_013401335.1. Taxonomy (NCBI): domain Eukaryota; kingdom Metazoa; phylum Chordata; class Aves; order Coraciiformes; family Brachypteraciidae; genus Brachypteracias; species Brachypteracias leptosomus. Next base: position 19,705 of record VYZX01034199.1, read on the forward strand.
CAGATACTGGAAGGCTGCAATAAGGTCTCCTCTGAGCCTTCTTTTCTGCAGACTGAACAAGCCCAATTCTTACAGATAGGTGTTGTCTGCAAACTTGCTGAAGGAGCACTCAATCCCGCTGTCCATATCACCAACAAAGATGTTAAACAGGACCAGTCCCGGTACCGATCCCTGAGGAACACCACTCGTTACTGGCCTCTACTTGGACATCGAGCCATTGACTGCAGTTCTTTGAGTGTGACCATCCAGCCAATTCCTTATCCATTGAGTGGTCCATCCATCAAATCTATGTCTTTCCAAATTAGGATGCTGTATGGGACAGTGTTGAGCACTTTGCACAAGTCCAGTTAGATGATATCAGTTGCTCTTCCCTTATCCATTAACACCATAACTTCATCATGAATTTTTCAGGCATGATTTGCCCT
>VYZX01034200.1:9217-33371 GCA_013401335.1 Brachypteracias leptosomus
CCCCCCCCCCAGGTGGGTTCTGAGACACGCAGGTGGGCTCGGGAGCTTGGTGAAGTCATGAAAAGATTCAGCAGGTTAAAAACTGGCGTCAGTAAAGTCCTTCCCACGCGGATTTGCATGTACGACAAAGAAATCCTAACAGGGAGGCAAAGAAATGCTAATGCAGAAACAACAGCTTGTCCTCACCAAAAGGCCACCTCCACAGCCAGTATCTCCCAACTGGTGATGTACTGATGCCATTACTGCCCAGTTAGCAACTGGGAAGGGGGCAGCTCAGCTATAAACTGGCCTACTCCTTCCTTAAAGACCTTACAAAGCTCCCCCAGCCACACAGGGTTGGGTTTCACTCTAGTAGTCATCTTCACTGCCCTTTTCTTTACATGGGGTTTTAAAAAAAATGCTGTTTGCCACTAGAGAAAGGGATGGAAGTGACTTCCTTTCATGCTAATAAAATAGTGGATAAACTCATGAAATCGATTAAAAAGCGATTTCTTCCAGGCAAGGTAGCAGGAAATAAGTAAATGATAGTTTATGAAGGGAAGTTTTGACTTTCTTCACCCTCAGCTCTTCAGTTATTGAGAAGTTATTGTGGTCTCAGCCCACATCCTAACCCTGTGGATTAAAGAAACAGGACAAATATCATCTGGTCAGCAACCACCAGAAAAAAATCTGACAGAAAACAATACCTTTAACTGTTACCAGGTTCTCTGTTTGCAAATAATGATGTAAATTTCTAAGGAATAGAAAGTTTGTTTTGAAAATTTATTTTCAAATAATACCTTGACTTCAGTAAAGCTTTTGATACAGTCTCCCCTAATATCTTCACAGATAAACTGAGGAAGTGTGGTCTGGATGATCAGGTAGTGAGGTGGATTGTGAACTGGCTGCAGTTCACTACTCCAGAGAGTAGTTGTCAATGGGGCAGAGTCTAGTTGGAGACCTGTATCTAGTGGAGTCCCCCAAGGGTTGGTACTGAGACCAATACTATTCAATATATTCATCAATGATTTGGATGAGGGAATAGAGAGCACTGCCAGCAAGTTTGCTGATGACACAAAGCTGGGAGGAGTGGCTGACACACCAGAAGGCTGTACTGCCATCCAGTGAGACCTAGACAGGCTGGAGAGTTGGAAGGGGAGAAATTTAATGAAGTATAACAAGAGCAAGTGTAGAGTCTTGCATCTGGGCAAGAACAACCCCAGGTACCAGTATAGGTTGGGGACTGAGCTGTTGGAGAGCAGCGTAGGAGAGAGGGACCTGGGGGTCCTGGTGGACAGCAGGATGAGCATGNCGGGATTAGGAAAAGAGGTGCTGCCAATGTTGATGTAACGGAAACCAACCAGAACTCACTGGTATGTTTTCATACCATAGTTGTATTTATTTACCAACAGACTGAAATCATGAATGAAATTGATTTCAGGTGTCAAAGTCTTTAAAGAACAGTTGTAAAGGCCCAGAGAAAGAGATAGCAAGACAAAGGGTAAGAAAAAACATGGGCTTCAATAGGATAGGAACTTACTGAGTCATATTGACATCCTTTATAGAAATACGGTTTTTCTGGGAAAACTCCATTAAGAAGCTTTATCCAAGGCAGTTAAATATATCTAATAATCTGTGCAGAGGTTGTATTTGATAATGCTAATCAGCTGGAAGTCAGACAATAAATGAAACTGTCCTGTGCCAGACTTTGTGACTCTTGAATGATTCCTGAACACTATACATTATCAGCATTAAAAGTTAAAACCTTAGAGTGGAAGTCAAAAATCTCAGAAACTGAGGGAAGCAACTAAAGGATATTAGCTGTAATTACAGAAGTCCCTTTGCAAAATAATAAAATTGGAAGGGACTTAAATTCAGAAACTATTTTTGCTATTTTGAAAGATTACTGTTAATCCATTCGTCAGTTAATCAGGCAAAGCAACTCACCAGTGAGAAGTATTTTTGGAGGAGTAGAAAGTTGATACCTAAAAGTTATCTATATTTTTATGGTAGGACAAAAATTGAGCTCAATAGTTGAATAAGAGACATAGCTTTGACGTTCATACATGCAGATAAAAAGTACCACGTTGCTATTATAAAAGGCCAGTGCTATAGGACCACAAATTACCCTGAGATTAGGGGTGGTTCTATGCAGATATTCTTCTTTTGGCAAATATCCTTTATCTCCTCCCAAAGAGAAAGATGCTTAAACTAGAAGGGGTTGCCATTGAATAAAAAAGGGCTTTCCTATGACTCATTTCCCTCAAATGTGTCACAGATCCTGGAACGACCTTTCCCAGACTGGGCTCAGCAGATCCCCAAGGGAAAAAAAAATACCCTCCACTTCTCTTTCCCTTGGGGTTTATCTGCCCCAGTCACCTCTTAGCAGAACTGAGGGTATAACAGGAATATTTTAAGTGGTAAAATCATTCCTCAGAGTTGGAATTAGCTGAAACTAGCAAACAACCTAACTCATTGGGGGCTGATGGTAATAGAGACATACAACTAAAATAGCCATAATTATAGTTAGCTAGAAAAGGATATGATTTGTAAACAGAATATATACCTGGGAGAGATTTGGAGATTGCTAAGAGCTCTAGACCATTACATTAAAATAGATTAAATTAGGTCCAGAGCTGCATCATGTACTTGCCCATGTGATGTAAAGACAATATAACTGCCTAGTCTCACGTGAAATATAGATGTATAGATTATGATTTTCAGGAATACTTTCAAGGAAATTAATTACAGCTATTTGATATCCTGGGACAGGACATTTCCAGCCTGTTTTAATAATTTGAAGTGACTCAGGAAAGTGGAGGCTCACTGCCTAAGCAAAAAAATACAGGTTAAATTGAAGTCCTAATGGTGGCACAAGAAAAATTATCCCCCAATGGAAAGTAAAAGGAGAGATTTGTTTCTGTAGGCTTGGAACAAACAAACAAAGACAGTTCTGCAGGTCTTAATTCTCCATCTTATTTTCCTGAGATTCTTTCCTAGGGAATACTTGACAAGCAAGCAATTGTATACATTTCTTTTCACCAAGCATACTGGACTTGAAATGAACATCCCTGGCAACAGACCACAATTTAATGGGAATGGATTTAAGGAATGTTTGATGTCACATGAGTACCATCACTGCAAGCCCTTGTTATTCTCCATTCCCAGATGACTGCAATATACAAATTAATTTACTACTCAAACTGCAGAATTATGTCAGAAAGAGCTCAAATTTTTTCACCAGAAAATTAGAAAGAATACCTGGATTATAAGAAACTGATGTCACAGTTGTTGGTTAGATAAAAAGAAAGCCAAGCAAAAATAACCTTGCTTCTTCAAAATGCTGCTGAGCAGGTCACTAAGGGGCAGGGGCAGATCTAACCAGCTCTGTGGGGCACTCAGCCTCGCAGTGCTACGGGGTCAGAAGCCAGGACAAAGGGTACTTCACAAAAATCATTTGAAATGTTTAATGCATGGGGCATCTGGAGTGCAAAGCCTTCTGGGATAGCCTTGGAGGACTACAGAAGATGACACAAGCCATCTTCATGCAGCCTTGTCTATACATGGAGCTGAAGATTTCAATTTACTGTGCACACACTTAAAATAACTTACAAATCTTAGCTGAAAGTAACTGAACATCAGGTTTAAAAAATATTTAAACGAGCATGTCACTGATGGCCCCAGACCACTTTTTGTAGGTCTCCAGTCAAGGAATTGAATAATGGTTGGCATTTGCTGTCAAAAATTTCACAAAGCCTCATCAAAAAAATCACTTTCTTCTAGAGCTAAGCAGAAGGATGAGAGAAGAAAGACTGGATTTCAGCATATCATGACAGAACTCAGCAGGAGTGTCTACAGGAAGAGCTACAAAGCATGTTTCATTTGAAGCAATGAACTTTAATAGGAATTTCATTTTACACATGAATATACCCTGTGTGATAAACTCCAGTATGTTTATTCATCAACTGGAACTCAGAATGTGAATGTGAAGGTGACAGGAGCAGCAAATTTTATGTTCCTGAAGTGTTAGAAAAGGTATTAACCTTTTAATGATCCTTCATTCAGACACATCTTTCATAGTAAAAAGTAAAACAATCTATTTTATTTTCTTTGCGATTCTAAGCATGAAAGAAATCCTCATTCATAGTTGCAGAAACAGTGAAGATGAAACATTTTATGCTATTTACATCTGTTCAGGAGTCGTCTTGTAAGTGACACACAAACAGCAGGATCATCAATGTAGCAAACCAAAACCATATACAACTTTTGAAAATTTAGCCCATAGGCCCTGGTTCAGACAAACATCTTTCAAAAGCATCTTTTTTTACAAAATATCTGGGATAGCCTAATTTAAATTTTAAGCAAATGTACTGTGAATTTTCTTAATGTGATTTACTAAGGGGTTGAACAGGCTGAGAGAACTGATAATGGTATGGAGAAAAACTGTGTGAATTTCTTTAGAATCAAGGACAAAGCAAGGATTTGTCATTCATTCTGATTTCAGTTTCCTGGGATGTGAACCGCAGGTAGTTTAAAAACAGAAAATTATTATGCGTAACCCCCACCAGATTTTTCTTTTTTTTGAATACTTCAATTTTAAACCAACAATCTAGATACAAAATAGCTAAACAGCATCTGAAAATTATGCCTAAGAGCTGTAAAATGTCCAATTACTAGTTTTTCACTACCCAGAAAAATATCCTAGCAGGCATAGCGAGAGATTTTTTTTCCTGTGCTCTACAGGCTTTTAGCAGGAGGAATGTATTTCTGTATGATATTTATCCAGAGGAGGAATTAGATACATTATCTGTCCAGGGCTTTTCCTACAGTTTGTCTTTGCACTGGATTATTACCATAAAATATTCTAGATAAGTGGTTTTCTTACTCTATTTAATTATCACTGCCACCTACATGTGTGAGTCAACCTCATATGAAAAGCTCTGACAGGAGCAGCCCTTCAGGAAGGTCCTGTCATCCCATGATCCATGTGAGTTAACAGCTTTCTTGACAGTTATCAGCTAGCACATTTAAGACAGTAAGGATGTGGAAAAATCACAACTCCCCATTCAAAACCTCCTTCAAAACAAGTTTCAGGGATGGAATGTGATATTTTGTTCAGGCGTACTCGTACTACATACCCTGTGGGAACCACTTGAAAAATCAGTTCAACACAGTCAGAAGCCCAGCCAGATAAACTGGTGCCATTCTCACATTATGCACAAAGAACAATGTGTGCACCACTTGTATTCACTTGCCCCTTCACCAAGAATTGAGAATAAGAGCGATATGCAGACATCATATCATATAAATATTTGAAATTTACGGGTTAAAGGATCTGGGAAACATTAATCTTTCTCTTAAGTGTCTATAGGGTAAACTGGGGGAACGAGTAGATGTGGCACTTCAAGACATGGTCTAGGGGTCAGGGAGATGTTGGACTTGATCCTTAGAGGTCTTTTCCAACCTAAATGATTCTATGATTCTATGCTGAAGCACTTCTGAGGTTGTGGGATCCTTGGGAAAGTCCTTGTTCATGCCACATTTTCCAGCCTGCTCACCCTATTCCCAAGAGAACCCTGAGCCAGATAGTCAGGGAATCAGGGCCAAGGGAGCATCAGAGAGTTTACATTATTCTTTTTCCTATGCTGATATAACACTGTTGGCAGAGAAATTAAGACCCATATCCTCATATCGATTGCTCTTGAGCTCAAGGGTCTTATCCAGCCTAAATGATTCTATGATTCTATATCCTTGGAGGCTAGGTCTCAGAATTTTCTTCCAGACTTTAGATATTTAAAGTGCTTTGAAGAGGTGTGTGCTATGTTTGTGGTCATGCACTTAATGTGCAGCAGTCAAGAATAGAATTTACCAGGACACTGTAGCACTTTCTAGCATTAGAGGTGAGATTCTCATTGCAAATAACTTGACTTTGGTGTACTTCAGACAAAATTTAAGGTCATAAGTTTTCTCACTGACCTCTGAACAGAACCAAACCAGGATTCCTGTTCTTTCCCATGTCATTAATGGAAGTACAGGTCCCTCAAACAGCTCTAACACCATGCCTGCAGGGAAAAACCAAGTATCACTACAATTTCCTTGTAGTGCAGAAAGGCCTTGTCTCTTTTATTCTTTTAGATATTAATTAACATTTTTTGTTTTAAAAACTGTGCTGTAGATCTCAGGAGTAGCAAAGGATGTCATGTTATGTATCAGTTGCTATGGTAACTAACCCTTTCTAAAAGGGAGAAATTAAACAAATTTGTAGAAGTCCATTTCTCACTATGAGCAAAGGATGCTACTAAATAGTCTTTCTTTTGCAATGCATTGCCTTCCTTTGTTTTATTTAGAAGTTATCACAAATTATTTAGTATGAGACTGTTCACTTATTTCCTTTTGGTCTGAAGATTCTGAGCTTCCTGTTTTCATGGAGTGGCATAAAAACAATTTCATTCCAGATCTCAGATTGATTTTTTTTGTTTTTAATTTATGTGAAAGCATAATATTAATGAAGAGTCTTTATGGGACATACTTAAGTGCTTACATTTCCTAGAAAAATTACATCTAGTGAATAAATCAGGGGAAACTTTGCCCTATTTCTCTATTTCTATCTCTCTGTCCCGAACCAGAGAGGTTCACAAGGACTGGAAAGGTCCTTCATGTCTTGGCCACTCTGACTCCAATGTCTTGCAGTGGGGATGTGGATTTATTCCTTTCATAACTGATTTCTGAGGTATTGTTTGCTGTCAGCACAGAACCCCTGAGCTGTGTTTGCCAAGTCTGATGTTAGCAAACCATAACTCTCCAAAGCACAAGCATCAACTGGCTAAAGGAGACATTTCCTTCTACTCAATCTGTATCAGTCAGTAGTCTCTGGGATTTCTGCCCAGAGAAATGGTAGTAAGGGTCTTCATACAAATTCATGTAAAAAATCACTCCTTTATGGGTGTAGTTTTGTCACAGCTTAAGTCTCAAACAGAGCAGCTTGGGAGCACTGCTCTCGAGAACCTCTGGCAGCTACTGCAAGGGGCAACACTTTGCCTGATCACAAGGGTACCCCAAGCACTGAGACAATACAAACACCATGACAAAAGAGACAGGGACATTTTGGAGACTGAAATATGAGAAAAGGTGATGGTGGCATGTAGGAATGGAGAGAATGCTTTTATAAAAGCTCCCCACGTCAAAAGATTTCTCATTCGCTTTTCTTGGCCCCTTCCTTTCTCTCTGTTCCTCACTGCTGTCTTCCACAGCAAGATAACAATCACGAAGTAAACAACCTACTTCAAACAGTTGTGTGCTTGATATTGTCAAGGGTGCAGGAAAAAAAGCAAACCAATTAGCAGTTGTATTGGTTGGCTTTCTTATCAATCTACTGGCAAAAAAACCTTATACTTAGGCTGAAAACTGCAGAATAAAGCTCTTTCCACATACACACAGCTTGGGAACTGCAGCCATTTAATAAATGGCTCCACTTAGCATAATTCTGAGCAATGGGTTATATTTCCTTTACCAGATTTACCAAATTACACCTGCCTACAACAGGCATGTACAGGAGATAAATATAGCTCTGCTGTAACTATACTCTCCTTCAGCCAGAAGCAAGTCAGAATTGGACAGGAAATTGCTTAACCCCTCTAATTGCTGGTCTTAAGAACTGGAAGCAAGCACTGAAAAATGAGGATCTAAAGAATTCTGCAATATGCATCATTAATTTCTATATTTAGAACAAATTATGGAACAAAAAAGTGTTTATTGCAGAAAACAGTTCTATGATCATGACTTATTTTCCAGTATCAATAGCTGGATGAAGTCATTTACTCCCTCAACTAAAAGGCTCCATACATCCCAAGAGACATAGCAATGGAAATGAGATTCCTCTAGAGAAGCTCTAATTCTGCCTTACAGAGGAGGAAAAAAACCACTATATGAAATATAATTTTCATGTTTGAATGTTACAATGTCAGTAGAGCAGCTGCGAGAAGGAAAGAAAACCAGGTAGAAACTAGCCTTGAAGTACCTTTGATGGGAAATAACCTAAAAGCTGTAGATCACTGAAAAAGTGGCACAGCCAGACCTTAGGGGAAAGGGGAGAGCTGCAAAAGCTTCTAGAAGTTTTTAGGGTTATTTGAGACCAACTAATTACACAGTTGAGGGAGCTGAGCTCAGGCAGGGCTGGTGACAGGAGCAGAGCTGCTTGATCTAGGTCACAGAACTGTTATGGCTCAGGGTTTTCTATTTGAGGGACTTTTATAGCTCCCACCTGCATAGTATCTAAGAGCCTTACACTCTTTTAATGTGTTTATTCTCAAAACGCCCCTGTGAGGAGGGGAAGCTTTGTTAATGCCACTTTACTCATAGGAAACTGAAACCTGGTTGCTGTAGGGAAGATCCTCAGTTGGCACAAATTGTCAAAGCTCTGTTAAAACTAGGATCGTCCACTGACTCTCCAGTACCACGAATGGAACTGGGATAATTTAAACCAGCTGACGTTTTCTCCCTGCATGATTTGTCCAAGGTCACAAAAGATCATGACAGTACTGGAAACTGAAACCAGTCTTCTATGGAACGCTAACAACTGGCTCATCATCTTGTTTTTCATGTCTGATGTAGGCAAATGTGACAAGAAGAAACCTGAGCCTCAGAGCTGTAGGGTGCACAAGGGAACAGATAGACAGATTTAATTGACTTCTGCTACGGCAGCCTTTTTCTGGGCCTTTCTGAGTCTTTATCAGTTGTTGGAATTCTTGCTGTATTCCTGATGCTACATTATACATTTCTCTTCTGCCATCCCTGATCTTCCCTCACTATCTAATTGCCCATTAGTTGCCTCATGCTCTCCACAGCATCTCCAGTCCTGGGCTCTGTCCTTGGCCAACACCCAGCTGCCAGCAGAAAGCATTTCCAGGCTAAAGGAGCAGTATCTTTCAAAGCCTTAGCATCCAACCACTACAAGATGGTATGGCCAAGTATCAGCAAAAAGACCATGAGGAAAGCAAAATGTGTATCCTCAGTGCCTGGTACTGGAGTGACTGTTATTCTACCAGCTGCAGAAAATACCAGAACTCAGTGGAAGATGACTATTTCTCATGGAAATGAAGTTGGGAGACAAGTAGACAGAATTGAGGCATTTTTCCAAAATTAACAGTCAGTTCTCTTTAAAAGTATTTTCACTGCATTTAAAGCACTTTGAATTTCACATTTGTGAAACATAGAAAATATTTTGTACATTTTTTGTACTTCAGCAGCAACAGAATAAAATGAAGCAATTCACTTCCTGCATGTTCTTGTGCCTATCAGCTGCCATTCTAAGATCCATCTTCTCTGTTGATGCTACATCTGGCAGCCTTGAACAACAACATCCATTACGTTTAAATTTTTAAGATAGAAAACTTGCCGAGCCTCAAAACAACAAGCAGAGATGACTGATGTCAGTCATTTACTCTGCCAGGTCAAATGCAAATTTTTGCTTGAACGATGTAGGGCCTGCAGCATTCAAAACAAGAATTATCACTACAGTATAAATGAATTAAGGTGCATAAACTAAATGCCAAAGACATATATACACACACCGATAATATAAAATTACTACCATGCACACAAAGTACTAACAAGGGGCAGGACAGGGAGCATACTACTCTCTATCAAGACAGAAAAAGATTTGTGCTCTCATTGGAAATACTTCTACATCAGTCAAAAGAGAAGCCTTGAACTTGACAAAGATGGTTTGCTCCTCCTTTGTTCCTGTCAATCAAGAGTCCAGTAGGTCCTAATTCAAATAAGTTATATTCTAGTTTCACCCTTGAACAAATACCAGGTCTTTTTCCTTCTACCAATCTGAAGAACAATCGATTTACACTTTTTTTAGGAGTGTAAGAAAAGCTCTTTGGAATAGAACCGATATTTGCAAGGTTATTGACCATTGCCTCTACAGAAAAACGTCAAGGTGACAAATGCATTTGAGGATGACTATTTTTAATGTTGGATGGCATGGCAGAAAACTAATTAAAGATGCCATTTGTGTTTTATTTGTGTAAGGAAGACGCTGTCAGCAGCATATTAATGGAATGCAACGGGCCAGATGAATTCTGCTACCACACTGCACAGAGCCCCACAGTAAGTTCACTTAGTTATAGCAGAAATGAAAATGTAGCAGGAGAAAGTTAAAATTATGCTGTCGGTTGGTAGGTTGTCTCACTGCCCTCAAGTATTCTCCTTTCTGGCAAACAGCTTTGAGTGTAAATCTCCATCTCTTACTCTGTCATGCTCAAGCCAGGATTTAAAAAACAGGAAAGATACAGGACAAAAATACTTCTGAAACAGGCAAGGCCAGAGGGGAGGAACACAAGGTGAAAAAAATTTAAGGAAATTTTCTACAACATTCATTCTGTCTTTTCTATATCACAAACTTTATTTAAGTCCACCTTTTAATTCTTTTGCATAGTATCTTAATTCTGCCAGTTATCATATTTGTCTGCATGGGATCATTTATAAAGTGCCAAACTGTACACCTTGGTTGTAAATCCTAGGAGCAGGATCTATATCTAATCTATAGACAGATTTGTAGTGTATAATATATCTATATATAAATTATGTATAATGTATCTCCTGGTTCTTGATAAATATAAAACCTACTGGTTTTTGAAAACCAGAAACCTACTGGTCTGAATCTTATAAATTATTGCTTAAGCAATATGAAAATCTGGATTACTTTAACTTTTTTTTTTTGGCTTTCACTGGATTAGATTCTGTTATCATGTAATAATCAGATATTAGCATGTCTCAAATATTTATAATGGTACATACATGTAAATCCTCCTTGCAAGAATCTGTCCCAGCATTTAGGAGCTATTTTGGCTACAGGCATGACCAAGAAATCTATGCACAGGGTCCACAATCTGAATATCCAGACATTACACTAGAAACTGCCACACTGAAAAAGCGAAGCAATCTCTTTTCTGCAGAAATTACTAGCTTAGCACAGCAGCACGTGAACATAAATAGACAGGTATCACTCTAGAGCTGGATGAAATGTGAGAGGAATGAGCTCTTACCATTTGTGAGGGGGTGGGAGGATGAGGACACAAAAACAAACCCCAAAATCCCCTGTATGGACCTCATCTTTGATAAGAAAGAATGATGAGAACTCACAAATCAAATCCTTGGGCTCAGGATTAAGGACAAAAGAAAGTAGGAATCCTTTCTGATGCCCATTCAGAAGCCTCCTACCAGACTTGGAAAAACAATCATATGGATTAATGATAGTTTAAGGCTTTTTTTTCTATTTAATTTCTTGCCAAGCTTAATAAGAAGGCCATAGCTTTTAACAGGAGCGACTGATTGAGTTGGAAAAATGGATGAGCTTCCTCTCACACAGAACTTTCTTCAGGTCTCTTCAGCACAACCCCAAGAAGTTTCTCATTTACATCTATTAAGCACCATAGTTACAGCCACGTTAGTTCCACTTTTCTTTTCCCTCTATCTCTCAACCCCTATTCAAAAACCAGTATGAATCATGAATCCTGATACTCACTCGCTGATGTAAAGTATCTCATCACCACCATCAAATAGCTTTTTATTCATCAACAGCAGAAGAGATGCTAATAAGTTTCAACTCAAGGGTACCACATAACATAACAGATCCCATATGGTTTAGCTAACACAGCCAGCTTTCCAGGATTATTTTAATATGCATACTTTGGTCCTTGCAGCCGGACAAGCTGGGGTTTTATTTGTTGTCTCTCTTTCTTTTTTTTTTTTTTTTTATGTCTCCACCATCTGTTTTATGAATCCTTGAATTTATAATATAAAGGTCATTGTTTCAGCATATGGGGAACTGGAGGTTGCTAATAAGGCAGAAATTGGTGAGAATTAAATGAATATATGCATTTTAATAAATGTGTATGTGCATGCGCCCCCATAAGTGGTTTGGACCATGTAACTTTAAAGTATTTGATTAACTACTAGGAGGGTTCTTAAAGGCAAGTCTTGAATGAATGGCCCCAAGGAAGAACTTTTAATCATATCTTTGGGGATCTGATGTGGATTCTTCACATTTAAAGTAAACACAATTAAGGCACATTCTTGATTTTTGTGTGTGTGTCTCTGTAGGAAATACTGTTGCAAAACTGTATTAGCAATATAGCAAATGTCTACCTAAGATCCTACAGGAAAGGAAGGTGATCTTAAAAATAAAACCTGAAACAAAACAGTTTCACTTGGGCTCCAAGAGACTTGTACTCACGACCACCTGGATATCTGTGGATATCTGTCCACGAGGTCTGTCCAGCCATCAGGGCAGGGGTGCTCACACGGTTCAGCCAGTGGTCTGGCCCCACTTCTCCTGTCCACAGATTTTAGGTCCAAGACCTGTTGTGATGACAGGGAGGAGAAGCAAAGGCAGCTGTCGAGTCCTTGCCACATCTCTGCGATTCTTTGTAGGCAGGTGGCAATGTTTGGATTTTGGATATGTGTGTCTGAGACCTTCTGCAGCTGATGGTGAGGTGTATCTCTATCCTGTCCTACCTCTGGAGTCATCAGGAGTTATCACTGTCCTTTGTCTCCAAAGCTGTATGCCTTATGAAACTGCAGATAGATGCACTGGAGTCTTGAAGGTATGCCAACCCTGGTGGGTTAACATGAGCCATTCTGAGAGCCTCTTTCCTGCTGTTTGCCCCTTTGGTGCTTCCACATCCAGACATCCCCACCAATTCCCTCTTCACACTGACCTTATCCATTCTGTTACAGTCCTCTACATCTGTTTTTTTGAGTGCAATATACTGCTCTTGGAGGGAATTGTCTAATGCTTAGAGTCAGGGATTACTTCAGGCAGTGCTTTGTAAGATACAAACTTTTGGTGAATGATTACTTATCCAGGTCTTTGGGATGTAAAACCAGATGGCAAGACAATCCTACAGTGCTTACACAATATAATTCAGCAGAGATCTGCACAGCTGGGATATCAAAAGATAGCCAAATAGAAATGAACTTCTCCTCTTCCATGACCACAGGAAGAATCTCACAAAATATCACTTCTGGCAGTATTAAAACAGTGGCTACTAACATCCAGTTTCTTATTGCTTCATTCATTTGGAATTTCAACAGCATCACTGTCTTTTCTGGGAAGAAGGACAATTGGATCAAGGCACTGACATTTAAAGATGAACACAGCATGTGTAGGACCTCTGCTTGGATATCAGGACAGAAGACTATGAACAGCTAGTGTTATTTAACCAGTTTCTAAGACAAGGCAAGGGGAATATGGGAGTTTGTGATTGTGGTACCATAAGCATGTGGATGCCACATACTTACAAGGCTGTGGGTTTACTGCTTGATGAGTCCCTCGGGATCAGAATGGCAAGAGGGGCTCAGCCATTCTCAATTATCCTCTTGCACTCCTTCTGCTAGGACAACATCTTCCTTCCTCCACCCAAAAAATAGCCTGAGAGCAAAACAAATATGAGAAAAGTTAAAAGGCATATCACTTTCAGTAATTGATTTTAACAACTGGTATTGAGATATGATTATTTGGGGATTGAAAAAGCAACCTTTCTGCTATTGTACTATGAATATTACTTCTGGGGATAATTTGTTATTGCTTAGACTAGATAATTGAAAAATTAGCTTTTAAACTATATTTGTGTTGTGGAATTTAAAGCTCTGGGTAGTTATTTCAATAAGGATTTATGGGGCTTTCTTTTTCCAGCTTTACAGAATGCATACGCTGTGCTACATAAAAATAAGGTCACCGTTTAGGATCCCCTACTTTGACACCTGAAAACAGTTAAGAACCAGTTGGAAGCTTAAGTGCTTCCAATCATCAACTTCTCTACTATAGATAAAAGACCAGGCTGGGTTTTAGAAAGCCTTTTCATTCCATAGTATATGGTGTATTCCATCTAAGTTAAACACAGAGAATTTACAGGAGGAAAAAAAGATAAAAATCCCAACGATCTCAATTAGTAACATAAAATACTAGTCATGCTTAATGAATATTGAAACATTTTCAGCTCAACACGGCAGACAATGCATTTTTCTTCAGCACAGATTCCCCTCCTCAGCCTCATTCTCTATTTGCAGGTCAGACAAGTTTAACGTATCACCACATTAGCTCTTCTCGGCTCACGCTGAGGGAAGGACCCCTGCAGCATCAGGGCTGTCCATCACACTGAAGTGATTAGACAAAATCCTGCTTCCCATGGCAGTGATGAGCTGGCAGTGGTGAGCCCGGACCAGCTCCCCACTGACTGTTACAGCCCAAGCTGAAAGCCCCCTGCGTGTTGTCATCCCTGACAGCGTCCGTCAGAGCCTGCCTGTCAGCTCACTGCAGTTCTGACCTCAAACACTGAGCCATGTCTCCAGCTTACCATGCCTCGGCGTGCTGCCATAATAGGAGGAACAAAGGATTTGCCCCTCAAAATCAGAATTATTCTCTGCTTTCTTCTTAACTTTAAAAACCACTACTGTTAATCTACAACAAAATACTCACAGTTCCAAGTTGAGTTATGACAACATGTGGTCATCAAAATAACCTTCTCCAGACAGCAACCTTAGTTCCATTTTGGGAGGCCTGAGATGATGAATTCTGATCTGTCAGTGATAAACAGGCAGTCATATATTCACACATAAGAACAATTCTCACTGGTATCAGTGTGAAGCATATTGTGAACGAAGGGCAACGTTTAACTTTTTTTGTTGACTTTCACAAAGTATCATGCCTCTGAACTCTTGGACATATCGTCAACCAGAAACTTCAACTTGAGCAGAGTCCTTGGGAGCTACTGCAGTTTTAGAATGAGAAACAGCAACACAATCTGATATAATCTTTAAAGATGCTTTGAAATTGTAAGTACTAGAGTATTTTTTTTCTCCTTTTCTTCATATGTCTGCATATAAATATTCATTCCCCAGCACAACCACTGGTGTTTGTTGTAGCAAAAATCTAAATATAGAGGAAATAATTCCACTTGTTACATGCAAAGGTCATTTTCTTTTTTTGGTAGCAGAACACTCTTTATGAGTCAGCAGCAGTTTATTTTCTGTCTCAGGAATTTTTGAGGCAGGATCTCGAATTAGAATCTTCACTCAGGTTAGTCAGAGAGAACTCATTGATTTCATTGTCTGCAGACTGATGGAGATCAAGTCTTTATCCTACACTGTTGGTTTTTTCTCAACTCAACATTTTGGTAAAGCACATACAAAAAGTTTCATGAAACTTACAAAGATGTTCCAGGGAGTCATATTAACATTACTGATTGTACTGGCCCTTCTGCATCTTTATCAATGTCTTTGAGAACTGATAGAGAACTTAACAATGTTGTAAAAATACTATAATATCTCCTACATTTACTCAATAGATAGAATTTTAAAGTTCAGGTAAATAGATGTAACACCCCAGAGGAACCATGATTTTGTAGTAAAAACATTTAGCACAGCATTACCTAACAGTAATAAATATTAGTATGACTACAGAAGGCGGCAAAGAACTGAAGTACAGACATCTACTGCTGTCCATTGAGTACATCTGAAAAGTGTGACAGTAACAACTCAATAGACAACAAAACAGTTTTCCCCATAAGAATCAATGTACTAGTGGGGAAATGCATGCAGGAACTCCAGAAATAATTTGAATACACGGGGGCAGTATACACCAACATTAGATCTTTCCCATTCTTCTTCCAATAAAACCATCCAAAAGAGCAAGATCTCAATAGTACAGAGGCAGAGCAAAGACAAGAGGCATTGCTGTGCACAAGATTCCTACTATGGTGTAATGATACAGAAAACTGCTGTTGAGAAACTTACTTAGTCAAGGAGTTTAAAAGAAACTAGATAACAGTTACAATAGCTAAGCCATCTATAGGTATAGAAATTATTAACCTCAGCATTTGTATAGAAATAATTGTATCAGTCTGAGGACCAGACACCTCTGATTAGGTAAACTGCTATCTCCTCTTCTGTAAGCCAAGGAAACAAAGAGCATGCCCAGGAGGGATAAAGGTCGGCTAGCAGACTGAGATAAGGATGAAGTAAACAACCACAGGATGAAGTAAAGACCACCAGAGCAACGATGGCACCAACTTTAGAGTGCTAGATGGTGGCAGAAACCAAGAAATCCTAAACTGATACAAGGGCAGAGATATTACAATGACTTTGGGGAAAGGGGTTGGGCATTTCATGAATATGTATAATTTTAAAGAATAAAAGCTTGTGGCTCTGGGCCAACAGGTGGGAACTCTTATGGAGGAAAATCCCCAGGGTGACCCCAGCGCTTCAATAAAGAATACCTGCTTAACGGTATATTGAATTTTTGCTGTTAAGTTAAAACCCTGATTCAGTAATACAAAACCAATATTGAAATATGAAAAAAACCACCCCATGTTGTAGTTACTTTAACATAAAAAAACCTGAGAACAAACACCATAGTTTGGGTTTGGGCAGTGTAAAAAGGAAGAGGAGGTAATAACACTTAACAGAGCAAGCTGCTAAATGATGAATGATTAAACTTCAAACAACAAATAGGTAAGTAACCAAACATGTGATGTTACTAGACTTTAAAAATACAGATACACAGTGCACATGGTGTGCCCACAGGCTACACAATCTAGATTGTGGCTGCTTAAATGCCATGGAAATTGAGACCAGAGCCAGATCAAAAGTAATTTTTTTTCCAGACTTGAGTAATGAATAATTATGGATCCGTGAGCCTGAATATGACATTGGGTAAGATAAAGGAATAGCTGACCTGGAATTTGAATACAACTAATAATTAAAGATACAGGACTGAATTCATAGAAAACATCTTCCTGGAGCTCATGGGGATTTGTGCTCTAGTGTCATGTTGTAACCAAGAAAGTTACAATAATGTGTTTAGATGGAGGAATATTCCATACAAGTGGAAAGATTACTTTATATTTGACAGATTGACTGTCAGACTAGAATTTTGAATTTGCATCAGATATCTGAAGAATATAGGGATGGCTGCACTGGTCAGATGAAAGATTCATTTAGCCCAGTATCTGGCCTATAACAAGAGCCATTCATGGAAGCTCAGAACTGTATGAGCAAAGGATGGAGTGATACTTCCCCTGTCTCTGAGCTTCCAGCAGTTCCCAAACTGACAACTGCCTCAATGCTATCATGATTTTCTGACTCTCTGTCATTTTTTTAATCATATTTTGAACCTATTAAAACTTACAGCATTTAAAAAAAATCAGTGGGTATGAGTTTCTGCGCTGCTAGCTCTCTTCTTCCTCAGGCCAACACCAAACTCAGCAACATCCCTTCAGCATACCTTCATCTTTTATTATTCTTTATCTGTTTGCTCTTTTCTGTCTCAAATCAGCCAAGGGGGAACACACACCACTGAGAGAGAGCTCAGCAACCTGCCCCCACCAGGAACACTTTTCAAACTGATCAGCTGCTTGTTGCTGCTTCTCTCATCTGTTGCTTCTCTCCAACTGGTTCACTTCCTGCTTCTTTTAAGGCTGATTTGGTTCCTGGTTGATATATCTCTAGCCTCGCCCACCACCCCAACGACAATGACCTGGGGGCAGGCAGGGCCTTACACAGCTGGGCCAGGTTCTGCCTCTGGGGCCTTGGGGAACAAAACTTGTTGCTGGGTTGTGACTCATCCTTAGGTCAACTACAACTCGGGGCCCACAGCTCAGGCCTCAGCACTTCAGTTTCTGAACTTCACTATGCATAACAAAAAAAAATCCTTCTTTTTGCTGTCAGTCTGAACATTTCATATGCCTTGGTTTATGTCCTTTGGGTAGTGAATAATCATTCCCTCCAGACTTCCTCGTGTCATTCAGGATGGTATAGATCTTTATAATAACCATTTGCAGGCATTCCTTTTCTAAGCTATAGAGTCTTAAGTTTTTTCATTTCCTCTGCATAAAGAAGGTATTCTGTATTTTTTTATTATCATTCTATGTGTTTTTCTAGGTTGCTATATCCTTTTCTGAAATTATGTGAGCAGACTTGTGGCATGTATTTAAATGTCAGAACTGTGTAATGATATTTCATTCTGTCCTTTTCAGTATTTCCTAACACCTTCCCTTTCCTGCTCACCATTTAAGCCCAAGCTAACATTTACAGGTAACTACAGATAGGTTTATAATTCTCTTTCAGTAATATAGTCTATTTAGAACCTAACATGATATATGAAGATTTTGCTTGTTTGCTTGTTTTCCCCCATGTGCATGGCTTTTTATTTATCAACATTGAATTTCATCTGCTGCTTTTTTGGCACTGTGAGATGGCAGAACAATGGTCCGTTGCCACACTCAGTTTTGATACTCTGTCATCAGCAAACTTACCTGTTCATCCCCTTTTCATCATGCAGGAAGATGTTAAATAGCAACCATTCCAGCATCTCATTGTGAAAATAGACCATTTCTTCTAACTTCTAAAGTGCTATCAGTTTCTGAGAATACAACTCCTTTTGTCCTGTGGCAGGTTAGTTTCTTTAACGAGACATTGGTAAAGAACCTTGGCATACACTTTGGTGAGTTTCAGGGAGGGAAAACACAGCTGATGCAGAGCAGAGCAAAGCTATGGAATTAATGAAGAGAGAGAAATACTTACAACATTGTAGTAGGGTTCAAAATACTCAAGGATCATGTTAAAAGTTGAGCTTATTGCAATTAAATATACCTTCTTACTGAGAAAAATCTTATAAAAATGACTACTTAAGCTGAAAAAAAGCTGTGTGGGAAGCTGAAATGTGATTTAGACTAGAAATAGAGTGCATTATATTTAAATGCTGAAGACAATGATTCAAACAAATAACCAGCAGCAATGGTGGATTCTAAACCATGTACAGTATTTCTCAAAGGTATCTTTCAGTTACAATTATTTCTTGGAAGTTCTATGTTTTCTATTATGAAGAAAATTAGATTAGTCTGTTCTAATGGTATTTCCTGAGCTGAGTCTAGAGTCTACTTAATGATGTGCTGCTTTATTAATTCCTTTTTTGGTCCAGTTCCTGGAAAATGTACTAACAATTTACTTCTCTACCAGCTCAGCCTGGAAATCTTACACAGATATTAGATTACTGAAAATAGGCAGTTAATAGTTTTCTCTCTCTAATCTTATCCAAAGAAATGTGCTGTGTTAATAAGTGTTCACACTGTGGTATTTACAAACAGTTTGCCTTTCTGGTGTGGACTGTTTTTATGCAAACGCTTTGGCTTAAAATATTCAACTGCTACCAAATCTCTTCCCCGAATCCTTTGCCCAGGTAACCTGTACAACAGGCATCCATATGCAAAGTTAGTAGCTGTCTGCTTTCTGATTTAAATTTCAAGTTAAACTGCTGTAGAGATCCTCTGACAGATGTGGAATACAGCAGCTGCTTAAAGGAGCCATAGATGTCTGCTCTCATCTCCTTGAGTGATGGTGATATAATGCCTTTATTCTAAAATTGCTGTGAAGATCTCCCATGTGGCAAAAGGCATCCAGCACAGACAATGAGAGGGTTCACTGCTCTCAGCCTGATGACTATACAATTATCTCTGTTCCAGAATCATCTGAGCCAAAAGCCATAAGTCTGTTCAATGCTATATCAATTTATGTAATACTTTTTCCTGCAATAAAATGTCATATTTCCGTTCTAGCCAACTTTAGCCTATATTGAGACCACTGGCATCAGCTTCCATGAGCCGTATGATCTCTGTGGGTATGTAGAGCCATTGTCCTTGCTCCAAGCTCCATAAACAAAAAGAAAATGTATTCATTTGGAATGTAAGAGCTACATTTTTTCCCTGCAACACTGAAAAATGTGCCCAAGCACATCCTAAGCAATGCTTATAATTTGTATTTTTACTGTCTACACTGCTGTCAGTTTAGAAATCAAATAATGAAGTGTGAGAGCTGTGCTGATCACTGCAGACCTAGTTATGTTACATTGCAGGAGAAGATATGCAGCCGACTCACAAGCATCCACCACCACTAAACAGCTTATTAATCAGCAGCCTGCTGGTCTCTCATCATCTTTGCCATTCCACACTGTCAGGAGCTGTGTTTACACCAGATCTCTCAGTGATACTGTTCCTAGAAAGGATACAAATGCCTGTCTGGTCCTTTCTCTGACTGTAGAACGTGCTCATTGTCAAATCCAGGTAGCGCTCTCTAGATAAATGGATGGCATTTCTCTCAAGAAAAGAAAACTACATGAAGAGATGCTCTCTTGACAGCATGTAAAAGAATGAAAAGTACAGAGAGGCATTTTCAACATTTCCTAATATGCATTCTTTTTTTTTTCTTCCTCATTTTCCCAAACAAGAAGAAAAATAATTAATACTTATATTCAGAAAAGCAAAATTAAGCAGTCCAAATTCAGGTGTAAATACAGTTAAATAGCGGAAGCCCAGAGAAGTTTGCTTCTGAATTGTGCAATAATGAACACACACCTCTAACTTTCTAGCTCTGAAAAATAAACAGATACGTTACCTGCTGGCTATTACTCCTAAGCATCTGAGTAGCACTCTCTGGGACTTTCTTCTGCAAGCTGCAACATCAGGAAGCACAAAATGAGGAGTGGGAGGTTTTGCCAGAAATGTATGGGGGCAATAAAAATGGGACTTCACAATGAACAATCTCTTATGCTCATCCAAACAGAGGGAAGGCTGGCAAAGTGACATTTCAATGTGATTTGCTTGATAAAGACTTAGTGAAGATCCAAGAATTCAGCCTATTATATTTTATTGAAAACATTGTTCTCGGGATTTTTGGTCAGTGAAGTATAGATATGATGCTGAGCTAAATTGTGAACTGAAGATACACCGGGAATTAACTCTAATTGAATACAATGAACAAGACCAGACCAGCCAGACATGAGCACAGAATTATTACAATAATGTCCTCTGCTAAATTTCTTTTGAACATCTGAAATTTTGGTGTTTCTAGCAATGATTTACCACTCTATAAATAGTTGTTTAAAAACCCCAACTCTTTCCATGTAAAGCATATTCTCCAGTGGAGTTTTAATTCATGCTCCCTATTAACTCCACAAGAACTCCAGACAAGCCCCACACTCTGGTGAAAATGGAAAGCACAGAATGAAAAGGTTGAGAACCACAATGCAGGGCTTGCTAAGATCATAGGTCTGTTCCCAAAGAATGGCATATGGGCCAGCAAAGTTACGTTTTAAGAAAACAACTATCCCACTGTGAACACTTCACCTGTTGTACACTTTACCTGCTGTTAATTCTTCCACTCTCAAAATAATAATCTAATAAATTCTTCACAAAATGGCTTTTCATTATACACAGTTCATTGGTGTGCATTAGAAACTGTGCCACTGACTGATGTGCAGTAATAGTCTCACCGTGGTAGGCTTGTGGCATCTTCTGCTTCCAGAGAGAGAAGATGTAGGATGTTGTGGGGTGATGGAACTGTTGTGAACATTTAGGAATTTCATTGTGAAAATTAGTGTTGATGAGACAATGTGACAGGGAGCCAGCTCCCACCTTTTGGTGGCTTGGTTTTTTGTTGTTTATTTTTTAAACAGAACTCATCTCTTTTGCATCCTTGATTTCATATTTCAGTAGATAATAGACATCTTTTATTTTAGAGGTGGGAAGAAAAGCAATTATCTTACCTTGCTAAATCTCCCGATGGATATGGGAGAAAACTTCAGTGGGTGCCAGTTCATTTGTTAAATGTGGTATACACAGCGTGGTATTCCAAAGCAGAAATTAATTATTTCACTCTGGTTTATTATGTATTATTTGTAAGACATCTGTGCTCAGAGCTCCCAAATGAACTCAAAGCTCTGCTACTTCAGGTGCTGTAAAGTAGTACAAATATCAAAAGCAGGTATATATAATGATTATATATAAAGTACATTTAACCAGCCAGCAGATAGCAAGGCACTCCAAGCAATTTAAAAATATATGAATAAATGTTTACATGTGGGTTTTTTTGGTTTGTTTTCTGAGGATAAAATGGGAGAGCGACAGGAAGTAGAACATGAAGAAAAATAAGATTCCCTACACAAACCAATATGAATACACTAGGGGGTTCTAATTTCATTGGCATTTCAAAAAAAATCAAATAAAATTCTGCCAGCAGAAAGACTATTGACTGACCATTCATGCAATCTCTTAAAAACAAAACACCAACAAAAGTCAAAAAGAAGAAAAAAAAGAACAATCAGAGAAACTTTTCTATAAAGGTTTTCAGACTAGTGATGGAAAACAGTAGATCAACTCTCAGGTTAAATGGACAGCTCTTATTCAAGTTTAGTCAATGGATTATGTTCTTTCTGTCACAACATATAATAGTTTTCTAAGACATTTTAATTTCTTTCTTTGACTTCTAAGTTCAGATCATTGGCAGCTTTATCAATTTGTTCCTGCTGATGAAATATGAATTAATGCTATCTTTGAATGTCTGATGTTAAATTAACACCATTTTATATGTGGTCTTACAGGAAACAGAAAATACCACCATGGGATTACTCACCTAATCACTTCCTTCCCATTTGTCTTTTTGACTAGTAATCAAAGCATTTTTTGGACTTTTTTTTTTTCCCTTAGATTTCCTATAAATGAATGAGTATCTTCCATATTGCCTTTGTAGTCAATAACAATGAGAAACACAAAGCCCAGGTGCACTTGCCTGTGTCCACACAGTGTGAGCTCCAAAAATCCCATAATCCATTTCCTAGCTTGTACCTTGCAAATCTGCTGTCCCTGCAGGAAAACTTCGCCTCACCTCTAGCTTCTTATAGTCTTCCACAGTTCTGTATGAACAAACACAAGCAGCGTACATAAAAATAAGCTTTTATTATTATTATTGCCTCATTGTGGGGTTTTAGTTATAACCAGGTGCTTTTTTCAGCCTTAAGCCCAGCTCTCCAGAGATGCTAATGACAAAGGAAATGAGGGAATGAGTTTAAAGAGCCCATCACACCTGGAGAGTGTAAATTATGTGTTAGGAAAAGCAGCAGTCAGGAAGGAACAAGTAGTGATGGAGCTGAAGGCAGGAGAAATTCACCTACGGGCCAACTCAGGAAGGAATATCACCTTTATTTTTGTCTAGTCTGCCACACTAGATGTTATTATTCAAAATGTGAACTAATGACTTTGGTTGTAGCCGTATGTACAACACATCTCTACAAAGGACATCAGTTTGTCTGGCACTAATGAGAGGGAAGTTTTCATACTCCTTGGTAGCATCCTAAAATGTGAATGCATTGCCACTGAACATCCTAGTATGTACCTACCTCTGAAATCAAGCTCTGCAATAGCTTTAAGGTGATTTATCATTGACAAGTAAGAGCTAAGTCATATCTAAGATAGTTTCCTAATTTTAGCATGGTACAGGAGATTCCGTGAAGATTCTTGAGATTCTCTAGACAGTGTTAAGCAAACAGAAGAATATTAAATAGAAAGTAACTTTTAATTTTTTTTTAAAGCTTTTAAATTCATTGTTGGGTAATGTGATATAGCAATATCACAGTGCATATCATGCTTCAAAAAGAAAAACCAACAACCCAAATCCCTCAGAAGGGCAGAGGATTGTGAAGCACCCCAAATTATCATCTCATGCCTGTTAGTGCAATACGTTATAACAGAATATAGAGTTTAGGGAAGAGAATGCTATTTTCAGCAGGCTTTATCAGAAATCATGAAGACTCACTGCAACAAAAAACATAATCTGTCAATGCAAGAAAGAGAATGAATGATGATCTTTGTTTAAAAACTGCCAAGGAGTGATTCAACATCCATCAACTCACTTCATTCTCATTAGCAAAATTTAAATATCCAATTTAGCAACCTTTCACTTTTCCTTTATAGCTGATGGTGTGTTGCTAGACTCATTTTATAGAGAATAATTGGTAATAATACTCCCCTTCTTTCCTTGAAACCCTCAAATGATTCATGAAATAATTTCCATTTCATCTGGAACATTTTCCCTTCTGCAGTACCTGTGGAATCAACCCAATTGTCTGTTTCAGAAATCATTAGCTCTGTAGCACAAGCCATCTCTTAAGGTGCTTTTATTACTTCTGAAAGCCCTACCTGCTAATGGATGGAATGTAATTGAGCACAAATGCTATTTGCAGCGAGCAGACAATCCAAACTTCCAAACAATCACATAGTGTTGAGTTACTCTGAGTGCACAAATATGGTTGGTATTATTTTTATTTTTTATCCATTGAGCT
>VYZX01034201.1:0-38980 GCA_013401335.1 Brachypteracias leptosomus
CTCAGACAAACCCACTACAGGGTATTATTGCTGTTTGTTTTTGACTAGGCGTCCTTAGATGAAACACGAAGCAGAGTCCGCAGCATTCGGGAAGCATACAGAAGTAAGCTGCTAGAGGCTGAGTGCAGAAAACAAGAAGAGCTGGCAGCTCATGAAGCAGTCCTGCAAGCAGAGCAAGAGAGGAAAAGCCCAAATGCATGCCAAAAAAAGCATGGAAAAGGTTTAGGGAAAAAAAGTAATTTCTAGCACTACTGAATTGTATTTAACAGTCTGGGAAATAAAGTTTACATGCAAAGATGAGAAAGAATGCTATTCTCCAGTATTTTTGTCAATTATATTACATTTTATCTCTTTGCCTGGTGCTAGTGAAAAAAACTGCCTAGTATTTTTAACAAAGTGGTTGGTATTTTGCTTCTCATAAAGGTACTCACTCCTACTAAAGTTTGTATGTTTTACTGGAATAAAATTTTGCAAGAAGATTTCATATTCCATTCAGATTCTTCTCCCCAAATCACAGTGACTTTCATCCTTTTTTTCAATAAAAACAGAACCAGTTAAGAATGAACCAGAGTTGAAACAGAGAATGTAACCTATCAGTTTTGAAGTCATTTAACTTGGCAGAAACACGAGCTCCTTAAGTGAATGATAATTTGTGGAGTTTAAAATAATTAAATAGTGGCATACCGCACATTTCATATGCAGCCATTGGAAGGCTTCCCAAAGCCTGGTTCAGTAGGCACTCACAAGCTTTCTGTGTACTGTAGTGTTTTTCCCTTTCATCATTCTCTTTAGTGTTTTTGAATCTCACAGTAACTCTGTAGGGGTGAACTCATGGCATAACCTTCCAAGGCTTGTTGAATAGTCCTCAAAACACTGTAACTTTCCCAACCTATGTTTTGCTCATGGTGACTTTGCTCAAAGTGATTATAATAGACCCTCAGTTTCTAAACCTTCAGCTGGAATTTTAAAATGTTTCTTAAAGGTAGAACCAGTGTATGAAGTGGCAATCACAGGCTTTCTATGTGAAGGGTAAAATGTTTCCTCTAAGCTCTTTCTTCTATTAGCATAGAATTTCTGTATTTTTTGGTATTGTCATGAAACAACAAAAATATACATGCATTCATACTTACTAGCTAGCAATCTGTAGACAGGAGCAATGGTCAAAACCCTTACAATAGTGAAAACTTTCTCTAGACCAGACAGAGCTGCTTTAAGTGGCTTAAAGAACTTCCTGTGTATATAGTCACAAGCAGAAGCTTGGGAAGTTGGACTGTCTACATAGTGTATACATACAATATGTCCAGGATGTCCAAAAGTATTTCATTATCTAGGCAACATGAGAAAAAACCATGAGACTCATCTATTTAATGCAAATCACAAGAAATGTTATCCTTTACATTCTGACCACTAGTACTGGCTAGCCATTGCATTTGAAACTAGCATTTTTTCTGCATTTTAGTGACATATCAGATGTTCAGCTCCTGCTGGATTTGCAAACATCTCTTCTCTCAGTGTCTCACTGCCTGGCTTGAACTTAACTCACTCTATCTAGTTCTGTGATGTCTGTTCTTTGTACATCTTCATACCTACATGCCTGCTGTGATGCTTCTGCCTCCATTCGGCCTCCTTCCTTCCACACTAGATAAACTAAACTAACTGGCTTGAGTTTTTATGTTTGAAAAGCAGGAATTGAAACCAGAGTCCTAAAACTTCACTGGTGATTTTTATTTCAAAGAGCATGAGCTAAGTTTTGCTTTGACCCATACTGGCTGCAAATAAAAAGCCTGTCAGTCTTGTGCTATAATTGCTCTGACTTTGTCCTCTCTATTTTGGAATATGGGCTATACTGCTTCATAATATTCCTTCTTGTTTCCATGGCAATAGCACGTGTTGGTTGTCTTCTTATGTGAATCTCTAATGAGCTTCTCTAGAGGAAGATCAAACTGAAGTTCTGTTCTTGATGCCACTGCCAGCGCTATAATGACATTCTGTTATAAAAATCAATCCAATTCCAAAAGCCAGCACAATTGACATCTAAATGTCAAAAATTCAGCTAATAACCTGCATGATCACAACCCATCCCCACATGTAATCAGCTATAAACTGACTTAAACTTGTACACAATGTACTCAGATCTACATTATCAAATCTAGCTCTGATGTTATACACAATTCTAAGTTTCATAATTTCCCCACTTTAAAGAGTAATATAGCATTGTCAAAATCTGTGATGTGGTTTGTGAATGTCTCTATTGGCTCATTTATCTTTTCAGCAACGCAGATACGATGAGGGAGTGAATTACTGTCACACTGTTTCATGGCATATACTTTGGAGTATATAATGTGGTACAATAGCAGATTTATTAAATCCCTGTGAATATTCCAAAAGAACAAAATATCCACTTACCTCATAATGGAGCCTGGGAGAGAAAAGGCCTTGTTTAGATTGTGCCAAAGAATTTACATATATTGGACCCAGAAACAGATGACAGATCAAATTTCACATGCATCAATTTCACATCAACAGAACAGCTTCTTACATGGTGCTCTATATTACAGGCTAAGTGAAAGATGTACAAAACCACAACCAAAATGTAACTGTATTTCAAAACAGACATTTGCAGTAGTTTAAGGAGCCATCATGTTTAGCACTTTACAAATGTAAGAAAAACAAACAAATCTATATGTTGTGTTTTAATTGATAGGATTCTTCTCTCCAGTTTGTACACCAATAGTCAAATTGTGTGTTTACATGGATAAAGCACTTTTCTTTTTGCCCTTTAGGAGTAAACCAGCTTTTAAGCATCATAGTTTCATGAAATTTAACCAGCCTTTATATGCAAGGAATTTACTGCCTGTATTCAGTGCAAGAAATGGCTCAAATTCTGTTTTTACAGATTGTACGTTTCAGAAATAGGCCATATTGCATCAAGCATTCATATTTTCTTAAGGTTTCCTGTAATAAAAGCTCTGGAATTTGGATAGTTATCATTCTTGCTTATACTCAGCTTGGCCATTCAGGGCCAGATTCAGTAGGGGCATAGGGGCAAGCTTTAAATTATGTACTTTTTTATTCAGTAAAGAACTTCAGCCAAGGACTGAAACATGGGGTCAAGCCCTTTACAGAACAGAATAGATAGGGAAAGCTTTTCTGAATCAAGATGTGATTGTTTTATCTTTTAAGACGACAGCAGTTTTCAAGGTGCATCGAAGCACAATATACCAGGTATCTGGTGGCTTCAAGTCATAGAAGAGAGGGTTTAGACTTGGGTGAGTGGGAGCAGGGATTGAACAGTTGCCTTCTAGCACCTGTTATAGAAAATTATCCCTGAGAAAGTTTGCACAGCTTGTTGCTTACCCTCTAATTTTTCTTCACAAAAGGACTCTGTATATGAGGAACAGCACAGATAACTACGTCAATCTCTAAATGTTGCAGTTTAGTTGTCTTCTGAGTGGGAGAGTTGCACACTTCTTCCCTGAAATGCCAAATCTTAGTCCTGAAGAAAGTATGGCAGTAGCCATCTCTGTACATAGATGAAGAGGATGGAGTACTCCAACAGTTTAGAAATCCTGATCTATCTCTGGCAGAAGATTATGGGCTTCTTACTAAGATGGTCTCCAATATTCTGGTAAGATTTTCTTTTCGTGTTTGTATGATTCCCGCACACTATAAGTATCTCCAACTCATGAACCAAACACAAAACTAAATCCAATCTCTTCATTTAAAATGCTGTCAAGCAGCCTCTTTAGTATCTAATAATCACTGAAGACTTACACAAGGAGAAGCTGCTTCAGAAACCAGCACAGTGCCATGTGAGAGACAATCCCGGCTTCCCTCCTGTAGATCAGCTATGCAGTTTGAGAGACCTGATGAGCTCATAGTTTAGGGCAATACTTGAAATATTTTACAATTATACTTTGTGATTGGCTGTAATTTTGAATAAAGATTTGGAAATTCTTTAGAGCAAGGAGGCATCTTTCAGAGCATCTTAAAGGTTGAGCTGCATTTTTGTAGTGTTAAAACAAAAAGAATTTGTTTACTGATTCCTGATACTAATTTGTTTCATATGAATTATAGCCAGTTATACAAAGGAAAATGTCACTGTTCAGCAGAAGTTTTGAAAAGTTTTGATGGAAACTGCAAATGCCACAGGAGAATAAAAGCTTTTCAACATGTTACACTGCATTGTGAATAATCCCTAAAGAATTTCCAAGAGTTTGCTTGCCTTACTTCTACATTTTAGCAAAAATGGTAGCATTCACAAAGCAATGCCGGTACTGGACAAAGAAATTAAGTCTTTGGTGTGATAATTCAGTTTAATGAGGATTAACTCTGTAAAGAGTTAATCACTTCTAGTAATTCTTTGTAGGTGTCTTCTGCTAAGCTTTAGTGGTTTTCACTGCTCGATCCTTTTCTTTTGACCAGCTATTAGGAACTTGAAAGGATCTTTTTCATTAAAATATGTATTTAAAGGTACTTTTTCATGCAAGTAGCTTCATTAATCTTCAAATGACTTGTCCCATCTGCTTTGCTTTAATTTGGCTGGCATTTACACAATGAGTTACAGACCAAAAAGCAGACCAACCCTGTTCCAGGATGCCTCGCTGCTGAGACAAGCAATGTGCAATTTACCAGCTATGTAACGGCTCAGTTTAACTCAAGGAAGAGACACAGCATTTATGCACATGCACAGCATTTCCCCTCCAAAAGGCAAGAAAAGTGTCTACATATTTTGTCTGGCGGAAAACATGGGAGAACAGCTTTGCATAATCACACAGCAGTTTCCAGAAAGAAAGAAATCTCACTTTCAGAGCCCTTTTTTCCTCTCATTCATTTCTTGAATTGGTCCTAATGGATTCACAGTTTGTAATGTTTCAGTTATTTAAATATTCATGTTATTTGCATAAAAACAATATGTTGTTGTCCTCCATCTCAAAGGAAGACAAAGACAGGAAAGAACTAGAAAGTCAGGGAAGGAGAGGAAACAGTAAAGACAACAGCACAAAAGAAAGGTGCATTGAAGATGTTACTAGTCAAAAGAAAAGAGGGGAGTGGTCAGGTAGGACTCAGGAGCATTGATTTCTGTGGCAATAAGAATGCAGTTAGTGACAGTGGTTCAGGGACTGGCAGGCTAATCTGAGACTGAGATAATGTACAGACCCAAGCGTAGCCAGGGCATGTCACTTGGGTCAGATCAGGATGCACACTTCTCTGTGAAACCTGAGCTCTTCTGCCCAATGCCTGGACTCCTCCCTAATGGCAAGAACCAAAATGTTCACTCTTTCAGGGACACATGAGAGGTGTTTGCCTTGCACACAGATGCCATGCCCAGTGGGTGCAGAAAAATCCATGGAAAGCAATAGCCGGCCTTCTGTACCCTTAGCCTGAGAAAGCTGAAGAGGACTCTGTGGGTGTGTGTGCCACTCAGGGGGAGCAGGGCATCACAGACATCTTCTCCAGTTACCTTTGAGTTGGGACGATCATGCAATGCCCACAAGAACAGGTATAGAGCACAGCAAGACAGACCTTGACTCCCTGTATGAGCCAACTCGTTGAAAAGCTGCAACATGCAAGGAGAGATAGAGTGAGGTGGATTGAGAACTGGTTGGAGTGACACAGCTCAGAGGGTTGTGAACAGTGGTGCAGTTTAGTCAAGGCCAGTAGCTAGCACAGGGGTCAGTACTGAGTCCAGTTTTGTTCAGCAAATGACCTTGCCATTTATCAATGACCTTACCATTCAGCAAGACCTGTACAGACTTGAGACTTGGGCTGAGGGGAACTTAAAGAAGTACAACAAAGGCAAGTGTAGAGTCCTGCACCCAGGGAGAAATAATCCAATGCACCAGTACAGATTAGGTGTTGACCTGCTGGAAAGCAGCTCCACAGAGAAGAACCTGGGAGTCCTGATGGACAACAGGTTAACCTGTTAATCATGAGCCAGTAATGTGTTCTTGTAGCTAAGGTGGCCAATGCTATCCCTGGGGTGAATTAAGAAGAGTGTGACCAGCAGGTTGGAGGTTCTCCTCCCTCTCTACTCTGCCCTAGTGAAGACGCATCTGGAGTATTGTGCCCAGTTCTGGGCTCCCCAGCGCAAGAGAGACAGGGAACTGCTGGAGAGAGTCCAATGGAGGGCTACAAAGATGATAAAGGGACTGGAGCATCTTTCTTATGAGGAAAGGCTGAGAGACCTGGGGCTGTTTAGCCTGGAGAAGACTGGGGGGGGATCTTATCAATGTTTATAAATATCTAAAGGGCAGGGGTCCAGAGGATGGGGTCAGACTCTTTTCAGTGGTGTCCAGTGATAGGCCAAGGGGCACAATATGGAACACAGAAAATTACACTTAAACAAAAGGAAAAAATTTGAGCGTGACAGAGCACTGGAACAGGCTGCCCAGAGAGGTTGTGGAGTCTCCTTCTCTGGAGGCTTTCAAAACTCGCCTGTGTGCATCCCTGTGCAACCTGATCTACATGAAACTGCTTTGGCAGGGGTGTCAGACTCGATCTCCAGAGGTCCCTTCCAACCCCTGACATTCTGTGATACAGCAGCTGCATGTTCAGGGATGTTGGTAAGGTTTAACTTGCCAGTAAGTCACACAAATGAAGCATCTTGCTAAAAAGAGACCACTGTTTTGTGGCCTAGAGTGTTCTAGATTTAATTTCCATCCCATGGCTGGACATTCTACAGGTGGCAAAAAAAGGAAGACATCAGCTACAGATAGAGTACAGAGGCAGTCAAAGCACCCAGCTGTGGCATGTCTAGGAGCAACCAGAACTACTTCAAGCATATAGAAAGCAGGAAGTGCCTAAATGGACACAAAGGGGCAGTGAAAAATCCATCCTTCCTCTTCTCTACTCTGCCCATGCCAGAGACCACAACACAACTCCACCTCTTAAGCTTTAAGGCCATAAAATTCCCTTTTTTTTTTTTTTTTTTCACTACAGAGAAACATTGAGTCGAGTCTAATGACAGTTGGTGGCAGAGGCTAGAATCATAAATCTAGAAATGCAGGAAAGACTAAAGCTGCTCCACTCCCAGCCATCTGGGTAGACAAGGGGATTAAAACTTACATTTCACAGGGTTTTACATGTAAAAATATGACTCTAGGGACCGGAGAAAGTAAGAGACCAGAAATTAATCACAAGTGCCTAAAGCAATGCTTGTCCTTTTCTCTCTTAAACCACAGAAATGTGGCAGGATGGAATGTGAGGTTCAGCTAATGAAGGAATGAGAAGCTGCTTCCTCTCTCCTTGTCCTTACTCTTGATAGAATGAGTTTCACAGCACTTTCCCTGTCATCAACAGAAGCATTAGGAAAAGCAAGGGAATGCTTTTCTGTTGTTCCAGTGCAAAAGGTGGGTTTCCCGAAAGCACTTTTCTCAGTCTTGCTTATGTGGCTTTCACCTGAACTGTTCAGTGTCAATGGTTCCAAAGACTTCATTGGCATCTGTCGTGGTTTAAGCTCATCCAGCCAGCAACAAAGCAACCATGCAGCTGCTCCTTCACTCCTACCCTCCTCTAGTGGGATGGGGAGGAGAAAATATAACAAAAGTCTGGTGTATTGATACAAAGATACAGGGAGGGCTCACCCACTGATAACAGCCACAGACAAAAGACAGATTTGACTTGGGGAAACAAAATCAATTTAATTTGAACAACAAAATCACTGCCAATTTGCCAATTGAATCAGAGTTGGACAGTGATAAATACAACCAGATCTTAAAAACACCTTCCCCCCATCCGTCTTCCTTCTTCCTGGGCCCAGCTTTCCTACCTCCTCCCTGCCAGCAGAACAGTGGGACAGGGAATGGGGGTTGCAATCAGTCCTAGTCCATTCCATGTTGTTTCTGCCACTTCTTCCTCCTCAAGGGGAAAACTCCTCCCCTGCTGCAACTTGGCTTCCTTCTCATGGGAGACAGTCCTCCACAAACTTCTCTTAACAGTGTGTGTCCCTTTCACAGGCAGCAAACCTCCCAGTGATGGACTGCTCCAGTATGGGCTTCCCTCAGTCTGACTTCTTTGGTAGCAGCCACCTGCTCCACCATGGGGTCCTCCACAGGCTGCAGATGGGATTCTGCCCCACCACTGATCTCTAAGGGCAAGGGCTTGGCCTGCCATCTCACCACAGTCCGCAGGGCAATGGCTACTCTGTTGTGCCTCCCCTCCTTCTTTCTCGCCAACTTCTGGGTCTGCATAGTTGTCTCTATCCTGTCCAACTCCTCTTCCCAAAACATAACTCTCAAAACAAAAGGAACCCACCAAACAAGTTTTTTCCCCTCTTAAATATGTTATCACAGAGGGACTGATTGGCTCAGCCTTGGCTGGAAGCAGGTCTGACAAAGAGCTAGGGAAGCTTCTCAAAGCTACTTACAGGAGCCATGCCAGTAGCCCCCTTCACCGCTACCAAAACCCCACCAGACACAAACTCAACACAGCATCTTAGCTCTTCTGGAGTGTTTTCTCTTTTTTTCTCCAATATATATTACTGACTTAAAACATTGAAGCTGCACTGTTGCAGATGGAAACTGTTTTTGATAACTGATGCTCTGAAATACCATTTATGCATAGACTGAAATATTCAAGTGCTGTTTAGGGTGTTTGTCTATATCCATATCTGTTTTCTGTTAAAAACACTGACTTATTCACTGCAAAACAACAACAAAAAAGAAAATCTGGAAACTTGGCTAAAATGAGAAGAATGCATTTCCCTGTCATACCTTTTACAAATTGGATGCACAGAAAAGCAAGTCAAGATGAGATGTCATTTTATTTCCAGTCTTCTCACTGACCTTAGCAAGCGCCAGAGGTCTATTATTTTCTCCCACGTATCTATCAGCACATGTGTGCTGAGTATATCATCTATATAATTTAACACTCAGTCAGCACTGGTACAACAGTGCTGGTGTGCAGTGCAGAATGATTGCAAATCAGGTGAGAGACATTTTATAAGATAAAGTCCCTGCTCAGTGAAATTCAGCTGGAGTTTTGCTAGAGGCCAGGACTTCACCAGCAGGATGCAGAGTAAGGACATTGTGAGATATCACCCTTGACATTCTAGTTAAGTACTTTGCTTTCAGGTACTATAGGGCCCAGTCTCCTTATTCCATCCTTTTTCACAGGTTCCACTCAATTCATTGCTGCTTTCATACTGTCACCCTGGTAGCAGTGTGGCTAGATGGGGAAGTAATACAGATAAAGTGAAAATGACTTTAAATAAAAAAATACAGACCGAGTTTCGGAGTCATTTTTTTATCAAAGATAGTACAGATAGTATAGAGACAATGCATAACTCTGGCCAACTAAATCTGGAGGCTGAGTCATTCAGCCGCTTTTAAAAATTCATAATGATGACTGTTGCCTGGAGGGATTTCTAAAATGAGATGTGAATCGTGTCAATGCCAACAGGTAATATACACTGTGAATCAGGTAATTAAAGGGAGTATTTAGCTTACTAAATGGCTTGTAATTTTTTGTGTAGTCCTGATGCTGCTATTTCCTCATGAAAAAAATCTAAAATATTTTATTAAAACAAAATATGACAGGTTTACAGTCATTCTGAGAAGTGTAACAGCTTCTACTCATATTAGGTGTTTCCAAGTTTCATAAAAATCCAAGCCAAGCAAACACCTGGGTGCACTCTCAGTGCTTCTGTACCGAGCTGAAGATCTATCTTTTTTTTCAGAGCAGTTGCAAAGAAAAAGTGTCCTTCCACCACTAGCTTAGATCCCAGCACAAGCTTGAGTCTCGCCCAGATCCTTGGTCAGATGTACTAGCCTCATCTACCGAATGAGTTATTAAGACTGTAAGGGTTGCTTCTCCCTTGGTGATGCTCCGGCCGGGTGCCTGGCGCTGCGGCCTCGCCGGGGCAAGCGCCTGCCCCGGCCTGCGCCGAGAATGGGGCCGAGGGCCACGCTGGGCAGCCGCGGAGCACCGCGGAGCCCGAAGCGCCTCAGCCAGCCCTGCCCTGCCTTGCCCGGCCGCGCTGCCGTCGTTGCTCGCCAGCGGGCACGGCTGCGGTGCTATCCCCTCCATCACCCACAGGCCGCTCACACCCGCTCCCCCCTCACCCGCCACGCCGCAAACTGGGAGGAGGGGAGGAGAAGCGGGAGGGGGAGGGGGCGGGACGGGGAAGGTCCTGCCTAGCGGTGTCCTGGCCGGGCACCACCAAATCCGGTCTCCGTACAATTCGCTCTTACGAAAGAGAAATGTCGAATTTCTAGCTGACCTGGGCTTATTTCGGAGGGACCGAAGGCAAGGATAGCTGTCTTTTTAGTCTTGCATTTACCCCACAGCAAAATATGTACTCAGTTTTGAGTAGTGCTATAAATAAAACAAGCAAAAAATAATAACCGAAAGGCACCGGTCTGCAAAATAACAAAAGCTTAGTGCTTTCAGCTGGGCCCTTCAAAGCTATGCCCTTTCGTACCCTATTCTACTTCTGAAAGAGAATGAATCCGTATGAACTGGAAGGATTTTGTGTGGCTTTCAGTCCCTCTGCCCGTTCAAAGACCCTACGTGTAACTGCTCTGCGCTAAATCTCAGCCACGGCTCAGCTAACCAGTGGATTCATCTTCACTGCTGCAAACCCTCATGAATGCAGATGCCGTCTGTGTCTAGCTTCAGTTGCCTTTGGGTCCTAGAAGACTAATTTCTACTTTCTGTTTTCAGTGCTTGTCCTCGGGCCAGATAACTGCTCAGCTGACCTTTCTCCTCAAGAAAGGTTGCCACCAGTGCACGGTATTGATCTCACTGCAGCACAAGAGGTGCAGCTGAAATACCAACAGTTACCTACCTTGCACAGTGTAGTACAGTGAACTTACAGAAAGTACAAGTGCTTGTTCAGGAGGCTGATAAGAGTAAATCGTTACAAAATACCCGCTGTCCATTGTGCCTCTTGACATTCAGTATGCTGTAGCTATGACTTGTTTTATTCACTCATTATAAGGATATAATACACTGGGGAGTCAGTAACTTGCAAAGGGAAGTATCTGCTGTCCCATAAATTGTCCCTCTAATTTTGTAACACATTACAGTTTAAAGGCAGGTCATAATGTTCCAAATCAGTTACCAAAAGGTAGGTCTCTAACTAAAAATGACTTGATTTGTGAGGAGCTGAGAAACTTGCTTCAAATTGGGGCACTGGAAATCAGGCTGGTTTGAATTAACTGCTAGTGGAGTCGAGCTCTGAAAACATGGGCTGCCATCTCACAGTACCCAGGTCCACACTCTGCATGATGTCAGAGGAAAACAGGGGATTGGATAAGTAAAGGTCTGTTTTCTGCCCTCCAAGTTAGTTTTTCACAGATTGAGTAGCTGAAGTGCTGAGGCCTGGGCTGTGGGCCCCAAGTTGGAGTTGACCTATGGATGAGTCATAACCCAGCAACATGTTTTGTTCCCCAAGTGGTTTCAGGCCCCAGAGACAGAACCTGGCCCACCAGTGTGAGGCCCTGCCTTCCCCCAGGTGATCGTGGCTGGGGTGAAGATTGAGGCCAGGACTATATCAACCAGGAACTGATCAGTTGAGAGAGAGTTCTTGCTGGGACTGGTTGTGGTTTGCTGAGCTTTCTCTTTGTGATGTGTTTCCCCCCCTGCTTCTTGTGGTGGCTGATTCAAGTCAAAGAGGGAAAAGATGAAGAATATGTAGAAGGTGAAGATATGCTGAGGGGATGTTGCTGAGTTCAATGCTGGCCTGTGGAAGAAGAGAGCTAGCAATACAGTACTTAACTGTACAAGTAAGTTGAATCATACCAGGAGCTGCTTAGGCTTTTGAACAGCTGATTAACCTTTTACTTTCATTTATATGTCTGATACATATTAACAAGATAACTTCTTTCAGAAAATTTTTGAGTTGCAGCATTGAGAGCTGCAGCAAACCGTTTACATTTGTTTTAAGTTTTGTTTATTACTTACTCTTCAAATATCAGCATGCACCAAAGGTCTGCAGGAGCCCATCACTTTGCAGGGATAAGAAGGCTGCAAGAACCTTTGGATGGGGAACAGTCTGTGCAGTCTTCTGCCTACAATAAACTTTTTTTCCCAGTATGTGGGCAACAAAACAGAATATCATGAAGATCAAAAAACAGATTGAAGCTCTCATTGTGTTTAAGCTGCAATATATATTAGGATATGGCATTTGTCTAATGATGAGTCTTATGGCTGAGGTGTTAAAAAAGAATTAGTCTAGGCAATTTAACCACCAGTCAGCTATTGATATTAACAGAAGCAGTCTGATTGACTTTGAAAGTCTCCAATTATAATCCTTGCTATAATTATGATTATGCTTCTCTGTAGAGCACTACTGAACCTCCACTTTTGACTCATACCAGATTCCTACTGAAGTCAGCAGGAGCTGTGCTTGAGATGCGGCTCCCATAGGCAGTACTGTTTGTCTGAAAGCAAACAAGCTGTTCCTGTAAATTGGCTTCCTAATATGGACTGGTTTCCCCTTTGTATGGTAGTAGCTCTAATCAAATATACAGCTTTTGCTTTGTTCTGCCACAGGAATAAAGTGAGGTTTCAGGGACAGGTGGTCTGGAGTATTTTCAGACTTGTCCAGCACTGTAACAATCTTAACTAGACTTTTCAGGCTGGCAGATTTAGGGACTGGCTCAAGTGTCTTGAGTCTCCATCCAATAATTCAGTATTGAGAATACCCTGCTTGCCTGTAAATCTTCTTCTTATTAGTTTTTGGACAGACAAGTAAAATATCTTTAATTGATTTCATCACCATGATTAAAAGGAGGTAAGTGGATTTACCGCAAGAGAAGTAAATACTCAGGTTTATTGTGGAAAGCTTACATGGGAAAAATCTATCTTCATCTCCTTGCCTACTGCATTATATGCCTAGGAAAACTGCTTATTGATTGTGGGTGAAGTTGTTAATTGCCTGGCTAGCACTGCAAGTGAGTAAAGATGTTTGAGAAGCAGCTTTCCATTTTTGTAGAAAAAGAGGAAAACAAAGACTGTAAGCCAGGGAAAACCCGAAATAGCAAAATTCATGAGACTATCATTATTCATGTTAAGATGCACAATGTGAGAGGAAGATCTTCATATTAGGAAGTTTCTCTAAAGGTTAACTTGCTGAAAAATTGCCCCCATTACCTCTGTAATCACTTGCTAAGCTGTAAAAAACATAAATCTCTCATCTTGCAAGCAGAGTCATCAAAGTACAATCCTGTTGGATTCTGCATGGTCCTACCAGCCTGTTGGTTAGGCTGCCAGTTCTCAGCTATGTTTGAATGATGTTGTATTCTCTTACTTCTGGGACAAGTGGGGTCTTCACCCCATCAGTATTTGTCTGGGTGAGCATGTATATCCACAATCAGAAGTACATAGACAATTCTTGGAGATTTTTCAGAAATATAATTACAGCTGTCCTTTAAAACCATGTTCTACCCTTTCCCATGTCCTTGGTAGTGCTCTGCTACGTGATGGCTGTATTAACCTCAAGCAGTACCAGTGTGTTAATCTCGGGATTTTTTTACTGACTCCTCTTTCCAAAATTTGCAGTATCAAGTACTCATAGTCAAGCACTGAGACAAAACAGATAGTATCTCCCAAAAAGTTTCCCATTGCAGTGGTGGGTGCTACAGTATTTGAGTGCTTGCATGCAGAAATGATTTCTCTCTCCTGAGAGCGCTGGGTAGCAAGGAGTTGTCCTAGTTTTGCAGAGAGTTGTTTGTGTGCTAGCAGTAATACCATGTAAGCACTAGGCTTTTTGAAAGTGGTGTTAGGTGGGAGACACAGCATGGCTGTGGTTTCATAGTGAGTCTGGGGTCTATCAAGACCTGGGCTCTGAGCACGCCATACTTTTGACAACCAAATCATTGCCTTCTCTCATTAATCCATAGCCACGGTCCACAACTCTTGCTGGCCACACGTTATGTTCCTTCTGTTGGGAGGGTAACCGAAGTTTGAAAAGTCAGCTCACCTTACTTTTGCAAAATAAAGTGGGGCTTCCTAATGTGCAACCACTTGCATTAATCAAGCATTGACTGTGTCTGGGAGGCGCTCAGGGAGCTCCCACCTGGAAAGGAGATGGCAGGTTAATCTCTGATTTCAGCACTTCTGCTACCTGTGGCCAGCGGTGGGGGCAGCAGGATCCTTTTCAAGAGGCACCAGTGTCATCTAGTGGTGAAACAAACCCACTCGATCACACCCCAAGGGCCACCATCTGTACACTGGTTTCCATACAGAGCATTGGGCAACACATTTTGTTTCTGCTGCACTTTAACAACCTAATGCAGAATGTATGTAGTAACGCTTATTTTAGCTTTTGTCCTTGCAGGATTTATTTTACAGAGAGTAATGGAAAATGATATGAGCCAACCACAGTTAAGCAAGCAGCAAACACTGATGGCTCTCTCCCTGATCTTTTTCTGTCCCTACAACAAGATACAGAAAGGGTCTGTCTGCCTGGGTACAATGGCCACAAGCATCAGCCTTGCTCCCCAGGAGTTAAGTGAGAATTTTAGAGGATAAAGGGCCATTTAAAGATTTATTTACTTATTATATTGTGTAATCTGTCCATTGCAGGAATGGACATTCAAGCTCTTTGCATTTTAGAGTAGATTTTCTTCCAAATTCTTGCTGCTTTTCACACACAAATCCATATTTATTATTGAAGCCCTGGTGCCAGAGATGACAGAGGATACAGAGAAGGCGGAGTTACTGAATGCCTTCTTTGCCTCTGTCTATACTGCTGGAGGCTGTCCTTAGGAGCCCCAGACCCCTGAGGCCCCAGAGGAAGTCAGGACAAAGGAGGAGTTTGCCTTGGTTGACCAGGACTGGGTTAGGAACCAAGTAAGTGATCTGGATGTACATAAATCCATGGGTCCTGATGGGATGCACCTGTGAGTGTTAAGGGAGATGGCGGGAGTCATTGCTAGGCCACTCTCCGTCATCTTTAATAAATCATGGAGAACAGGAGAGGTGCCTGGGGATTGGAGGAAAGCAAATGTCACTCCAATCTTCAAAAAGGGCAAGAAGGAGGACCCAGGTAACTATAGGTCAGTCAGCCTCACCTCCATCCCTGGAAAGGTGATGGAACAACTTGTCCTTGGTACTGTCTCTAGGCATATATCAAAGATAAGAGGGTCATTAGGGACAGTCAACATGGCTTCACCAAGGGGAAGTTATGCTTGACCAACCTGATAGCCTTTTATGAAGGTATAACCAGGTGGATAGATGATGGCAGAGCAGTGGATGTGGTCTACCTTGACTTCAGTAAAGCTTTTGATACAGTNAAGGGAGTGGAGCATCTCCCTCGTGAGGAAAGGCTGAGGGAGTTGGGCCTCTTTAGCTTGGAAAAAAGGAGACTGAGGGGTGACCTTATTAATGTTTATAAATACATTAAGGGAGAGTGTCAGGAGGATGGAGCCAGGCTCTTTTCAGTGGTGTCTAATGATAGGACAAGGGGCAATGGGTATAAGCTGGAACATAGGAGGTTCCACCTAAATATGAGAAGAAACTTCTTCACGGTGAGGGTGACAGAGCACTGGAACAGGCTGTCCAGGGAGGTGGTGGAGTCTCCTTCTCTGGAGATATTTAAAGCCTGCCTGGATGTATTCCTGTGCAACTTGGTCTAGGTGATCCTGCTCCAGTGGGGGGATTGGACTAGATGATCTTTCTAGGTCCCTTCCAATCCCTAACATTCCATGAAGCAGAGCATAAACATAGTAGTTCTCTTTTAATCAGTCAAATACAAAAGAAAAAGCACTGCAAGCATCACTAGCAGAGAAACACACAGGCAAAGGTGGCTGAGCTGGTAACAATGTGGAGTGGAGAAATACTGGCTGGTAATGTATAATTTTCCTGATTCGACTTTCTGGTATTTCACCATAGTAATTGCAATGTAGTAAGCCCAGCTCAAGGTGTTGTGCTGGTCTTCTGTGGAAAAGCAGACTTTGAATGTCTGTAAGTCACCTAGAAATCATGTAAAATTACTCCCACAGTTGGGATCTGGTTGAGGGTATTCAGTGCATATTTCCAAGTGCAGAACTGAAAACCCACCTTTTTCAGGACAAAGCTGAGGTAAACTCCTCATATTTTCAGCTGATGCCGAGGACCGAGGCTTAAGGAAAAATCCCAAGTGCTTAAAATCAGGAGAGTTGAGTAGGGGCTGGTGGATAGAGGAAGGGGAGCTACATGTCCTCATAGCCTTGCTGTCACTCTTTCCTCCTACTGGAACAAGGTCTGTAGACTATGCCAATGGGACCTCTGCTGCCTCTTTTAACTCAACTGTTTATTCTGAGAAGGAATCACAGTGAAAAATGACAAGTGCCTGATGGCCCTTTGGAACTGGCACAGGAAGAAGTGTGGCTGATTCTGACAATTCCTGGAACTGTGTTCCACATGTGTCTTGCCACCGGTTCAGTGCCAGAGACATGTTCCTGCCTTTAAGAAAAGGCACATTTCTAGTTCTTCCCTTGAAGCTGTGAGGAAAGGATGTTCTGCAGGCAAAGTATGCTCTAGCGATGCAGAGCACAGGGTGCTGAAATTTCCTTCTCAGAGCACAAGTCCTCCTTTTCCACCCTTTCATCTATTCTTACAATTGCCCAGCCTGTATCCTGACTCTGTGCTGTTTCCTTTCTGTGATGCTAGATCCTTTCCCATTAACTAGACACCTCTGTGTGGCTCAGCATCTGTCAGGGGCTGACCTGCTGCCTTCTGCCTGGTCGCTCACCCTGTGAGCAATGGTTGCACTAATGCTGCTGCCAGGAGCCAGTGTGGCAGTGAAACAGGTGCATGAGCCTGGGAAACTGGGCTCCCAGTCATCACCCTCCTCCTGAACT
Organism: Brachypteracias leptosomus; assembly: GCA_013401335.1. Classification (NCBI taxonomy): domain Eukaryota; kingdom Metazoa; phylum Chordata; class Aves; order Coraciiformes; family Brachypteraciidae; genus Brachypteracias; species Brachypteracias leptosomus. Next base: position 16,791 of record VYZX01034201.1, read on the forward strand.
ATACTACTGTCTCTGTGTGCTGCACGAAGATGAACACTGCTAATCCTGGATTTGTTCTATTCACCAGTGTATCCTATTTTGTGTGAGCAGTACAGGATACACCAGTTTGCAGTGAGGCTTTTGAATGATCAGAATCATAAGTTCAAGAAGGACAGGGAACTGCTTGAGATAGTCCAGAGCAGAGCCACAAAGATGATTAAGAGTGGAACATCTCCCTCATGAGGAAAGGCTGAGGGAGCTGGGTCTCTTTAGCTTGGAAAAAAGGAGACTGAGGGTTGACCTTGTTAATGTTCATAAATATGTTAAGGGAGAGTGTCAGGAGGACAGAGCCAGGCTCTTTTCAGTGGCATCAAATTATAGGACAAGGGGCAATGGGTGTAAGCTGGAACATAGGAGGTTCCACATAAATATAAGAAGCTTCTTCACAGTGAGGGTGACAGAGCAGTGGAACAGGCTGCCCAGGGAGGTTGTGGAGTCTCCTTCTCTGGAGACATTTAAAGACCGCCTGGACGTGTTCCTGTGCAACTTGGTCTAGATGATCCTGCTCCGGCGGGGGGATTGGACTAGATGATCTTTCGAGGTCCCTTCCAATCCCTAACATTCTGTGATTCTGGGTGAAACTGTGCCTCTGGCTGCTCACTGATTAGCTCCTGACCCCAAAGCTCCTGTGGTCACAGGGACCATGTGAAAATGTGAGGATGCAGTTCCTCTTCTAGGGAGAGAACTAAGGACATGCTTCATTGTTCTTCAAATGGTGCTTCACCTCCCACTGCCTCAAAGCATTTTCTGCCAGATCAGGCCTTGGGCACTCACACCAGGCACATTTCTTTATCCTAGGGGTGTGTGCAAGTGAAAAGAAAACAACAAACAGCCTCAAAAAAGCTGCCAGCTGGCTGTGCAGCAGTGCGCTGGGCACAGCTCTGATCAGCCAGGTAGTCGGGGGCTCTTGGCAAGGCAGGGAAGCAGATGGGTTTTTCCCCTGTGTCTCTCAGCACCGGGAGCTGCAAAGGGAAGGGTGATCAGGAGCCGCTGGCTCTGACTATTTGCTGGCCCATCAGCATCCCTCTCTTGCTCCCCTAAAAGCTGACCCGGCAGGGCCTGCGCTCCTTCTTGCATTTGTCAGCACGCCTGCATCAGCAGTAGTACAGGGAGCTCAGCTGCTCATCATTCCAGCTGATAACATCTCAGGAGGAATTAGGCAAGGCAGGCTGGTAAGAGAGAGAGAGGGTTTGAGGGAGGATAAATCACAGGCACAGTGATGGGAAATAAATGAGATCAGAAAAAGAAAAAATAAATCAGGGTATTCTTAGGCTCGAAGGGATTGTATTTTTAGGAGGATGGAGCTGTTTCAATCCCAGCCGTGGGGAGTCATGGGATCAACAGCAGGTCTCCTTGGGATTTCAGCAGAGTTTGGCTCAAGGCGGCAGTGAGCGAGTTGCCACAAGGCAATTGGCATTCAGCTGTGCTGCAGAAAATCTAACTGGGTGGGCTGGGAGGCTGGGTTGTCCCCTTGTCCCCAGATGAGATGTGGCAAGAGGCTGAGGAGGGCTTGCAGATGCTGTGAGTCTGCATGGGTGCTGTGCAGGCTTTCCCTCTTCTGAGGGAAAGTGGAAAGCTTTGATTGTCACAGGTGCTCAGGCACACACCTTTCAGCTGAGATTTGAAGCACTCTTTCCCTAGGAGGACAGTGCTAATGAGGAGAGACCATGCCACAGATGATCTGACTGAAACCTGGGGAGGTCCTGGCAATGCAAGCAGCATTATTTGCTGTGCAGCAGCTGACTGGAGTCCAGCCCATGATACCTTCCCCATCAGCAGAGTGAGCAGAGTACTATATCAAAAGAAGGCATACGTTTAATCAATTCCTGTGGTGCTGTAAAACTCAAATTTAATTTGAATTTTTTTAATCTGTTTCAGTGTTTTACCCACTGTTATCACCAGACATTATTCCCCTTCTCCCAGTTATTTCCTAGCAGAATGTCTCTCTGTTCACTGAAATTAAGTAAGCTCTGTGGCAAGGTCAAGGATGTTTTACAAAATCTTTATCTGTGTAGCCTAAATGGACCTGGCAGCAGAACAGATTGTGCTCTGATCTTGGGGAAAAAGGTGAAGAAACTCATCCTCTGGGGTGACCACAGAGCTACAAACCAGAAGTCTCACCATAGAAAGCTGTCTTTCATGGATACCAGGGAAGAAACAAGTATGACAGTGCAGAATGGGTTTTTGGGGTTTATTTTTTTTGAGTGTTGTGTCATGTCTGCATATCTAGAACCAAATCTTGTAATATTTTATACCTATGTTTTGCTTTTTTGGACATAGGTCTTATTTTTGGAGAAAACGTACATTTTCCACATCTCCAAATTTTCTGCAAAATTCAGCAGTAAATGATTATTTAACAATCAAAAAGTTGATTTCCCCCCCCTTTTTTTTTTCTTTTTCTTCTTGCTAACTGGCCACAAACAGAAGGAGCACCATTGAAGTGATGCTGAAATCAAAAGCTTTAGCTAAGATTTTCAGAGTGACTGAGGCACAATAGTCAAGGGAAAAATGTGTCCTCTGCATATCAGACCTCAAAATGTAAGCCCAAAAAGGGGACACCTTGGTGATTGAATTTTTGGCCAGTGGCTACATTTGAATATTGAACTGCTGTGATGGCAAAGCTTCCCTTGAAATGAACTATTTTGCCTGACATCATGCCACCAAGTTAAGTTACATTTTGTAGCCTTGCACGGAAATTATCCCATACCATGCTTTTGCTTTCAGAATGTGCCTGGAGTAGGCAGGCATCCTTTGCTAACTAGCCCAAGAGGAAAAACCTATCTCAAGTTAAAAAATGTCTGAAGGACTAATAATTTTGGCAGAAAGCACTTCATGCCCTCTAAGGGAAGACCATAAGCTATTGCCTGTCAGCTAGCTCATAAATTACCATGCCAGAGCAAGTCTGATTATTCTTCCATTTATAAGAATGTTTAAAATAAAATTCATCGCCAATGTTTGCACATTGATTAGTCCTATATAAATGATTATACACTGCAAAGCCTTTCACCAGCCAGTGTAGCTCTTTGGGTATCAAACAGGGTTTAGGGAACAAAAATGTTGATGACAGAAACAGAAAGAAAATTGTGTTCATCAGAAACATCCTTTGCACTACTTGCACTAGTAGTCCACTTAGTGTCCACTTTTGGCCTCCAGCTGTTTGGTGTTTCTGCTGCTTCTGGGGTCTGGGAGCAGGGGACTGTCACCGAGCCACCAGGATAACCATCTTCCTTGAACAGCAAAAGTCTCTCATACTATATAGTGAGGTCTACAAATAATCATGTCAGCTTAGCATTGTCATAAACTCTGGGTTGTTTGTCCTTATTTCACTTTGATTTTTGTTTGGGAAAGTCAAAAGCTGGTCCCACCCCTCTGTAATCTTTCAGCCAAGCTTCACTTTGTTACCACGTTGTGGGAAGTCTTCTGAAAGGAATCTCATCACCATCTAGATTTACCTTGTTCTCCTGTTCTGCCTGAGTGAAGAGCTTTTTGTTGCACAAGGCATGCATGTCCAGTACAGCTTTTGATACAATTGGAGAGCAGCTTCCCTCTCTGCAGGTGTTCCCTGCAAGAGCCACAAACGCTTTTCTTCTTTCATTTGTTCCCCATAACGCTTTGTTACCTGTGGTTGCAATAACAGGATACAAATGCAGGACCGGGGAGTAAAGCCCTTTATATTCACTGAGACACCACAGGGTTATACAGGCACTTAATTCCCCACGTAACACCCTAATTCCCTTCAGTGAATTCAGCAATGCATGTGTGCTCCTAGAGAAGCTGTAATAAACAGCTCACAGGTGGAACAGGCTTCAGTGCTGCAGGAGTAGACCCCATGACAGGCTGGTCCCAAGATTTAAAGAGTCAGATGAGGCTTAATGGTGGCCTTACCCCTCCTCCATACAAAGTGGGGATCCATTTGGCTCAGAAGAAACTCTTGTCTAAATACTTCCTTAATTCCTTGATCTATCCAGCTCTGCTTCCCAAGTGCTGCATCTTTACTCTGTCCCATGCAGCAATGTGCCAGCCAGGAGAGTGAAACTCCTCTGGGACTTCTGTCCTGACATTAGCTCAGAGAAAGTTCAATCCTTGGACAAGTTATGGCCTTCTTGAAACCTGGGACTTAGCAGAAGAAAGCTGAATGAACGAAATTATTGATGCCTGGTGAAGGGACCATACAAGAACAAGCCTTGCCTCAGGCCAGCAGCAAATACAAATTGGACCTTAGGGGCTTCTGCTTGACATCAAGGTATATTTTGGGCTGAAGAAAAGACAGCTTTAGGTTAGGTGCTGTGAGTAAAGGAATAATTGAGAGCAGGGTTAAGCAATGAGAGACTATTGATGAAGGAAGAAAATGACTGGGTACAGACTGAAAGTCTGAAAACCAGGCTTTTTAAGGATGGATGCGAGAGGAGAGAAGCAGTGACTGGTACAATCCACAAGGACTGATGCAATGCCTGCCATAAGCAATGCAGTGAGGCTGGGACCAGCTGCTACAGTCCTTCTGTGTCACAGGGCCAAGATGTCCAACAACATCTGGGTAATCAGTGCAGGGGCTTCTGTACCCAGGGAACAGCTTAGACAGGGTTGCATTTGGACTTTCCACACCAGTGGCTAGAAGTGACTAATGGCCCTGTCCCTCTATAAAGAAACATGCCTTTTAAAATGTTTAAGTATCCTGAGGTGTACATCTTCTTGAAACCTGTCCATTGCATCTGTTTGTTACCTGTGGTAAATCATGGGAACCAGTGCTTGCAGGTCTAATTTGTGTCCATTTGTAGACTAGTGGGTGTGTTAACAAATTGTCCACCAAGCTTGCTCCTTATTAAAAGCTGTTTATTTTCACTTTATAATACCAGCTAGAGGCCAGCAAAATCAGAGTCTGACTGTATTTCTGGCTATATCTCAGTATATATCTGCAAACACATAGAATAAACTGCACTTGAAACATGCAAGGTTCAAGACTAAGGGGAAAGAAGTGTTGTCCACATTTTATAGATGGGGTGCTGATGATACAGGAGATGATACAAGTTCTAGATCATACTCAACATCTGTGATAGATCTGGAAACTCAAGTTTAACAAGAAAACCATCCTTCCTCCTAGAATGGAAAAAAAGGAAGCTAGTACACACAGGAATAAATAGGATTGTACCTTCTGTAGACTACTTGTAGTGCTAAAATAACCTTAATTCCCTGCCTGAGGCAATTTCCCTGTTTTTTCTTCATTTTGCATTCAGTAGTCTAAAGCATGAACTGTGACACTTTTTTTTTCTTAATTTCTTCATTTTTGCAGTGAAACCTACAATAAATCAGACTCAAAGCTCTGTGAAGTTTGCAAAACCAAGCCCTACTCAGCTCCAGGCGTTTATACATGACGCATACACTCATCAGTGCTCACTGCTGTTGTTTCTCTGCCAATCACCTTACCCAATGTGAAGATGTGTCACAACACTGAGCAAACATGGAAACAGCCACTTTAATCAACCATATTTTCCCCATCTGGTAACTTTCCTTTAGCATGGTAGTTCAGCTTTCACACAGATTTTGTAGAGAGAAAGTTTGCAAGCAATAAAAATTAACAGCCAGTATATATGCAACAAACAAATCAACAAAACCCCCCTATAGTGTGTGCCTGAGTGGATCTAATTCAAACTGTGACTAAACTGTGATTGCATTTCCATGAGATATTTTGCCTGGGGACATGCAGTATGCAAAAAGTGTGTGATTCATTTCAGGGAGAACCAGACCAGGGGTGACAGGAGGAAGTTCAGGGGACAAGCACAGAAAAACAGCCATAACAGCAGAGGAAAGCCACACAGAGCTGCTTTGCTTGTGCCATGGTGCCCCTTGCCCTCAGAGCAGTAGCTGGGCAGGGAAATGAAGGCCTTCCCTTCTCATGTGCCTATGGAGAACTTAGCTGGCTCCCTTCATCTTTACCTATCATCCCTCTAATGAAAAAAACCCAGAGCACTGTGATTAAATGCTGGGATAGTTCATGTTTCAAAGCACTCTCTCTCTGCCTCAGACCACACTGCAGTTAGAGCTTCTCCATGCACGCTTGCAGGACGTTTCTGGGAGGACTTCTTTCCCTGGAGGAGTCTCTGTAGGGCTGGGGAGCAGGTGCCTTGCTAGAAGTTATCCTCACATTTGCTTCATTCATGTGTTGTTAATGCAAGTACATAATTTCCACTGGCACAGATTAGGAGTATTAATGGCAACAGAACAATTAATATTTGTGCAACCAGAATCTGACAACTTGTATTTGTCATGCCACCAAATAACTTGTTTTCAAATTATAAAACGCTTGTGTGGTGAATGGAATCAGACTGTGATAATTTGTATGCATGAACGATGTTTTAAGCTCCACTCATTGTTGCGTCTCATTCAAATGCTGCCAGAATGGATGTTGGGTGGATGGAGCAGCATACATACATTCTGTTTCAGAGAGGCTTCTCATCCCACCCTTCAGTGTGGCTGATTGAACTGCCTCTCCTCTGGTTATTCACCTTCAGTAGGACTGTTGGGAAGGAGAAAACAAATAGAACACAGTGTAGCATCTGAAGACACCGTGTTTTCATGTTGGCTGGGAGCGGTAGTCTGTTCTATCAAAAATAACAGATGATGGAACAGCTCTGCCTGTCTCTTTTTGGCTAGTCTTCTCCTTTTTTCCTCTTGCCCTTCTCCTTTTTGACCTTGGTCAAACGTGGCAAAGGAATTGAGGGATAATATCTCAGAGGTACTAAGTTCCTACAGTCTTTGCCAAAATCAGATGCAGAGGAAAGAGACCCTACTGGAGGCTGCACTGGGGGAGAGGCAGGCTTTAGTCATTACCCTGCAGTCTTGAGGCAGCCACTGGCTGGTCAGTAATTACATTCACAGCTCCCAGTTGCTTCAGTTATTTGCTACTTTTTGTCCTAATATATTCTAGTTTTTGTCCAATCAAGAGGCCAAACACCAGTGAGGCAGTGGGATGGGATCAGGCTACACATGGCAGCAGGACGGAGGGGGACGCAGGAGCAGCATGGAGGGATTGCAGGGGTGCTGGCTGCAGGAGGGACAAATCTGCAGCAGGGGTAGAAGTGGAACTGGGGAACTGGAAGCACTGCAGATAGGACTGAGGATATTGCAGTATGTGTGAGTGCAGGACCCCTGAAGTTAGTGATGGGAAGAGGGAATTCAGAAAATAATTCTGCCTATGGTGTTACCTGATCTTGTTTATTTTCTGTGCAGAACTTGGAGTTAATTAAAAGCAATGAGTCAAATGAAATGTTTCACAATTTATATTTCCTATAACAAATTGTTTCTAAGGAATGCAATGGAAATACATTTTAAGAGAAACAAGGGAGAAGAGGGGGGAAAATTGAGTCTCAAAACCAAGGAAGGATAAGTATCTACATTTAAAATGTTATTTATTTCTAATTCTTTATTCACCTGCTTAACCATTTGCTTTGGTAAAACACACTTGGATAACTGTCCTAATTTTCTTTATAACGATGAATGGTGATCTGAAACTCAGTTAAGAGCTACTTTGTGCTCTGTGGTGAGGTTAAGGCAGACTTTCAATAGCTAGTATGTAGCTTGTATTTTTGACTTAGTGAGAATAGGAGAGTACTGCTTCCTCTGGGCAATTTTGAGAGCTAATGATAATCCGATGTCAAGTTAGCAGAGAGGAATGTCCTGTGGGCAGATGCAAACAACTATCTCCAAGCGTGAAAGAAATGGGAAAAATATATATGTCTCTGGGAAATGTTTATGGTCCATAATGCGAATGCTGGGAAGATACAGAAAGCAAGAATTATTATGGCCAGAGTAATCAGGGGTTATCTGACACTGATCTATGGGAACCACGGGTCTCCTAGTCCCATACTGGTGGAATTCCTTGTTCTAGCAAAGTTTTCTGGCATGGTGACTGCTCTGTTCAGTTGTATAGTGCCCAGAGGGTCTTTGTTTCCCTGAAAGGACTAATGGGAGACAGTGGGAAACAACTAAAACAAAGTTTTAACTGAGGAGTTTTCTTGGTATGTCCTTAATTTTTTGTCCAATGTATTGAAATACACAATGTTGTTAAATGCAGAAAAAAAATACATTGACAAATTTTACTTAAATCCCTTCATTTCTGTTATTCTCTGACCAGTATGTAATGTACGTGTGATCCAATATGAATTTCATCAATACAAATTTAATTGCCAGCTTAGTATTATTTGAGACTTTTCAGCATTAAACTTTGCAGCCCAACTCTGCAGAGCTAAGACGCAGGATGAGGAATGCTCTTAAAATGGCTCCTCCAGAAACAATTGAAAATGCCCAGTGATCATCTCCTGCAATGCCAACTGCACGCTTAAAATGTCAGAACATTTCAGAATGGCTTTCTTTTGTGTTCCTTCTGGTAGTGCAGCTGAAGCAGTTGTGCTATGTCTGGACAGACGAAACCACAGCATTTTTGCAGAGCAGGCAAACACCAGAAAGTTGTCTTATATCTGTTTTGGCATTAACTCCTAAATTCTCCTGTTCACTTTTCTGATATAATTTTGTTTTAAAGCAATCTCACAAACAACAGGCTTTCTGAGAAGTGATAAAGATTTTCTTACTCTTTTGACTGTAGTGATGCTGTACTGTTCCCGTTGCTTATCAGCACAAATTCGCTCACCTTCATTAACTGCTAACCTTTCCAAAGATAACAAGGGGAAATGATAGTTTTTCTTATCCTGATGAAAAAAGTTTATGAGGTCTACCAATGTGTTGACTTTCTCATTCTCTAAATCCTTTTTTTCACCTGCTGATTGCTAGCATGTTAGAGAGCAGCTGATACTTTGGGTACCCTACCCAGCATGAGGACCTGCTGTTATCAATTCATGGAGGGCCCCAGCTTATTCTAAAGATTAATCAACTGAATACAAATAGTGAGGGTGATTATCACATAACTAGCCAACTTGCCAGTAAATAACCGTTTATCCTAAGATCTGTTAATTAACTTTATCAAGAGTGGAAGATGAATAAACACCTAAGTATCTAGCTGCCAGTAAGATAATACTTTTTTTCTTATAATAATACCAATCTTATATGAATCCCTACCTACATTTTTGACTCTGAAGGAAAGCCTCTTAAAGAGTTTTGTGTTTCTGCCTTGACTTTGCCCTGGTGCCTAACCTTTGAGCAGACGTGACAGCAACAGCTGATGGGAATACAGAGCTGCCTGTTTGCAAAGCCCTCTTCTGTAGGATGTTGTTTCAAGCCCATCCAGTTCACAAAACTCCTGAGTCACCCTCCCTACATCTGAATGTCTGAAATTGTCTGTCTGTAGTACTGAACTGAAGTGGACAACAGGGCTGCCATTGAGGTGTGATCTCACAGATGCTCTGAATCAGTTTTGAAGCTCACCCAGATATCTGCATTGGTCAGAAGAGCTCTTTAGACTAGTTTTCTGTGGAGATGAGGTCTGGATGCCTGCAGGTTGTTTAGTGATTCTGCCCATCATCTTTTCATTATCTGGCCAGTTTTGGCCAAATTTTCTGTAAACATGGAGCTCACAAAAATTATAGTTTCCCTAAGCTTTCCAAAGTTGCCAGGCAGGGAAGGAGGCGTTTATATTGCTACTGAAGTTGCAACCTACTGGCAAGGGAAGATGGGTCTAGTTTTCTTTTGCATTAGTTTATTTTACTCATAAGCCAATTAATTAAGGAGGAAGCCAGTAAGTCACAGTAACCTTTCATTTCCAGTCCTAATGCACACCAAATGCCTGTCCTTCACAGAGTTGTCGCTCCAAAGTCAAAACCTACAGCTGTGCTGTCTTGCTTCGAAGCATGGGCTGAAAATGAGGCCTCTGCAGAGGTTTCTATGTAAGAAGGTTCTCAACACTGCCTTACGCCTTTCCTTTGGATCCAAGTGGCCCCAGGCCCTATTCTCTTCCCCATGAAGTGCATTGGTGTGGCTGCTTAACTCTCCTGTTTCCTGAGCCCTTAACAGAACAAACAGAGCCCCTGGCTCTTTCCCTTTTTCAAGAGCTGCTATGAAAATTTGTTCAGAGTCAGCCCTGTGTGCAAGTCTTCCTGTGGTTTTAGAAATAGCAGCAGTGGAGCAACATTTAATTTGCTGCTTCTACGCCTTAACCTCAAAGGAAAAAGGTGGTAACTGTTAATTGCATCACAGTGTGAGTGTGCTGGAGGGCACGGCAGTTTGCTCTTGGTGTCCAGAGGCCAGAAAACCTAACCAAATGCAGACCCAAACACCATGTCTACAAACCTAAGCCCAAACCACGCTGCAAAATGTCTGTCATTATTGTTCCTGTGGATTTGGAGACAAGAAATCATTAACCATACCTCAGAGCTCCTGACACTAATGCACACAGATATAAAAGATGGCAGGAATGCTGACATATATTCCCTGGTGAGGGCAATTGCACACTGAAGATGTATATATGGCAATTCTTTCAAAAAGACTGTGAAGCTGTCCGGATCAGGTATGTTGCAAGAAATAGGTTCAAAAAATAGTTTTGAGGCCCCATTCTTTTATTTTCAAATTATGCCAGACCTCAGGGGTTTTGTTTGTTTGAGGGCTTGGTCTTTTTTTGTTATCTAACACTGGCTGCAGGGTGCATGAATGTGTGTGTGTGCACGCATTAGTCTACAAGGGAAGAATTTTGCATGAGAGGCTGCAGGGGTAAGGCTCTGGGGTGAATTCTGCAAGGTTACACACTCTCACTGTTGCTTCTGCCTCAGACTTGACCGTTCTTTCTCCTGTTCTCTCCTCCTTTTTCCTCCCTGCTCATCCTTTGCCAAGTCTAAAGCTGTCTCTGTTAGAGGTAAGAGCTGTAAAGATCTGTGCTGCTTTATAGCAACTTGCAGGGAAGCTGTGATGATGGAAATACAATGAAAATTGGATGTATTCTAAATAACCTTGGGAAAATTGCCATCAGGAATACAGAGTATTCCTCTGGAAAAGATGCTTTTAAATAGCTGATTGTGTGCTTGTCCATGAAGCTTTTATCAGACCACATAACAGCTTTGGGGAAAGCTTGTGAGGACTGTTCTTGAATAGGCTTCCATCAGAGAAGGAGGAGTAGGAAGCCAGCTTGGATGCTGAGAGGCAGTCTGTTGCATTTAGGAAATACAGCGAACAGCCATATAGGAGAGCAAAAGAAATGGAAAAAACCAACAGGGCTCTCTGTTTAGTGGCTCATGGGCTTAGGAGCACCTCAGCCAGCAGAACCCAGCAATCCCAGATTGATGAGTCCTTAATCATCTCACACTGTCAAAAGCTTTTCTTCACGAGAACAAATATCAAATCATATCGCCACACACAGCGACAGAATCTGTTAAACTATTTAGGCCAAGCTGCAAAATGAAGATCTGAACTGGACTCGTAACAGACAACAATAAGGTGCAACCCTGCAGCTTTAGTGCTGTTCATTATTTTTTTATTAGCAAGTTTAAAAACTGCTTCTGTGTGATTTTGAGAAGTCAATTTCAAATAGTATTGCAGGGCAGCATAGGGCATTTCTTTGGTCTTTCTGGCCTGCCTTAGGGTTTAAGATACTTCTATCTAAAATGAGTCTCCCCTTTCCTCCTTTCCCCTTTCCAAACCTAGAGTTAATTTGTTCCCACACCTCAGTTTGTGTGAACAGATGCCTCCATCTCTGAGCTTGCAATTGTTGGCTGGGAAGTGATTCAGCTACTAAACAGTTGTAGGTGAACAGGGGAATAATCACTGGGTATTGCTGACATCTGAAGAAATAATCTTGTGTTCATGACTTCACTGGCAAATTAAAAGGGACTGAAATAGAGGCCCAAGCTGCCTCAGAGTAGGACTGCATCTGAAGTTGTCTGCAGCAAGGAGCCTGTAAGCACTGTGGTGCTCACCATCTCCTCACTGCAGACGACTTCAGATGTGGCCCTGCTCTGAGGGTGAGCCCTTCTGCATACAGCACAGGACCTAAGCACCTGGACAATGTCCCCACATGGACAATGCTGCTGACTTTCATTGTAGGAAGAGCACTAAAACAACAGGGTCACTTTGGTAGCTATGGACATTGCCTCCATGTTTTCCCACCATGATCTCCTACCTCACCCCACAGTTCCCAGGTTGGGGGGTTGACTTATAAAGGAGCAGTACCAGATCCATGGATATTTGCTAACGTGGGAAATGGATGGAACCACCAGGGATGTGGGGATGTGGTAGCCCTGTACCTGGGGGAGGTGTTGCAAAGGGCTGAGAGCTGCCTGCAGTGCAGGCTCTGCAAGCTCTGCTACAGAAGATGGCATGAAGAAACAAGAACCAACACACAAAAAATCCCAACTTTGTGGTTTGTAATGAGCCAACAAAGAATTACAAACATTTCTGACTCACTTTATGTTTTTTTAAATCTCTCCAGAATAAGCAGTTTGTTTCTCTGGTCTTGAATGGATTTTGTACATGCAGTTAAACACATTGGATTCTGTTTTAAGTGTTGAGTAGTTCCTAGCTTTAGTAGTTCCTTAATCAAAGTAGCTGACGGAACTTTTCACAATTTATTATTCTCTGTATATGCAATCTCTTCTTTTTGATTAAATTATGTTCCGTTTTATAAATAGAAATTTGGGGATTAAATTCTCATACAGGTATTAAAGAAGAATGTCAGTTTTCTGATTCTTTGTGTTGTGTAATCTGGAGTGAAAAAGGATGAATTCAGTGAACATCCAAAAAAAACCCCAAAACTTGTGCCAGAACAATAGCACCTCTGCAGCATACTGACAGGTGCCCTCTCTTTTGTATGCTCTTCACTGCAATATTCTGTTAAAATAACAGACAACTCCAGTTAATAGTATAGGAGCTTGACTCAGAATCTGTGGTCCTCCCAGGCTGATAAATCTAAATTGCAGAGTCAGGCATCAAAATGAAGATCATAAACTAAGACTGTAGATCTAGCTCCAAATCCCTTTATCTCCATGACAGGCAAGACTTATGATCCAGCATCAAAGTATTAATGTGCAATGGAACAGGAACCCCACATCTGAACCTCTTTAGACCCCCAAGCCTTAGCTTTTCTATATACTGCATGTAGAGTAACCACAGCCGCGAAAGGAGATTCCGACATCTGCTCCTGGGTCCAGGTGAGACTTTCTAGTTTGAGGATGTGTTGTATGTTTAATAGTCTTTGTGTATTTTGAAGATCAAAAGCCATCATATAGATATTTTGCTAGCCATAGATATTAGGACTGACCTGTTCTCTTTTGCCTTTAAATCGAGAAATGGTTTGGCAGAGAATTAGAGAAGTATACGGATTCCACAGAAAAATTCCTAGTATGTACCCACAGTACTGAATATTGCACTCATATTGAAGATAGGTATCTGCACAAGAGCCTGATCTGTATTACAGTAGTAGAACTCATTGTACCATGACTACACTGGTTTCATGACCCATGCAAAGCAGCCAGTAGCAGTCCTGTCATCAGATTAGCAAAAGGTCCACTGGGAGTTCTATTTCTGGTTAGAAAAGGATTATTAGTTTTCAAGTGATAATGATCATGATAAAATCCCAGCCATAATTCATTCAAGGAAAAGGAACTCTTTCAAAGAGAAAGAATATTACCAGTACCTAAAATCATTGTGACTGCTCACCAGATTATTATTAATGTAAATTGGCATACAGTGCTGTCCTGTAAGCTAATTTTAAACAGGGTGGATTGGCAGAAGTGAGAATTGGTAAGGAAGGAGACATGAACATACCTTACCACTATGAGCAGCTAAGTGGACCACTATAAAGGTTACCATACAAAGGAGGTTTTGAAGAGTAAAGGATATAAATGCTTTGGTTCAAGAGTTGCTGAGAATGGCTTTGTCATGCTTAAGATAGCATTGAAGCCACTTAGTATAAAAGTCCCTCTAGCAGGAAGGAGTTTTCTGTAAGGAATTAAAAGGGGGCAATTTAATTAACAAGTGTTTAACTCTGTCTTTCATCCTATCAAAATACAGAAAAAATTGTAATTGTGAATGAAAGGCATCATATACTCATCACAGAAATGAAGCTATTGAGATAGACTCCACACCACTAACAGAGTTCTTGGAAGCTTCTGTGGGTACCTGACTAACCTCAGAGGCACTCACTGAACCTTACATGTGTAAATATAGTGGACCCCACACCTGGTCCACACACTCCTACATAGTCCCAGGATCACTGCTGAATATACAGAGCAGAATGATGTATGTATATCTTGTGAGTAAGTCTGGGCAGGATTTTATCAAAGTTTGGGTATGTGGCATTTCCTGCGTTTCCGGGAGGGACTCCAGAACCATTCTTCTGTACCTTTCAGGGACCAGCTGAGGTGCTCTGCCACAATTCCCAGCATAACCAGTATCTATCACATGGTGTTGTGGGCAGCACTGGATCCTACCCACTACTTCCTGCTGAACAGACCTCATTATCCAATAAGCCTGGGTAAGAACTCCAGAATTATTGTTAAGGGTTTTTTTTCACAACCCTCTGAGTGATTTCATGGACTGGCAGTCCAGCCTGGATCTTTGAAGTGCCAGCACAGAAGACATCTTGAGCAACATCTTGTCACAGGCAACATCATCATAAGTGCATTAAATTCACAGGTTGCACCAGAAGAACTGGAAGGAATGGTGGATATGATGGAGAACAGGACTATAAATCAAAATTAATTTGAAAAATGTGATTAAATGAAGACCTTCTTCACAATGACATGAGATATGGAAGAGTAAAGTGGGCCAAGGCAGAAATACAGGAGTACATGTGAATTGCATGAGTAGCAGCTTTCCAGGGATGAATTCTACCAGTTATTTCAGAGGGTAACAAGCCAACCAGGAGTCAGAAATGTCACACTGAAAAGAAAATGGTGTATTTCATGCTGGTGTGTACTTACTGAAGCACAGGCTGAAAGACACAAGAAGTAATTCTTGGCTGGATTAGCAGTGGATGTTCAAGTAGGATTTACTCAACTGGGCCTCTATAAGCATCAAAACCCTCCCTCCTGTTTGAAAGAGTAAGCCAGATGAGGAGAAAAACTGATAAATAGAGATGAATTATGTGCACAGCAAATAGTACTGAAAAGGGAGAGTGAAGCCAGAGATAGAGTTATTGCCTCATTTACCATCAAACTGATTATGACAGTTCAATCTACCTCCCAAGTTCCCTTTTCCAGTCTGGAAGGAAAACCAGACAGCCTCCTTTCACATTACCAGATGGAAGCAGCAATATACACATATGAACGTTGGCCTGGTGTCAGTTTTGCCCTACGCTTGCTGGAAGGAAATGCAGAACTCTCATTGACTTGAGTGGAGCAAACCCAGAAGAAGAGGTTACTGCAGAAACCTTTTCCAGTGTTTTTGCAAACTAGTGTGCACAGCTACATAGTCAAAGGTCTCTCTTTAGCGGGATTATTAATTTCAGTCTTCTTTTATTTATTTCATATAAACTCTCTTAACAGTATCTCACTCAGGCCTCCAAAAACCTCTTCCAAAGCCTTCAGTGAAATCCCTCATTGGTAGCCGCATGTCTCAGAAATTTACTTATTTACCTTCCCACACTCACCTCTAGCTACCACTGCAGTCCTCATAATTTCAGAATTTGGCTGTCTCATGCACAGCCCAACACTTCACAAGCTCAAAACTTATCCTTAATCTTTAAGGTAGACTTAGTATGCAGTTTCTGCTCTTTATTTTCTGCATTTTTTGTCTCAGCCTTTTAATTTACGTATGCTTAGCCCATCCAAGCTTTGTCATATTAACACAGAATAAAGATTAGACAAGTAAATCTTCCTTGCTTTCATTTTCTGCCAGTTTGGGTCTAGCAAACTTGATATGATGATATGGTAATGTTTTAGAATTGGTGATAGTATTACATAGTGATGCCAGCCCCACAGCAAAGGTCTCTATAGTGTGTGAGCTATAGACGCTACTCAGCCATCTGGGGTGCCAGGAAAGGCACATCTGAAGAAACAGCAAATTGTATCTTCTGTTTGCAGCCAGCCCACATCAGCCTAGCAATAGCGGACTAGAAGGCAAATTCTCTTGAGTGCTAAGAAATATGTGATAAAGCATCATTTGCATGAGGATTTGGATTGACTCAGCAGGTCTCACAGCTATACTGCTTCCCTACACCAGAATCTTTTTTTTACATTTTTTTTAACTTCTGTATTTCTTTGGAATTCATCTTTTAAATCTTTTGCATGAAACTAATTGTGACAAAGTGAATGGTAGACAAAAAGCTTTCCCCTGGGAAGAGCAAGGGTGATATAAGTATGGAAGTAATCTTCCTTATTTAGAAAGGAATGCTCCACATTTTGATTGAAAAATAACTGATCACTAGCTTAAAAATCATAATAAAAACAGCTAATGTGCCTGAATGTGAAGACAACTGTAATCAGGACTTTAGAGACCAGCACCTAAATTCAGTCCCCATTGCATTGGATCCCTTGGGACCAATAGTTGGATTTTAGCCTCCTGAGGCTGGCAGGCCCAGTGTACACAACAACTAGGATTTGGGGTTTTTTTTAATTTTCTGAAAAGTGACAGCTTCTCTTCCAAATAGCTGAGCTCAGACACTGCAGCTTTGAGTTTGTCTGTATACCTGAAGGGTTCTGCTTCCATCTGGAAAGGTAGGCATTCAATACCTCAGGCCCAGAAAACCACTTAGAGAGGTGGCAATTTAGGGAGAACTATGCAAAGCTTTCCGACGTTTTGTGTAATAATGTAAAGTAACTCAAATATCCTACAGACGTCAGAGCAATATTTAATAAAAGACTCGGCTGTCTCTCAGGTCCATAGGAAAACAGCTGAGCATTTCTTGACTTCAGAAGTCATACTGAAAATTATTTTTACCCCAGAACATGTAAAATGACTTTAAAAACCCCTAACAGCAGCTGTTTTCTGTGAAAAGATATTGGATTTTGGAAAAATTTATTGCTTAATTATCTATTATGGAGCCCTCCCAATATGGTTAGAGCAGGAGTCAGCAGATGGCAGTATTACTCATAGTGATAAAACTTCTTTTTACAGCTGTGCAAAGCTTGCTACATCTTTGGATAAATTCTGCATTGCTGCTCATTTTTTAGTGAAACGTCCTTGGCCAAAAACTAGGCATTGGCTCCCCACCTCACCTATCAAACCAAAGAAAACACTTCAGACCGATCTAGCCTTGGAGAACTGTTTGAATTCCTGAGAAAGGGATTTTTTTTCCATGCTGAGTACCTCTGTTGTAAAAAAGGAGTAATTGAATACTTTAAAACAAATAACCATAATTTTTGTCAGTGATTTCTCCTCCACTGAGAAGTTGATGCTTTCAAGGATAGTGGTGCATGTGCTATATGGAGTCCATAAACACTAGTGAAGAGGCTAGATGGGCAATACAAGACCAAATGTGTGCAAAGCAACCTGAGCCATGCAAACCAAGGGATTGTTTTAGTTCTAGTAGGAAAAAAAAGATTTTTTATATTTTTTTTAATCAGGTCACAAAGCAGGGTGAAGAGGGTAGTTAAGGTAAATCTGAAGAACTTTAGGAAGCAGGGAGAAGGCCTTGGAAACAAGAGGAGACTCACCAGTAGGAAAACAGTGGAAGCATTTGGAAAGCCAAGGTAGAAACACATGTGGAGCATTGCAGGGGCATTGTGGGGGCAACAAGACAAATTATGAGGGCTGAGACAAGCACAGCAGGTGGGCAGGAAAGCATGTCCGGGGGAGACTGGCAAGGGAAGGCCATGGGACACTCAGTGGTGCTCATTAGTTCTCCAGGAAGAAGCAACACCTCTCAGAATACTGCTGGTCCAGTCTGAAGTGTTTACCTCACTGGTGTCATGGAGCAAAAGAAACAGCACATAACATCCAGTAATTTTCTCAATAATTGCATCTGTCTTCCTTAAGGTTGCTTTTTCTACTAAGGGTCTTGTAAAAACCTCTGCGAACAAATTCTACTTGTCAATTTTTTGCTGGTGTTTCTGGCTTCTGTTATTAAAATTGTGACATCAGTCACTTCAATCTGTTTGTTAATGATGAGTAGGCACACAGATGAAGACACACAGACTCTTTTTGTCTCAGAACAACTATTCCTAAAGTGAAAAGGATTTTACTATTTGACTGAGGCTGCAGGCTGCATAAATCATCAGAAGGGTCTATGCCTAGTGAGGATAAAAGCTGGTTTCTAGGAATTCTCACTAGGATGTTCCCACCTGGCTTCAATTCTATCTGGTGCATACAAATCCACAGAGATCCAAGTCCCACCAGCATCAATTTAAAATTCAGCCAGGGTTGAGGTCTAATGGGCACCCTCAGCTCCTCACAGCTGTGAGCTACAGCTGAGCCAGGTGAAGCAGAGATGGGGGTGAGAGGAGAGCGAATAGGTCTCCTGCTTCCTCTCCTCTCTCATTTAAAAATATCTGTCTTGCTGTGTTTCTCCTTCTGTCAGTTAATGTCAGCATCCTATCCACAAGATATAACGTAGAGTCTCTATGCCCTGTGGAAATTTGGAGAGTGCGTTCTTTCATCAGACTCTTCACAAAGTGCTCACAACTGGGTAAGTTTATAGGCAATTAAGAAACCCAGAGTTCTAAAAATAATGTTCTATTTATAGTGTGTTTATAATCTATTGTGGTGTTTGCCATTATAGTGGTCACACTTTTCCCTAGCTTGCAACTTACCTTGTAGGGATTTTGTGTTAAAAAATAAAAAAAAGACAAAAGTAAATAAGGACTGCTTAATGGTTGAGTTGATTAATGTTATGCTTTAGGCTCTTGGTTTTCTTAGATCCTGCAGCCAAATTGTTCATCAGCTATGAAATTTCTTAAATCAAAAGAACTAAAAAAGACCTTTCAAACTGCAGGAGGAGCACAGGTTATATTTTCAATCTGCTTGCAAAAATTCTGTTGCTTGCTTGTCATCTGTCCTGGGTTTGCCTGCACTAATCAATATTTGCTCCATCATTGATTAGGGCAGGGGTGGACAATAAGGGAAAACATGAACTGAACTGCAATACACAAAAGGGGGGAAAAAAATTACAAATATGTAATAGACTTCTATTTGCATTTGTGAGTTTCTGCACCAAAACTAATATTTTCTTTCATTAGCTTCTCTGTAAAGTTTTGTTTAACTACTGGCTGAATTAATGACAGAAAGCTATGTTCAAGGCATTAAGGAGTGGGAACTAGATACTAGAGAGATCCCTATTTACAGACTACTAAATTATATGAGGAGTGCTGCTGTAAAATGTGCTGAGCATATGTTCAATAAGTGCTCCAAGGTTGAAGACCTGCTAAAATCATTTGGATACAAGTCACTTGCATGGATTCCTTCATATGCCTTTAGGCAACTACATATTTAAACTCTCAGCATCTCTATCTTCTCTTTCAATGAACAAAGAGCTACAAAAAAATCCTTTTAAAGTCCTATTCAGTCAGTGTCCAGGGCTGGGTTTGTATTCCTACCTAATTTTGGTAGGTTCAATAATTTCTGTTGAAAGAAATGCAGTCTTCCTGTGTGTAAAGGAAGAGGCCATAATCTGGAGGGCTGGGAGAAAACCACATATTTTTACAGTGAAGTCCTATTATAGATAATGATTGTCCTGTATTCACTGCATGAGAATTGTGAAATAAATAATGCTCAAACCTTTCAGTCTATGTTTTGGAACAGATAAAAAAAAGGCATGATCTTATTGTCTAGCAGCCACTTGATATCACCTGGAGTGTTTAAAATTTGGAGAAAGTGGAGTGTATACCACTCTTCTTGTTATGCTTGCTTTTTGGACTTGATTGTTTCAGCCTTGTAAGGGTCTCATTGGTAGCACCCAGCCCAACTAGATATTTGGGCTTTCATCATAGTTGTCGACTTATGGAACAATAGCTCAGGAGGAATATTTGCATGCAGGACAAGAGAAATGGCTGCATTATTTCAATGAAAAAGTACTTGTTTCTGGATTGTTGTTTGCTGGGCAATAAAGAGCTGGGACAAGTTATCAGCAAGGCTTTGTCTGGATGTGTATCAGATATATGTGGGTTAATGTGAACAGTTCATGGTCAAAGCCAATTGGCAATTTAAAAGAGAGTTCTTACATCATCCTGCCTTCTGCTCCCTCCCCCCATTTAAAGAGGGTATGACGCAGTAAGTGTAAAAATGATCGTGTAAGAGCTCGAGATAGAGCTTTTGGATGTAAGAGGACACAAATGAGAATGCAGCTCTTCAGGTGCGAGGTTGTCTCTGTACTGAGCAACACCTGCCTGTCTGAGCCATCTTGATTAGGAGGGTAAACAGGGCAGGTGCTGTTGAACTTAGTTTTGCTGTTCTCCACCAATGTCCTGGATAGCATATCATAGCTGGCTGGAGTCAAAGTGTCACATACTGTTGTCTCCTAGCCAGGGAGTCCCTTCTGGTGAGGCCCTGAGACACCACAAAACTGAAGGACATGGCTCCCTGTGTCAAGAGTGGAGGCTCAGGTCTAGGGTACATAAAAGCCAGGTACATAGCAAGCCTTGTGGGTCTTCAGAGACTATTTTCATCAAAGCTGTGCTGGCAGAGACACCTGTTTAAGCACTGGTATTCAGCCATTTTACAGGCCTGAAATGGAATTTGTCTCCTTCTTTCAACATCTGTGGGATTTCAGAGATGTCATTATTTGGAACCCAGCAAAGTAGAGGAATATCTTGTCCAAAGAGATGTCTTCAGGAACAGTCTTTCTGATCTCTCACAGAGGTACTCTGTAAATTTAGGATAAGGGCACAGGGCTTCACTCCTGTTTCTGTTATTTTATGATTCAGCCCCTTCCCGGGGAAGGTTTGTTCTCAGCCATTCTGTTTGGCACAGCCTTGTATCATCAGATTTTTTGCAAACCTCAGCCTAACAGCATGTGATCCTGAATCATTTCTTTTCTACTGACATACCAAAGGATTGCTTTTTAGACAAGAGTCTTGGCTTGTGGTGTTTTTCACAGGAGAGGCAAGCAGAAGAGCTGTCCTGGGCCATAGTTTGCTGCAGAGTTTGGTTGGTCTGTCTAATTTCAAAATTGCTGATTCATTTCCAGACTTTGAATCTAGTGACCCCAAACATGGCCTTTTTCTAACTTGAGGAACTTTTTCTTTTATTTTTTTCATGGTAGGTAGACAAATGACATGTTAATGTAAATTGTCAGGCCTAAGCTAGAGTTAATCTGATTTGCTATATGAAAGGCAAAACAAGCAAATTCCTTCAAGGCTATTCCTCAGATTCAGACATTAGCTCCAGTCATAGCCTCTTTCTGTAGCTGCCAAAATGTGAGGTTAGAAAATCTTGTGCTTCAGCATGGGAGGTGTTACAGCTAACAAGCAGTAAATCAGATTTAAAAACAGGTGCAGGATGCAGTAAAAGCATCCGATGGGCAAGTAACCTTAGGGGTATGGATGTCTGAACTAGTACGTGTGCGCATGTGTATGTGTTGCTTGCTTGAGAAAAGGTTCAGCTAAGAATAAAGAGAATCCTTGGGAGATCTGTCCTTTTGTTTGAATTTCACTTCACATTAGAAAAAAGTGTAGGGACTCACATGGTTTCCTCAGGATGTGAAGGATTTGTGAGCTGCAACTCTGATTTTAGGTATTTCCAAATACAGGAGGTATAGATCTTGCAGAATCACCTCTTAGCTGCTTACAGGTAAGCTTTTAGATGGATGCAGCAAATACTCGGTCTAAGCACAGCTAAATATCTGATTAAGAGCTATATTTTGGAGCAGAGAAAAAAAACCCCTAGTAATTAACATCCAGTAGAGTGCTCTTCCAATTGTTAAATGTGTATATTAGCTACCAGTGAAGCGAATACAGCTAAACCAGCTGAATGTGATAAATCTGCCTTTGGAAAATAATTGATTAAGGTAATTTAAAGCAAACTAAGACTGGACCTTAGCTCCACATCTCAAATCCCATTTCCCTATGCTTTCAGGTTGTTGTAATTTAGTATTTCAGGGTGTATGTGATTTATCAGGAAAGAAAACCTATACCCATTACTGAGATTGATATCTAAGCTGTTAATGTAGGGTACAGTTCACGCTCTTCTGAAAACAAAATGTATGGTGTATGTTTGCTTCTAAGCAGAAGAATTCCTTTTTGCTCTTCCCCAACCACCCATGTTTTAAATGACGGAAAAATAGTCAGGAAAGGTGGAGAGGATGAAACTTTGAACTTACTGTTTTGGAGAGTGTGTCCCTGCCAGAT
>VYZX01034201.1:39001-82550 GCA_013401335.1 Brachypteracias leptosomus
TGCAGTCTAAACCAGTGCACAATGACAGCTTTGCAAGAGCACTTTCCAGACTCTCTCCACCTCTATTAATGCTTTTGAGTCACGGCATGTGCGGAATTCAGTGAGGCAGAAACATTGTCACTTCTCCCTTTCCACATTTTTCCTTCTGGGGNTACAGGTAAGCTTTTAGATGGATGCAGCAAATACTCGGTCTAAGCACAGCTAAATATCTGATTAAGAGCTATATTTTGGAGCAGAGAAAAAAAACCCCTAGTAATTAACATCCAGTAGAGTGCTCTTCCAATTGTTAAATGTGTATATTAGCTACCAGTGAAGCGAATACAGCTAAACCAGCTGAATGTGATAAATCTGCCTTTGGAAAATAATTGATTAAGGTAATTTAAAGCAAACTAAGACTGGACCTTAGCTCCACATCTCAAATCCCATTTCCCTATGCTTTCAGGTTGTTGTAATTTAGTATTTCAGGGTGTATGTGATTTATCAGGAAAGAAAACCTATACCCATTACTGAGATTGATATCTAAGCTGTTAATGTAGGGTACAGTTCACGCTCTTCTGAAAACAAAATGTATGGTGTATGTTTGCTTCTAAGCAGAAGAATTCCTTTTTGCTCTTCCCCAACCACCCATGTTTTAAATGACGGAAAAATAGTCAGGAAAGGTGGAGAGGATGAAACTTTGAACTTACTGTTTTGGAGAGTGTGTCCCTGCCAGATGACTCAGAATTCAAGCTGCTGCTTGCTTTGCAATGCCAAGTGAATGTCAAGTACAAACTTCAGTGATGTGAAAGAGAAGACTGGATTAGCCCTGAAATACATTGGCCAAAAAGTGAGGTGGACCTGTTTAGTTGTATACCACCATCCCATAATCTTTCTGGGCTTTCCTCCAAGAGATGCATCCTGTAAAACAAAGATGGGGCAAGAAAGAGAAGACATGCAGGGTCACTGCGTACAATTTTTAATATTGAAAAATAGTTTGAATGGTCTATTGGCCATCTTCCATAGCCTGCAGTTACCTTAGCTAAAGCATTAAGTGTACGCCTGTGAACTTAGAGTTCTAGCTGGACAGCATGATGATGCCCTAAAAGGAAAGACATCATCTGACAGTATTTCCTCATGAAATTCCTGTGAATTAACTGAAGAAACATGGTTTTTAGGAAACTGGGTGGAGTTAAAATTTTATCATTTCCAGATATGCTGCTCCCTGGATGTGGTCATCAATGCTTGTTTCAAAATAGGAGATATCAAGTTAGATTCTTTGTATAAAAGGGTGTTTTGGTTTTTTTATTTATTTTTACAAAGCATGAAGGAATAATCTGAACTCAACATTCCAAAAATAGATCAAAAACCTCTTAGTTCACTGACAATTTTATTCAGTGAGCTTTATTTGCAGCAGCAAAGGTAGACATCAGAAATCTACAAACCCAAACAACAACAATCTTGAAGTAAAGATAAGTGAAGGGCTCAGTATTGGGGCCAGTTCTTTAATATCTTTATTAATGATATGGATGAGGGGATTGAGGGCACCCTCAGGAAGTTTGTAGATGAAACCAAGTCAACTGGGTGCATCTTGAAGATAGGGAGGCTATACAGAGGGATTTGGACAGACTGGATAAATGAGGCCAATTGTATGAGGTTCAAGAAAGGCAAGTGCTGGGTCCTGTGCTTGGGTCACAACAACCCCATGCAATGCTACAGGTCTGGGGAGAAGTGGCTGGAAAGCTGCCTAGTGGAAAAGAACCAGGGGGTATTGATTGAGAGCTGACTGAATATGAGCCAGCAGCAGTGTGTCCAGGTGGCCAAGAAGGCCAACAGGATCCTGGCTTGTATTAGGAATAGAGTGGCCAGTAGGACTGGGGAAGTGATTGTCCCCCTGTACTCAGCACTGGTGAGGCTGCACCTCAAACACCATGCTCAGTTTTGGTCTCCTCGCTGTAAGCATTACATTGAGGTGCTGGAGCAAATCCAAAAAAGGACAAAGAAGCTGGTGAAGGATCTAGAAAGCAAGTCTTGTGCTGAGCAGTTGAGGTAACTGGGTTTTTTTAGCTTGGAGAAAAGGAGGCTTGAGGGAGACCTTACTGCTCTCTACCGCTACCTGAAAGGAGGTTGTACTGAAGTGGGGTTGGTTTCTTCTCACAGATAACAAGCAATAGCACAAGAGGAAACAGCCTCAAGTTGCTCCAGGGGAGGTTTAGGCTGGACAATAGGAAAAATTTCTTAACAGAAAGGGTTGTAAAGCACTGGAGCAGGCCTACCCAGGGAAGTGGTGGAGTCACCATCCCTGGAGGTATTCAAAAGATGTGTAGATGTGATGCTTAGGGACGTGGTTTAGTGGTGGACTTGGCAGTGCTAATTGGACTTGATGATCTCAAAGATCTCTTCCAACCTAAACGATTCTGTAATTCTATTTTGTGATTTTATAATGAGATATTTTCCTTAACTCAAGATGTGGAGGTCTTTAAGAACATGTTGGACAAACATCAATGAGAAATTACAAGGCTGAAGCTGGGCACACGCTATCTAACTTCATAAAGTCCTTTCTAGCCATCTTCTATAGTGCTTGTAACTTATGCATAAAGCTTGCATTTGAAAAGGAGCACACACATATTGCCTTCATGGAAAGGTTAACTTCTAAATGGCTGAACCAGAAGTGAGGTCTTTTTCTCCTAAGAAAATTGGAAAATACTAAATTGATCATGAAGTACTGAGTAATTCTTTCCATTGCACCATCAAATTACATGCTTGCATCTGCCAGCCATATGTCACTCCAGTCTTTCCTGTCTTGATTTCATTAATAGCACCGGGCCAAACCAGGCATAATTCCTGTTTGTGTAGGCAGGTGACCTCTCATTAATATCTTCTTGCTTTCTGTTTTAGTGGTTATAACCCCAATAGTATGACATTTCAAAATTATATACTTCATTAATACCTGTAACTTACAGTTAGTTCCTAGAAGGCAGAAATAAAAATGCACTGTTTATTTTCAGTTCCCTGTTTCTTGCACCTTACAGGGACCCTGTTTATGCTGGGTTTCTTGTTCTGTACCTCATCCCGCACAGTGGGACTACAAATCCTAGGAGGAGTGTTGTAATTGACAATGATCTCGGCTGACGTGAATATAAATTCTGTGCTTTGTCTGAAAATAATCATTCTAGTGAATTGATCCTCTACTGAAATGATGTCTTGACCTCCACATACTGAGTTATTCCCCTAGAAAGCTCCATGGGACACATGCAGGAGGTTGTTTTTGTAAGGCTGGATGACAGTTCAGAGATAGAGGAGGTAATTTCTCTCTGACAAAAAGGAAATCTCAGTGGGACACATATGCTAATAGACCTTTGCTGCTTTAATATAAAGGCACCTAAATGTGTGCTGCTGTGCCCAGAAAGCTTTTGGAAGATAAAGCCTAGGCTCTCTAATACAGCTAAGGAACTTGGATATGATTGCAATTTTCAGACAGTAATGGGGATTTTTTTCTTTAAAGTGGTGAATAATTATCACACCCCGCTTTGTCACCTTGCTAAGAAGACAATGCAATGGGGTTAATTCTTAAACTTCATCCCAAATATTTCACAAGCTTTTCTCTGTGCCCATGAGTATGAGCTAGAAGCCCTCAAACTCCCATCAAAACCCTTGTGATTCAGATGGGTAGTGCAGTGATTACCCCATTGGTGCTGCAGTGCTGCAAGCTGTGGGGAGCAGACAGGCCAAAAATAGGTTTCTGGTTTTGTAGACACTTGGCAAGTGCTGGGAAGAGGTAACAAGGGCAAAAGTTTTCTCATGTACAAGAAGCAAAGTGGTGCACTGCTGCAAAAACTATGGTGCAGTGAGGAAGCTCTTTATATTTGCAATATTATTCAGAGGACTAAGTTGTTCTACCCCAAGACACTTCCTCCACAGGTGGAAGAAAAGTGTTTGGATTTAGATGAATCTCATTCATTACAGAGGACACCAAGTCCATGGCTCTTTTCTTTGACTATCTTTAAATTATTTACTGAGGGGGCTGCTTTTTTCAAAATTGTGATTTCCCTGACCTCTTTTAATGTTCAGCGTAGTTCTGTGGTTTTATAGTCTGTTCACATTAACTTTACAGTAAAGTTAATACGGTAGAATGACTTCATGCCAGAATCTCTCAACATATTTCATTTAAAAAAAAAAAAAAAATCAAAGCCACAAACTGAAACATTTTGCTTTCAAAAGAAAAGGGATGCTCAATCATTTCAAGACTCATTCAGCTGATGTGGAGGTAAGTTGTTTTTCTTTAGGAGTATTTTTAGAAAAGAACTCGTCTTCACTTGTACTCAAAGCATTTTTTTCTGTCCTTTCTCAGTCCTCAGTTCCACCACTGACAATATCTCTTCCTGATGTCAAGTCTCTGGTTAAGGGAGACTTACAACCTTTTCCCAGAACAGTATGGTGAAGTTAAGAACACCTTGTAACTTCTAGTCTTCTAAGCCTTGGGCAGTTCTGTCCCAGGGCATTCAAGATGGCATCTGTAATGTTAGAGCAACGTGAAGCACATGAAGATCATAACCTGGATGAGGGCGTTGAGTGCACCCTCAGTAAATTTGTAGATGAAATTAAATTCAGTGGGAGTGTTGATCTGCTTGAGTGTAGGAAGGCTTTAGAGAGGGTTCTGGACAGGCTGGGGCAATGAGCTGAGGTCAATTGTATGAGGTTTAACAAGGCCAAGTGCTGGGTCCTGTACTTGGGTCACAACAACCCCATGCAACACTACAGGCTTGGGGAAGGGTGGCTGGAGAGCTGCCTGGCAGAAAAGGACCTTCAGGTGTTGGTGGACAGCCAGCTGAACATGAGCCAGCAGTGTGTCCAGATGGCCAAGAAGGCCAACAGCATCCTGGCCTCTATCAGAAATGGTGCGACCAGCAGAAGTAGGGAGGTGATTGTGCTCCTGTACTCTGCATTTGTGAGACTGCACCTTGAGGACCATGTCTAGTTTGGGGTACCACAGTATAAGAAGGACATTGAGGTGCTGGAGCGATCCAGAGAAGGGCAATGAATCTGGTGAGAGGTCTATAAAACATGTCTTATGAGGAGCACCTGAGGGAACTGTGATTGCTTAGCTTGGATAAGAGGAGACTGAGAGTAGACCTCATTGCTCTCTACAACTACCTAAAAGGAGGTTTGTAGTGAGGCTGGTGTTGGTCTCTTTTCCCAAGTAACTACAACAGGACAAGAGGTAATGGCCTCAAGTTGTGCCAGGGCAGGTTTAGACTGGATATTAGAACGAAATTCTTTACTGAAAGAGTGGTCAGGCACTGGAACAGGCTGCCCACAGAAGTAGTGGAGTAACCATCGCTGGAGGAGCTCAAAAGAAACAAGTAGATGTAGAATTTCAAGACACGGTCTAGTGGTCATGGAGATGTTGGGATGAAGGTTGGACTTGATGATTTCTAGAGGTCTTTTCCAACCTTAATGATTCTAGGGTTATTGCATCCTCTGCATATTGTAATGAGACCATCATCTGTTACTCGTAAGCATATTTGAAAGTGTAGAGAAACCTCTTCAGGACAATGTGTACTAAAGTATTTCAGAGCTTCATCCTCAAGCTGTGTGCAGCCTTTAAGAAACAGGGCTTTGAGTCCACCAGACCTCTTACAACCTTGGCCCTCCTATCTAAATCTCTGTTTACATCCAGACTACTTCTGATTTGGGAACCTTTAAGCTCTTTGAGAGGAAATGGTATTGTCTTTTCCATGTAGATCTCAATTTTATTCTTATCTCAGATTTTATTCATCTTTTTCAAGGCCATTTTGCCAAGAAGAAAATGTTGACTTTAAATTTCAGTTTGATATAGTAATCTCTGTAAAAAAAAAAAAAACCAAAAAAACCCAAAACCAAAACAAACCCTTAACAACAAATGTCACTTCCCTTGAAATTAGATCACCCAACTGTTGTTTTTTTACAACAGTAAAAAACTGTTGTTTTTTACTTTGCAAAAAATAAAACTTCCAAAGGTAAATATATATGTTTAGTCTTACAGCAGAGCTAACAGATTTTGAAGTCTGACATAACATGGTCAATTCTATTTGAATCAGTTCCATTTCAAAATTTCTACTTAATAGAACAAAACTGGCAGAAAAAATTATCTATTTGACTGTTGAGAAGGTAAAGCATGATTTTTTTAGTTTTTTTTCCCTGTAAACTGACAGACTAAGAGCTGCATCTACAAATAGATCCCCTTTCCATTCAAGAACAGTAGAAGCAGGATAGAATTTCAAGACTGCCCTGAGATTAGCCAGGCTGTATCTCAGGTAGGAAGAGGTTGGGTTGAAGTGGATTCTTCAGATCCCAAAGAGAGGTAGGGGGGAATCCAGAACAAAATCCAAGATATATACCTGTATATATGCAAAGCAATGCCTCTGTCAGCAAGATCATTCCTTTGGATTCCCTGCTGACAAGAAGAGGCTTTGAGTCAGTATCTTGCCATTAGTCCCTGAACTGTTTTAGATATGGACCTCCAGCCTTCTCCAAGCCTAGGTGCTCTGTGTTGCAGGAAATAAAGGACAGAACAGATTTGCTCAGAAAGGTTGCTCATGGTAATGGATGGAGTGTCTGGAGTGAGGTCTTGCCTACATGTGGGATTATATTATTTTCACATATTGACATATGTGGGAAGAGGGTAAATCACTTTTATTCAGGTTAGTGTGACTTCTACAAATGCCTATAGCATTGCAACTTAGGAGTGAACTCAGTAATTGATTCTATTTCTGAGCTGCTTCAAAAAGTATGGATTTTCTGCATGACTTAGCTAGAATATTTGTATTCAAGTGGTATGTAAGGTCTTTCATCATGTACAAGTAAATGCCAGACTACACCACATAGGAACTACAAAAATCTCAACACTCTTAATGGCCTCATATGCTCATAAACTGACCTATATTAATTGGGTGGAGTTTCCCAAGAGCAGAGAACAGGAGAGCTGGAACGAAAGCTCAGGTGAACTAGTATTGAGTCAGTGTCCAAGAGGCTTGAATAGGCACCAAGATAAATACAGCTGAAATTAGAGAAAGATTTCTAGCTTTGCCTAATGAGGTGGAAGAAAATTGCAGGGTCTTCACACAGAATCTAGACTAGCGCTTTTTTAAAGGAGAAGTAATTAAGCTTTATTGGGATGGTATTTGGCACAGCTTATACCTAGAGACAAAAATATATTTCTTTATTTCAGCTATTTAATGTGATGTTGGTGGTGTGTGAAGTTTACTTGATTAGCTTGGACTAAACCCATCTTGCTGTCCTTTGATCCATGTCTGAAAGTTTGTGTATTATTGTTTCATTGCAAAGCAAGCAACAGAAATATTAATAGCATAAAGACATCAGTCTCCATCTCAGTCAGGATTTTTTTTGGAAAATCTGTTGCCAAAACCTCTGGAGAGTGTAAATCAAACACACCTTCCCTCATTCAGTTTCTCACTGGCTTTGGAGGAATCACACATTTCATGAGTGGGATTTCTAGAGGATTGTGGAGGGTGGTAGGAATACTAGGCAGCTCATTTTATATCAATAGAACATGTAATGTTCACATGTAACAAAAACAAATGTACTTCAGACTGAGACTGCTGATCTTGTCTCTTTACTACGTATCAGTGACATATCATTCACAGCCACATAGCTGTCTCCTGGAGTGGGTGACAGCTCTACACCCTGGCCACACAAGCTCTGGGCACATAGCACATGTGTTATGCAGCACAGAGTCTCAGTTAAGTCTTTCACCCCTTGGAAGTTGACAGAAAAAGGCAAGCCAGAAATACACTCAGCTGGAAAGGTGAGTAGGCTGCATACCAGCTTTAGGTCACTGTAGAGTTCTGCTATACATACTACCTCAAATGCAAGGGACAGTAGAAAATTGAACATATAGTTCATTAAAAAGATATTGACCATAGAAACATGGCTTCCTAGTGCTTCATATCTACAAATACCAGAATATTCCTGAAATTTGCCAGCTTTTCTAGCCTTTGTACAGGTAGCACCAATGAAACAAAATTGGCCTTGTTTCATATACTCATAGCTTTTCCTATACTGGTGAAGCTGCAGATGATGTGGCAATGGAGAAAAGAGGGGGATCAGAGTTTCAAGCACAGTAATACATGAGTGAAGGGCTGCTGCTCTTAGAGCAGTTGAGGGGAAAGACCAAAGGGTTTGAGCAACAGAGCTTGCCAGGATACTAAGGCAGGAAGGCAAGAGAAAAATGTGGGATAGGAAATGCAATGGTAACATGAAATTTAAGTACAGATTTGTGTTGATGAAAGAATAAAGAAGTTATTTACCTTCTCCTTCCTGCCTCCCTTCCCCTCCTTCCCTCTTCCCTCCTTGGTCTTTAGTGGAAAAGTCCTGTCTTCTCCCTTGACCTTGGATATCCATATGCAAAGTGACTTGGCAAGGGTCCCTGTAACTTCTTAGGTTTGTAAGTGTGCCTGTAAGTTTTTGGTAGGGTGGTTTTTGAAAGGACCATGCTAAAAACGTAACAGTATAGACCATCACATCCACATTCCCAGGAACAATCTCAAGCGTTATTTAATACATGAGGACAGACGGCACCAGTATTCCCTTTCTGAGAATTTTGCTGGGTGTTCCTGGGGAGCTGCATT
The DNA here is from genome assembly GCA_013401335.1 of Brachypteracias leptosomus. NCBI lineage: Eukaryota > Metazoa > Chordata > Aves > Coraciiformes > Brachypteraciidae > Brachypteracias > Brachypteracias leptosomus. The sequence goes on from VYZX01034201.1 coordinate 47,608, forward strand.
GAAATGACAGAAGCTCTACTGATATTAAGCTACTGAAAATCTAACAGTTAATTGCCAAGAGGAAAGCATAATGAAAGAATTATCTCTTTGATTTCAAGAGATTCCTTTCCTTCTTAAATCTCTTCAACTGTTGCATGCATGTTTTTGTAGAGATGGCATTCAGACCCATGATACCCCCTTCTTGAAAAGCTGTCGATTGTGGTAAACACATCCATATTTATCCTGAAATCCAGATAAGCTGCTGTTCTGGATCTGTAGTTCAGATGTATCTAAATTAATCTACAAGTGAGGTGCTATGCATCTCCAATTTAATATGACAATAGGTCAGACTAAGGATCCGTTCAGCTTGCTATCCTAGCTACTATACTGGCCACAGTGGTGGCATATGGAAGAGTGAGAACAGTGCAAACATGGGTAATGCTGAATATTCTCCTAGCTACAGCTGTTACTGTCTTAGGGAATGTTGTATAATAAGCCTTATCCTTTTGTTTGCTCTTGAACCTGTCTCCAAATGGCATTCTTTAATACCTCATTTATTTTACTGGCAAAGAGGGCAAACAAGTGATCCTTTTTTAATCTATTCATGAGCTTCATGATTTGGTAGACCTCTACCATATTTCCCACTTGGTTATCTCTTTTTGTGACTGAGCAGTCTAATCCTGTATCCTTAATCTTTGTTGCTTCCCACCTCTGAATCTGTTCCAGACTCCCACAAGACATGAGGTGACTGCACATAATATTCATGATCCAACTGAACCATGGCATAACTATGGTCTCATTTTGTTCTCTTTATCATCTTATAGTGCCTAAACTTTGCATTTTTAAGCATTGAAAAGTATTGAGCTGGCATTTTCATGAAGCTTCCTATTACATTAATACAGTTATATATTATGTTTCTATTTCTGTTACAGTCTCAAGATACCACTTCTGAGTCATAACGGTCAGCTAAGTGGTAAGGACCATCATTTATATGTGAAGCTGGGATTGTACTTTTTCTTCTGTGCATCCTTTATTAGCACCTACACTGAATTTCCCCTGCTTCTTTATTGTCCATTCAGCTCTCTGGTCCTGCCATTTTTCCATTGGCCCTCATCCTTAATATTTACAAAATAAGAAAATTTTCTCACTGCATTGTTCAGCCTCTCAGATCCTTCACCATGATGAGAACCATCATGAGTCCAGGTAGAACCAGTAGTCAGCAAGAAATGACCATGTGCTTCCAAACTCTGCTTCTACTCCTTTCACCTGATTGTCTATGCTGACACATTCCTCTTTTATGCTGTAGTTACTTGTCTCTACCACTTTAATAAGATATCCTTTCGGAAATCTAAGTAGATATTATCAGCTTCATCACTCTTATCGACAGTTTCTTGCTCTCTTCAGAATACAGTTTTGCAAGGCATAACTTGTCTTTGAAGCCATGCTGACTCCTGAAGTTGATCATTCTTATGCCTATTAATTATGTTTTATTTTTAATTGAAGCTGCCACTTACATGCCCACTACAAACACAAGGTCAAGAAGCCTGGGGTTCCCTTGAAACTGTTCATTAAAAGTTGATGTCACATTTGTCACGTTCCTCAGGTACTGATGCAATGAGAGGCTGCACACTATCCTTGATAATTCAGTTATTTCTTCCTTGAGTTCCTTTAGAGCTCCTGGGTGAATACTATCTGGTCTTGGCAATTTAAGTTCATTTTGTGAATTTGTTCCATAACTTATTTTACAGTCACTTCAATTTCAGACAGCTCCTCTGAGTTGCTCGTCTAAAAAAATTTTTAAAACACCTGAAAAGACCCCCACCATCATTGTTTTTACATGGAAATCTTCCCAGCTTCTCCCAGAATGAACAACAGTGCAAGAAATAATGTGTCTTCATAGGTTTCTGCTCTTTACATTTTGATCAATTGACTCTCTGTAATCTTTGACAGGTTTTTTGCTCCTTATCTACTTAAAAGGTATCAGCAGGAAATCTACTTTTATCAATTGTGCCTCAAAGTATGTTTGTCAGCTTCACTGTCTATTTAGGTTTTAATCTGCAGGAGTTCATGATCCTTTTTATTCAGCTCCTTTGACCACACCTCTTCAGCTTTCTGAGGGCTGCCTCTGTTAATGTACCATGAGGCAATATTGAACTTGCTTTGCTCCCTTTCTCAAGGGTTTCTCAGTAGATGGTATTTATTTGCCCCATGCTTTCAAGACGGTAGCTTTACACAGCTTTCAGTGTATGGGTGTTATTATTTTAACTATACTTTGTCTTTAAAAGTTTTTCTTTAATTTTACATAGAGTATTGACTTTTTCTAAGTAACTTTTCTGCTGTGAGGAAGAAAAGTTTTCATTTTTTTTCAGCTTTGAGTGATCAGGTCATGGATACCTTACTTGTTTACCTTGAAATTTTTTCTAGATATCAGCAACAGTTAGGTACTCACTTAGGTCCTTTGTGCACTCCCTGAACACTGGGAAAAAAACCCCAAACGTATATATATATATATATACACACACACGTACATTCTTGTATTTTATATATACATAAAATATACATACACATTAATAAAAGGGAGATTGCGTTGTGTTCTGAATCAGTAGCACCGCATGGGATGAATTGGCTAATTCTGGATTGTCTTTGTGGCTTCATATAATAAATGAGTTCCTGACGAGCTTGTTCCATAACCTTTTGATGTTTTTCTCAAAGTCTCATTGGATGGCAGTGACTGCAATGAACAGTTCAGATAGCTTATAGTTGCTAAGCACCAAGCAGGCCTTCAGTAAAAAGGAAAAGATAAGTGTGAGAATCCAAAAATACGTAAGAAATTATTTTAATCCCTAACTGCCTCATTTGCTTTTGAAGTTATTTGATTTTGTTATTCTAAAACAGACAATCAGGGAAAGTAGTGATCTAACCTGAGCTTTGCTTCCTCTGGTTGTATATGGCATGTCTTGGAGTATACCTTTAGGAGGATCTTAACATAAAGCTAAGACTACTCAGGGAGGCTCCCTGCTTATAAATTAACAATTTTACCAGTTACTAAGGAACACAGGCAGCATTATCTGCTGGTAGCAGCTCTCTGCATGTGGGCATCCTGAAATATTTCCATCTATTTGAACCACTACAGACCTGTGCAGTTACATCTTTAAGGCCAATTAAAACACCAGAAGAGTTTTAAATGTAATTATTAAAAGTAATTAAAGACCTCACTCTATATCTGCTTTCCTAATGCTATGAGTCCAGCTGACTTGTGGGCACATTCTTGTGTGCTACACATATATCCTTGTCTTCTTGCGAAAGATAGGGAAAAATGCCTAGTAAAAAGATGAGTAAAGGAAGACGTGCTGTTATATTCCTAGTGATGTCAGGTTTTACATCTAATGCTTTGATCCTACCAGCCCGTTAGCAGTGAGCTCTGTCCTGTCTGCACACCAAAAGTGGTCAGAATGTGTCACAAAACAAGTCCGAAAAGGTTCATTTGCCAAAGCCAACATTTTTTTTGTTTGGATTCTGTTGAAATGCTCAATCTTGCGAAGGTCAAAACACAGTTTAGTTGTCATAAGGTCAAGGCATTTTAGTTCAACTGTATCCAGTAAGCTCTTCTCTTACACTAAAATAGAATTTCTAACATTGAGTATTTGAACCAGCTTTTAATGCCGTGTTGTGCCGTGACCAGAATAGCAGGCAGGGTGTCATGCAGAGGACACCCACTTCAGGCACCCCTCTGCGAGCAGTGCCAAGCCAAAGCAAACATGCCTGAGTCCCTCCAGCTACAGCTGTCATCTGAGAACAGGGAGTATGATTGTTCCCTGTAAATAAGTCTTGACATAATATGACCAACACTTCCACGTACATACACTATGTTATATAATAAAGTGTGTAGGCATTCATAGAAAACTTTGCAATCACTGTCTTATTCTCATTTTCTTCTCCTTGATCAGATGTTCATTTACAAGGACTTTCTGGTAGCAGAATTACAACTTAACATTTCTGGGCTCTAATACCAGCATAAATGCTGCTGCAATAGTTTATTTTTCAGTGAGATTGTTTAATTTTCTGTTATTTGCCTTAATGGCTTGCAGCTGTTGATAGACGAATGAGAAACTGCAATAGTATTTTCAGTCACTTGAATATGACTTTTAGTGAAGTTATATTTGCCTGTTTGTTTATAAGATGCACTCCATATGGTGAAATAGTATTTATTCTGCCTGAACTTCGTTCTCTGAAACTAGTCTAGGCAAGTTGTTTTGAACATCTGTAGTTGATGCACAGAGAAAAATACTTCCAATTCTTGATTCCTTTCATGCACTGAGGTTGCCTTCATTTGGATGTGACAGATTGTCCTGTGGAGCAGGCTTTCTTTCTTTTGTTGGCTACGTGTTCAGCTCATAAATGGTTTTCAGCTGGGTGCATAAGATCAGGGGTGTAGTTGAAGGATTAGGACTTCAGCAATCCCTTGGTAGGATTAATCTATGCAGGTAGGTCAAAAGACCTCTACTTCTTCCATTTGCTTGCAAAGTCATGCTGTTTGCTCAGGCGTGGGGTAATGCTATGCCATCTTTTTACTTTTGAACTGTGCAAAATCGGTGTTGTCCACTGCTCTCGGTGTATAATCGACAGTAGATTTCCTTACAAGCTGCATTTTGTTGTCAGTCTTATCAACAGGCAAATAGTTATTATTTACTGAATGTAAAATGACCATCCATATTAATATGCCTGATTTCTTTAAATGCATCATGTCTGACCTTTCCTGATGTATAACTACACTGTTTTCCTCTTCATAAAATCATAGAATCATAGAATGGTTTGGGTTGGACGAGACCTTAAAGATCACCTAGTTCCAACCCCCTTACCATGGACAGGGACACTTCCCAATAGCCCAGATTGCTCAAGGCCCCACCCAACCTGGTCTTGAACACATCCAGTGATGGAGCATCCACAACTTCCCTGGGCAACCTGTTCCAGTGTTCCACCACCCTCATAGTGAAGAACTTCTTCCTTACATCTGATCTAAATCTACCCTCTTCCAGTTTGAAGCCAGTAGCCCTCGTCCTATCACTACAAGCCCTTGAAAAAAGTCCCCTCCCCAGCTTTCCTGTAGGCCCCCTTCTACACTGGGAGACTGCAATAAGGTCTCCCCAGAGCTTTCTCTTCTTCAGATTGAACAACCTCAAGTCTCAGCCTATCCTTGTAGGAGAGGTATTCCAGCCCTCTGATCATCTTTGTGGCCCTCTTTTGGACTCTCTCCAAGAGGTCTATGTCCTTGTGTTGGATGCTAAACTGCTTCTGGAAGAAAGTTCTGCTTTCCAAATGAATTGCCTTTCTGGAGTAGTAATTTGAGGTTTGAGAATGTATCTACTAGAATTACTAGGAAAAACTCTCCCTTATAAAGCAAAGGGACTGCACGTGTTCAGAGACTGTGATAGAAAATCATGGAAGATATCCCAAACCTTGTATAAACTGAAACAATCTCTCAAAATGTGGACTGGTGAATTATATGTAGTTAGGGGCTGCTTCTTGGGAAAAGAGATCAAAAATATTCTTATATAATCTTGGAGGCACTCTGGAGGAAAAAAAATGCACCTCAGGGAGTCACACTCCCACCTTGATTCTCTGTCATGTAGGCTTCCCATACAGACACATTTTGGTATTGAAAAACACTGCAATGTTAGTACCCAATAATTTGCTTTTACAATTATGCTTTTGTTTCCTCTCCCTGTAGTACTCAAGTTTAGTGATAAAATCATCATCTTGAGTGTCATTGAAGTTAGAATGCAGCAAAGCAGCTTGGAGGTTGAAAAGGGAGAAGGTGTAATATATCTGTCATGTCGCTTACATCTGGTTAACCACAAAGGTGAAAACATTTTCAGCCTCTTCCTAGCAGAGATTGTAGTGCTCAAGGTAATTCCTGCTTCCCCCTCGTTGTGGCATTAGCACTTCCTTTAGGAAGGACTGTGTTAATGCCTGAAAGATTTGGAAAGTCTTCCTTCTCCAGCAATGAAAATCTAGTGTCCTCCAGCACCTGCTAGTGCTGAGGATTATTCCTCTCCGTGGTCTGAAGTGGTAACAGAAGTAAGGAGTCATTAGAAGAAAATGGGTTTGCATTTTTGTTTGTTTTTAGCTTCTTCATTTCAGTAATCCCAGATATGGAACAAATGATTTTTTCCAAGTAGTTCTATTGTGTAGGGACTGATATGTCTGACAGCACTGCCAATGAGTTTAAAAAACCCAACAAAATGAAAATCAAACCCACAGCTCAGAACACAATGTCTCTAGTCAACTCCATCTCAAAAAAAAAATGAGGCAAACTGCTGAGAAACCTCAAAAGCAGAAAGGCAAGAGTAAAACGGTGAGTTAAATTACTGTGCAGCAGATGATATCATTTCATACACAAGTACTGTCTGCAAGGCATGTGTAGCTAGTAGGATTTTCTTTTTTAACCAAGTCTCTCTTAATCACAAAGAAGAAATTGCTGAGAAATTATTTCTGTTGAGTTTCTGAAAGAGGCATTTTCAGTTGCAAGTGGTAATTATGAAACATAATTTTACTTAATTTAATTTACATGTAAATTAAATTGTATTTCAGTTGCGACTCAAGTCACTCTTGCAAGATTATTACTAAGTGGGAAGAATGAGTCAGACCTGAAAAGAGAGTAGACTTTATGAACTAACAATTCTAAATTATGTTTCAAAATTTCAATTTTAACGAAGTAATTGATGTCACAAGTGCAAGATAGTTGAGAAGACAGAAAAAGGTTTGTAATAAAGACCTTTAATTTTCCATGCACTGCTTGATACATTTGATATGAATAAAATCTGGCTTATTTACTTGCTTTTCACAAGTTAATTCCTGTCAAATTCAGAGGGCCTTGCTTGAAAAAGGCAAACAAGATTTGGCTGGTCTGAGTCCAGACTATACAGCTAATTAAGTTAACAGAAAATCCACCCACAAAATAACTTTTACATCAGCACCTAAAAGCACATTATATTTAATATGCATACTGGAGATATGCAATCTGAGAGTAATTAAGGGGGAGGAGAAAAAATATGCTTATAATTTCAGCCTCCTTCTTGATCACCCTAATGAAACAAGAAACATCCAGTCTTCTGGATTTAGAGTCTAATGGGAACATTTCCAGCCTAAGAGTAAGGGAAGCACATTACCTTCAGCTAGTTATTTTTAAAGGACATCTGGCAAAAAACCCCAGTAACTAAACCAGCATTTTTGCCACTTCTGCCTGCAGTTACCTATTGAAGCAGCCTAGAACGCAAGTTTGTTTCCCATGTTTGCCTCCATGAGGGAATCACTTGTCCCAGAGCTAACACATAACGTTGCTGTGCTGAGATGGATCGCTCCAGCAATGCATTGCCCTTGTGCTCCACCACAGTACTTGCCTGGCAAAACCATGTGACATCACAACTTAGCCTGCCTCATAAGACAGGCCAGAGTGCAGCTTCAGCCCAGCCTGTAAAAACAGCCCTAATGCCATTCACTCCAAGGCAACGTAATTGAGTTGTACGGAGCACCCATTGGCTCCCAGACTCTTTGCTTATTAGGAAAATTGTTCTTGGAAAGCTTCACTTTGTTGTAAGTCATAGCGCTTGCATCCATGCTTTGGCCAGCTTAGAGTTCATATTAAATAACAACTGATGGTGGTCCTGGAAAACCCTGGAAGAGCTGCCTTTGTCACAGAGCAAGAGGACCTGAAAGCTGCTGAAAATAACTCTCCACAGAGAGACACATAGATGTTCTAGCTGTTACTGACTACAATCACAGTCTAGTGAAGTGCTCATCATGGATTTCAAACAGGCTTTACATTGCCTAATGCAACAGTTTTCTCTCTTCAATTTTTGTGACTGAAAACTTTCACAGGTCACCACAGCTGAGATAAGATACCCAGCTTTGTGGGGGCAGGGAACTCAAGTGAAAAGAAATGGCTTTAAGAAAGTAATGAGAAAAATTTAAGCTGCTGATCAAGTTTATTTTTTTCAGTAATATTTTGAAGTTGGCTTATTTACACTACTCTGTTCACATTTACACAATACAGCGTGTGTATTACCTAACTTCTTAGGAAAGAGGGAAACTTTTTTGTGGCATATTAAAATCCTAATTTTTCCTGGTTTAACTTCCTTTATTGCTGCAGTGCAAATATGGCATACATAGCTAGGGTACTGTGTAAGAAAAATAACTGAATTTACTTGAGTTCCACTTCTGGAAAACAGGTAGTGCAAACGCCCTGTTATGTTATTTGTTATGCTTATTAAATTATGTACCATTTAACATTGTCACTTTTTTTAAAAAAAAAAAAGCTTCTTTTCAAATATTTATCTGAAATTGGTTTAAAAATGGAAATATATACCCATGAGTTCTCAATACAAAAAAAAAAAGGTGAAAAAAGAGGAGGAATTATAGCACTGTAATGTGGAACTCCTACAAAGCTGCTTTTATGGCTCAAGTTTTTTTTTTCCTGGGTGGCTCAGTACATGCAGGGTCAGACTTCTTTCAGCTGGCAAGCAATTGCTTCTAATCAATTAATGAGAAGCAGTGTTCAGCTCCTCTCATATTTGAGCCTTCTAGATCTTATGTTCCCATTCCAACAACATTTTTCCTAAGTGAAAGCAATCAGGGATCTTGCTTGGGATTAGCACTAGGATCGTGAATCCCCAGGTTGACTCACTTTGAGTTTCCAGATCTATCACGGACATTGGGTATGATCTAGAACTTATGCCATCTCCTGTTCCTTCAACACCCCATCTATAAAATGTGGACAACACTTCTTTCCCCTTAGTCTTGAACCTTGCATGTTTTGAGTGCAGCTTATTCTATATGTCTGTGTAGATATATTCTGAGATATAATCAGAAATACAATCAGACTCTGATTTTGTTAGCCTCTAGCTGGTATCATAAGGTAAGAATAAATAGCTTTTAATAAGGAGTAAGCTTGGTGGACAATTATACTCACCCACTAGCCTACAAATGGACACAAATTAGACCTGCAAGCACTGGTTCCCATGATTTACTGGAGGTAGCAATGGACAGGTTTGCTTTGGATTGCTTTGCTGTTGACATTGAGAGGCAACATTTTTCTTCCCCAAATTTTCCCAAAGGAAGGGCTATTTGTGTAAGGGATAGGGTGCAGATGAGTGTTTAGAGATGCACTATCTACTGGTAATAAGCAATATTATCAGCCCAACAATCAATATTAACAACTGTGCTACTGAATTCTTTCAAATAGTATCTAGGGTGAGAGGGGGTCAAGAGTAGTTGGACTTTTGGTTTAGGGGTTGCCTCCAACAGTTCTACAGAACGAATCTAATTCCTCCCTAATTTCACTTCAGTTGATACATAGAAGACTCATTGGTCCTCATTTTGCAGTATCTCAACTTTTTTTTTTTTTTAAGCCCATCACAGATAGAATTAATACATGTGTGACTTTGGTAGTCCTTTATGACATATTAAACCAAAGCAGTGATGAATGATCCACAGCTTGTTTGCAGAGCCATATTGAAAATACAATGTTTCAATTTTCCATTATTTTCCAGAAATTTTCAGGTTTGGTCCTTCAGTCCAAAAACCAAGGCAATTAGAAGAACTTCAACTTTTATCTAGTCCACTGTGCAACTGAAACAGACATTTAATTGCCCTCCATAGTGCCTACTGATAGCAGAAATGTTTTTGTAGGATGGAGCTGATCCTGAAAGCCCACTTCTTCCAGAGGGAATGTGTCTCCTGGCATCAAGCTGATGGAGAACGTCTGCAGCAGTGCATTTCTGCACAAGCATGTCTTGCTTCCTTCCTTGGAAGTCCAAAAACAAGCCCAGGCCTCTTGAATTGCAGCCCCTAGAGTGTTATTTCCTTCTTTCTGTACTGTATGGCACATCACTTTGGTTTCCTTTTTTTCCAATCCATTATAATAATAATTCAGGAAAATAGCGTGTTCCTGAAAGCTAATGTTGTTATAATTGGATAAACAGGGGTTTTTTGTTTGTTTTCAGGGGTTTTTTTGAGACTTGTTTAAAGCTAAACAACTGTTTTTGCAGTCACAATGGAAATATGTGAAGTGTTTTTTGTTCATCTCACCACTTTACAAAGAAGATATTGAGATATAAAACTTTCATAAACATTTTCATGAAATTTGTTTCTCTTCCTCTAAAGTACCATATTCTCCTCCCCCTTTCTTTATAAATAGAAGAAAAATATGCTCAAATAATATGATGCTAAACATAATCATGCAATATCTGTGTAGTTTTGGAAACGTGCATTGTAACTGATAGAGGCAACACTTGATGATATCATGTTTATCACACCCTTGCTCAGCTCCTTCTCTGTTTATGAAGTTCTTTGTGATCTGTGTGCAGAAGCCATATTCTTTCTAAGATTATGTGCATCTGTGTTGGTACAAGGCCAGATAAGCAACCTGTCATGCATTCAAATAACTCTTAGTATGCAACAAAGTTAGAACTTCATGTAGATATATTGCAAGTACTCAAATGGCTTTATAAATGTCTATAAACAAGTTTGACTTTCTCCAGCAGCAGAGAAACTCTTGCAATTCTCCTAGGCACATGCTTGGTGTGCTACTACACCTCCTGATGGGGTGAGATTCTCAGCAGAATTTCAAACCTGCTTAGCTAAACCCAGCTATCACCTCACCTTCCATTTACAACTGCTAAGGTATGCTGGTAGGAAACTCCCCAAGTACAGGCTGGATAGAAGCACCAATTACACAAGCCTAAGAGGCTGAAGTAACTTCAGAGCAGCTCTATATCCAGGACTTAGAGATTCCCTCTTTATTATCTCTTTCTGATGCTGAAAAGTACATTGCCTTGAGAGAGCTGGGTGCTAACGTGCTCTAGGCATATACTTTTTCTAGGGTTTATGGTGATATTTTTATTGCAGTTCTCACTGTAGTGAGAGAGCCAGAAATGAACCGTGTGTAAACTTGCAAGGTCTTACTACCCTCTTACACTGCTTTTATCTTAGATTTTATGGTTTCTGTCTAAAATTTAAAAAAAAATAAAAATAAAAATAAGCAGGGCAGAAAAATTTCAATCTGTTTAAAGAGTTTTGCTATCCATTTTCTATGTAATATAGTCATGTACTACCCAAGGGACTTTTCTATGCATCAGCAACCAAAACTTGAATGTGTTAGGACTCTACATCTGCTCAAGAACAGCAGTCGGGGGACTGGGGGTGGGTGGAAACCTATTTTTAAAAATAACTGGTTTGTGTTTGAACTCACTCAAAAAGAGGTTGTATATTACTACTGTGTTACAACAATAATAATGCTGAGGACTCTTGCAAGAAAATCCCTCTTACCTGTGGTGCGTAATGGAAGGTCTTTCTCATGCATTAGAACTACCATAAAGCACAGATTACATCCAGTTAGACTAAGAAATTGTCTAGCACCCCAGAAACATTGTGGAGGAGAAGAAAAGACTGTTGTCACACTCCTCTTAGAAAAGAGGTTGGAACTAATGTATATTGATGCTGAAGAATCTGGCTAATATGCCTGGCAAATTCATTTCCTACAGACAACTACATAAAGGAATACTCTAAAATGAAACCAATATACAATCATTAACAAATACTGAGCTGGATAAGAACAGGCAGTCGACTGAGAACACAGCAAGTTGCTAATGTTATCCTTCAAATAAATGATTCACACGCCAAGCCTTTTGCTATAATCTCACTCATACAGTGCAGGTCTCTGAGGGGAAAGAACAGAAAAAAGTTGTGGTTCGCATCACTTGGCATCTCAGTATAATCAAAACCCAAGATCCAGGTGAGTGTGCTATTGAATTCTAAAGTATTCTTATCCCTTTCCTAAAAATGTCTATTCATATATATCAACTTTGAAGTCCTGGTTCTGCTGCTTGAGCTCTGCTGTCAAGCTACAGGGAAACTCAAAAGCTCAGTTCAAGCCAAATGTGATCATAAATAGCAGTGATACCAGGATTTCTGAGAAACTTGCAACAATAGGATTAGAAGGAAAGTCTGAATTTAAAACATGCTGCTCAGAGGTAAAACTTTCAGAATATGTCTGAAGGAGTAAGTCCCAAATGAGGCATGGGGTCAGATTTTTCAAAGTCTTGATGCTGTGTAGACAAGAAGGTAGATGCTAATTGGGATTTTCATAAGCATCTGGGAAGCCTGGCTTTCTAAAATCAGTGTTTACTCATGTTGACTGTAGTGTTTTCTTCTCCATGTATGTTGATGATTATGTGTCTTTATATGAGAAGAATACAACTTTCTCAGTTCTAGAAGCAAAGGAGCTGTTTCAGTATGTTTTACTTTTCAACTTGCTTCATGAAATTTAAGCACAAATTTGCCTTTAATTCTAGTTCTTAATATCACTCTGATCAGAAGTTTGACTGTTAGCTGTCATTCAGTTCTATTCTGCACTTCATTGTACAACTGGTAGTTGTAAAACTTCTGCTACCTTGTACAACTGTATGCCAGCCTACAAAGCTGAAACTCTTGGTTCTGAGACCCAACTCTGACATAAGTTGCTCTGTTTAATGACAGCTTAGTAAAGCATATCTGACAAATGTATCTGTTCAATGTTTGCCTTGCAGAGAGGGTTAGAGACAGAAATTGTATGCTAATTCTTGTTCATTTTGTTGATGTTCAACTCTTGTGGTTTCTTCTTACTGCAGATTTTCACTGACTGTTTTTCTCCTAATGACCACATGTAATGACCGGTAACTCTTTCATAATCACAGTAATACTGCAAATGCCTTACAAAATATTGTGGGGTTGTGGAAACCTTAAGTTTTCTAGATGCCTTTTTTTCCCTAAGCTTGCAAGTTGTGGTGTGCACCATGGAAGTGAATAACCATGAAAGTGAAGGAAACGCCACAGCTGCCAAGGTTTGGGGAGGACAACACACCTCAGCAGTGAAGTGACCTTAGAGCTTGACTATATTTTCTTTCTCTCTGTTCAAATTGGCAAAAGGCATTCAAAATAGGAATACACTCATGCTTGAATCAGAAGTGGTTCAGGGCCTAAATATTCATAATCCCGACTAAATAACCACTACTAAATAACTTATGAGTACAACTTCATACCAATCCCCATGCTGCATCTCTGCCCTTGAAAGATTCAGCAGCGGTGATTTGGGCTCCAGAGGCTTTCTGCTTCTGAAACTAGGCACTGCTGTCAAACCCAAAGAGGAGGAACTCCCTCATTGGAAGCTGAAATCTTACCAATTGCCCTCAACCTTTCCAGTCATTTAAGGAATGCTTTAGATTCTTGGTATCTTGCTGTAAGGCTGGTTCTCTCCCTATCATTTTTAATAGTGTCCTTCTTCCCTGTAACCCCACAAAGAGCAGCAGTGGTTTCTTCTGAAACCCCTGGCTTTTCTGACCTAAAGTGCACTCCCAGAAATACCTGGGGTACTCACAAGTGACTGTGACAGAGCTCACAGAGGAGATGCCACCTCCTTTGGGACCAACAACTGCTGCTTCTCTGACTCAAGCCCACCTTATCTCAGGAATATCTGAAACTCCTGCAGTCTTTTACTAAGACTCAATCTCACTCTATCACTGCATATGTTCAGAAAGTCATGCACTTCCCTTTGGAATGCAAAAGGTCATTAAACCATGCCAATACTAGTACTCAATACCAAACCATGTAGGCTCCACAGAGTTTGGCACTCTGTTGGACTTTTAGATAGAGGCAGCAAAATTGAATTTTGCTTCCACAAGGATGTGAGACAGGGACCAGGCCGCTGCTGCTGTAGGAAGAGGATAGGGAGGCAGAGGGCTAGAGAGGAGCAGGGCTCAGTTGGAAGGTGGCTGTGGGAGGTGGTGGTAGATCTATCTCTGCTGCTCCTTCCAAAGCTGAATGCGGAAAGGATGTAGGAAGGGGAGAGTTTACTGCTGCTATATACCCCATCAACACTGACCCAAGCCTGAATAGCCTGCTATCTGCTCAGATCTGCTAAAGCTGCAAAATTTGAACAGGAGTTTTGAGAAAAGTGTGTCTAATGAAAAATAGTTTAATTACGCACTGGGGCCATTCTCCAGCACTTTTTTTTAAAGAATGCTTGTTATGAACCAGATTAATCTTTTAATTGATTGATCTGTTCACCACACTCCATCCCTTAGAATCTGTGGAGCATTTTGAAACCTGCAATATTTCATGGGACATTTGTCTTAGGGTGCCCTTGGAGTAGGCAGAGCCGAGGAACTTCTGATTCTTTGCTGTGGTGGAAGTATTTCCAATGAAAGGTATATTGGTCTTTGCCAAAGTTTCTCTCTTCCTGTCTTCTCCCAAACTTGGAGTGTAGTCATGCTCAAGGCCAAATGTCTGAGTTTGCAGGCCTACTTTCACTTTCAACAGCAGTCAGTATCCCAGCTTCATTAATAATTCAGGTTTTTTTCCTTTCTTTTAGGAAATCAAGAGCTTTTCCTCACTAATCTTTAAAAAATACTTTAGTCAATCTTATATATGTCCTGCTAGGTGGCAATACAGTCTCTGGTGTGTTCTGAAGGGTTTTTATTCTATATATTTCACTTTGAGCATCCTTTTAATAATGTATTAAACAACGTGATCACCCCTATTGAGTGTCTGGTTTTTTACCTTCTCCCTTGAGACACAAATGTGTTTAGAAAGCTTCTTATTTTGGAAGGATGGATCCTGCTCTGGTCTGAAGTGAAGGAAAAATTCTTATTGCATTTTAGGGTGGTATTTTGGATTTACTTGAATTAATACTTGCATTATCAAGTGATTATGCTACAGAAGACCAAGTTCAAGAGATGTACCTTCTATTTGGCTTGGAAACAGCACATTTCTTTGGTTTTTTTGGAAGCTCATTTCAGAATAAATGTGCTCCCCAATTTCAGACTGGCTCTTCATAAAGTTTAATGTGATGGCCTTATAAAGTACAGAGCTAGAATTTCTACTGTGACATTTCTTATCTTTAATAATTTATAAAGTCTTGTCTTGCAGTTTGCCTTTCTTTGACATTCTGTGCTTTTATTTAAACTGAGTTTAAACAGGACAAATGGAAAAAATTAGGAGCCCAAGAAGAACTAGTTCCAAGATATTCATACTGGCCAAATGTATAAAATGTTTGGATATTATTTCATTGCAGGCTCGTATTCAGCTGATCTAACACAGAATGGCATATTGGCACTTGTTTCTCACTGATATCTTTTTCCCAAGAAACTGATGTCTTTCTTTTCGTATAGTCTCCAACATGGTCCCTGAGAAAGCTGTAAGAGCTGAGTGTCATCAGTATAGTAGTGGCACTGGGGTGCTATGTCTGCTTTGATTTTCAGGAACCTGAGAGCATGGCTTTGCAAAGTTGAGTGTGCCATTCATCACAGCACCCTGTCATGGTGTTTTAAATGCCAGCCTCTTAATGTGCTGCTTCTCTGAGTGTATGGAAAAGGCCTGGCAGAAAAAACTCTGTCCTACTGCAAAGATACCTGACTGCGGCTGTTGCTAATTATCAGAGAGGACCATGACTGTCACACATTTGGAAACAACCAGGTTTTTCTGCTCTCCCATAATTTCTAGTTGATATCCCTCCCTTAAAGCAGAAGTTCTTGTTATCTGTCCTGAAATGAATAAGCTTTCTATGTGGAATGACAGTCGCTGGGACAATTCCTGTTACTCCAGTCTGCAAGGTCATCCATTTCTTCCAATACAATTGTCTAACCGTATTACATCTCTGTAATGCCTCCCAACTTCACAGGGTCAGCAAACTTCACCAGCATGCTCCAAATACTCACAAGAACATTATGTAAGATGAGACCAAAAGACCAATTGCTGAGGAACTGCCTGCCTGTTTTCCTTCCAGCTTGATACTCCCACCATCTTTAGCCTGTTTCTTGCAGCTTACAGCAGAATTCCCATGGGTATTCCCTATCTTCTCCAGTTTAGGTAATAGCTTCCTATGTGGTAGCAATTTAAATAATTTTTCTGATGCTAGATCACCCATATATTTCCCTGTGTGAATACTAATTATATCACTAGAGAGAGAAATCAGTCTTATCTGATCTAACACTGGTAAATTCACATTGTGTCTTGTCCCATTTGCTATTACCAATTTTCCTTCAATGTCTATAACAACTTCTTTCTTAACTTCAAGTATGCAAGTATTCTTCAATTATTTTACTTGTACCTGGCTTGCAGGTACTTCATCTCTATATTCTAAGCGTCCCATTCTTGCTTTTTCTTAATGCAAATCCAAAACGAAATCTTAAGTGTTTTGGGAACATAGTTGAAATTCCTTTACCCTAAATGTCCTTCTGCGGCAGGGTGGATGGGCCATGCAAGGGCTCAGGAAAGCAGTTACACCCTGTAGGCACCAAGTCAGCAGAAGAGAGGACTCCCAGCTGGTAGACTTAAGTAGCATTTCTCTTGTGGGAGATTCCCAGAGGAAACTGAATTCAGCAAAAGCCTTTACAGGTGGAGGAGGTTGTCTTTCTCGATTCCAAGTTGAATGAAGGTACCAAAAGTGAAACTTTGCATCAGCTGCTGCTTTTATCCAGTTTTAGAGGAGTAACCGTGGCAAACATTGCTTAGATTGGTAGGTGACAAGAGCCTGTGTGCTGACCTTTCCCAACTTTAAAAATAGGAAGGACAGAGGGTAAAAAAGAAGGAAAGAGACCTCTTGTTTTAAAGAAGAGAGACACTAGAGGACAGATGCTGTCTCAGTTTGGATATGTTCCATTGTGTCTTCGTGCCAGTCTCAATGAGAGACGGTAGGTGCATCTGTGTTACTAAAAATAAGCCTGCAGTTCACTCTTTTTCCACAATTGCATAAGCAGAAGCTGGAATCTCTTCCAGCATATAAACAGTAGAGACTGTATCTTTTCTAGTGCTCTGAAGTCCCACTCATGCAAGCAGAAGTCTGCAATACTTCACAGTGAAAAGCCAGATGTGAGTATGGCACAGTACCCTGAGAAACTGTAAAACCCACTTCAGCTTGAATAATCTTGGATAAATTGAGCTTTTAGCATACCTGTGATCTACTTAAAATGATAAATAAGAAATAGAGTTTTGGGTTGGTTTATTTTGCCTGATGTCTTGGAGAAGGGTGTGGGGTGGGGACAGTGTCTCTGACAACTGACTAGAAGGGCAAGATTGAGCTCCTTTCTCATAAAAATGAACTAGCAGTGCATATTTCTTTTCATGGTACTGTGAGCACAACCAGAAGACCTGCAGGCTCCTACCGCAGACCTCTAATCTCAAAAGCAAAAAGCTTCAGTTAACATAGCATGATATACAAGATGATAAACACAGATTGCACTGTTGATCTTCTGTGCACCTTGCCTGAGGAGATCATGTTGCACTTGTTTAACAGCCTAATTTCAATACTACAATATAGTTTGAGATGGGCAGTGAAGACTGACTTTATCATAGAAAGTGAATTAACAAACATTGAAAAAAAAAAAGTAGCAATGAGACCAGAAAGATGGCCAAAGTGATGGCAGGTAGCACCTTCTGTGAAAAAATAGAATCATGGAATGTTTAGGGTTCAAAATGACCTTTAAAGGTCATCTAATCTAGCCTCCCTGCAATGAGCAGGGACATCTTTAACTAGATCAGGTTGCTCAGACTCCTGTCCAACCTGACCTTGAATGTTTCCAGGGATGGTCCTTCTACCACCTCTCTGGGCAACCTGTGCCTGTGTTTTACCACCCTTAGTGTAAAAAATTTCTTCCTTATATCTGGTCAAAATCTGCCCTCTTATCGTTTAAAACCATTACTTTTATGTAACATTGCAACGTGCCCTGCTAAAAAGATTGTCCTCCTCTCTTGTATAAGCCCTCTTTTAAGTACTGGAATACCACAACAAGGTCTCCCTGAAGCCTTCTCTTCTCAGGCTGAACAACCCCAACTCTCTCAGCCTTTCTTCATAGGAGAGGTGCTCCAGTCCTCTGATCGTTTTCATGGCCCTCCTCTGGACCTGCTCCAACAGTTTCACTTCTGTCTTGTGCTGAGGACTCTGGAGCTGGACACAGTTCTCCAGGTGGGATCTCACCAGATCAGAGTGTCAGAATCATCTCCCTCGACCTGCTGGCCACACTTCTTTTGATACAGCTCAAGACATGTTTGGCCTTCTGGGCTGCAAGCACACATTGCTGGCTCATGTCCAGCTTTTCATCCAGCAGTACCTCTAAGTCCTTCTCCATGCGGCAGCTCTCAATCCCATCATCTCTCAGCCTGTATTGATACTGATGATTGCCCCAGCACAGGTGCAGGACCTTGCACTTGGCCTTGTTGAACCTCATGAGGTTCATACAGGCCCTCTTATCAAGCTTGTCCAAGTCCCTATGGATGGCATCCTGTCCATCACATGTGTCAATTGTGCCACTCAGCTTGGTGTTGTCTGCAAAGTTGCTGAGGGTGCACTTTATCCCACTCTGTCGTTGAAGATGTTAAACAGCACTGGTCCCAGTACAGACCCCTGACAAGACCACTTGTCACCGATCTCCATCTGGACATTGAGGGGTTGACCACTACCTTCTGGATGTGACCATCCAACCAATTCCACTCATCAAAGCTGTATCTCTAGCTTAGAGAAGAGGATGTTGAGGGGACTGTGTCAAAGGCCTTATACAGAAGTCCAAATAGACAACATTCTTCTGTTCTTCCTAGTTCTCTTGTTCACTGATGGCCTCCATCATAGAAAGCCATTATGTTGTCCAGGAAAGATGTGCCCTTAGTGAAACCATGATGACTGTCTCAAATCACCTCAATGTGCCTTAGCATAGCTTCTAGGAGGATCTGCTCCATGATATTCCCAGGCACAGAGGTGAGGCTGACAGGTTGGTAGTTCCCAGGATCCTCCTTTCTATCCTTTTTAAAAATGGGTGCAATGTTTCCCTTTTTCCAGTCACCAGGGACTTAACTACAGTTCTGAATAAACTCTGATTCCCTATGAGAAGCTTTGATTTTACTTAATAGAAGTATCCCATTCCATTTTATTTTTATATTAACCTGTGTCTAGAATGATAGGAAGGGGACAGCCTGTATATTCGTCCATGGGCAGACATCAGAAGAACAACAATTCCATGTTTTCAGTACATGAAGAGAATCTCAGCCATCACCTTCAAAATAAGTTATTCTAATCACTCCAAAAGCAGTTTGGCAACCTTTGAGGCCTGCAGAGCACAAAATGACTGATTTTAGTGTTGAGTTAAAAATCAAGACTTAGAATAGATACTGAATAACAAAATGCTAGCAAAGGGACCTTTTTGTCAGCAGTTATGAGAGCGTACTCTGCTTGACTGAGCAGACTGGACAGTCAGAATACTCTTTCGCTGTAGAAAATTGGAAAGAAAAACTTAATGGAAGTGGCAAAAGGCTGCATTCCTACATGGAGTATGTGTATAACAACAATTTTGCAAAGAAGTGATCGATGATATAAAATTGCTAGGAGCTTTCTGAATTTGAAGGGAAAATCTTCAGTAGACTTGAAATTAATTGACATTTCTGGGCTACATTGAACTCTGATGTGATAGAGAAAACTGTTTTGCTATTCTTCTGTATGGGTTTAATACATCAATACTTAACAAGCTAAGAAAGCTTACACTGTCACCTATCAGATCTTCTTTTTATGACTGTGACAGTAAAATAATCCACAAGAGGTAATACTTTAGGTGTAAATCCAAGATTTGTGCCACAACAATTCTGCACACACAAGTACAGAGCAGGAGAGGTGAGCAGGATGCCTACTGACAGTCTGACTTCTCCAGAGGAAAGTTTGCCCTGATAAGACAGAGCAACTTCACTGTTAGTTTTAAATCTTAATATTGCAGCATTCAAAATCTCAAATATCTTGAGTTTCCTCTGATGCGTTTACTCACTATTTCTTCTCCTAATGTTTTGCGTGGCTCATTCTTCCTGAGGCCTTTGGTAGAGAAAGACAACCTTATTTTAAGATGTCATCACTGTTTCTGTTGAATGGTGATCAAGTAAGGTAGAAACACTTTGTGAAGATGTATGGAAAATGTTTTTTCTGTTCTGTGATTAAATGGGCACTTGGCTTATTCTAATCCACAGCACCACAGAAGAAACAGTAGCTCTAGTAGAAACATTGCTATCAGCTTTCAAGGAGCACTGAGCATTTTAGCCTGTGCTTTGTTTTCAGGGCCCAGTATGAAAACTCAAAAGCTTGCATCAAAACTCAGTCATGGTCACCAACTCTTCGCAGTCATAAACCATAGCTGTTCCTGGAAGCATATTGCAGAAAACTTGTTGGTTGAAATTTAGCCCAATCTTATCATAAAGCTTGTGGCTCCTGATGAATCATAGCCAAATTGTGGAACTATGCTGAGACTGTCAAGCAGAGTCAAGGGAGCTTTGGAGGTACGCCGGTTTTAGCTGAGTGTTACTAAGCATGTGTTGCAATTCACTCTAAAAATTAATTGCAAAATATTCTTTCTAGATAGGCTAAAGGGAACTACCTCGAAAGCTATTATGAATAAGATCAGAAGAGATTTCTGATAAGATTTGTCCCAAGCAGTCCCATTTGGGAGTAAATGTGGAGTAGGGTTTGCAAGCCCTCAGCAAGTGCAGATGGCAGCATGAATCATAGAATCATTTAGGTTGGAAAAAACCTTTAAGATCATCAAGTACAACAATAAAATGATGTCATTCATGGTAGCTACTGCTTTACTCACTGAGCCCTTGTTTGAGCATTACTTGGAGAAGGATGTACACGTAGGTGCTTCTTGTATCTGCCTTATAAAGGCAGGTTTTCACAGCTGTGGAGACATAAAACATTTGGCTTGATGTTCACAAGGGAATTATGACTGAATCAGTTCCCTTGACTTTCAATAACCCAGCCCATGTGTGCAAAGTGGGTGAGTATGCACAGGGACAATGTAAACACTTCACATGTATAGGTGTAGGAGAGGTGTTTTCTGGCTATGCAAATCAATTGATGAGTGTTTGAGGTGGAAGGTAATATTTATTATTCACATTTGCACGTTACTTATGAGGCTATGCATTTAAAGAGGCAAGCCATTTTTCTCTGCTGTCCTGTGAGTTGCTCCATGTCACCAGGGTGTCTATAGCTCTAGCATTAAAATGGCATCTCTTATCTCCAGCTATTTGCATCTGCAAAAAATGTGTTGGCCCTAATGTGGTGCTATTTCCAAAAGCCTGATACTGGGGCTGCCTTATAAAACATTTTTTTCATAAATATTAAATTTCAAAAAATAAAGTATTCCTCCTGACAATATTAGGATTTCAAAAGAGTTTAGAAACCTTCTTTTTCATTCAGTGCAAAACAAAAGTATGGCTTTGTTGTTAAAGCCAGATAATAATTGACCTATATTTCACATACCTTTATTTCTAAAAGTTGACAAAGGCAATGTGCTCTTGAAGCTGATAAGAGCTTGTACTGGAACTGGGTTTAAACTTTTTTCTAGTGGTCCTCTTTGCATACGTTTTGAAGCTCAAATAACACTAATAAAAACTGCTGTACATTGAAACAGTTAGTGAGAGCTGTAGTTTTAGAGTGGAACAATAAATCCTGTTCTTTCTTACTGACAAGTTACGAAATGCTGTCCCAGTTAACTTTTACAAGTAAACAAACAAACAAAGACTACTGCCTTCATCTTTTCTTAGCCAAGATATGATTTACCTAAAATGACCGTGAAAACATAAGGTTTCTGAAGTCTTTGTTGGTAGCAAAAGGAGAGAGAAAATAAGTTGAAACCCATAAAAAAAAAACAGTTTAGCAGTAGTTCAGACATGAAGTTTACTTGTATGGTCTGCAGGGCTGATATTTTAACCTGACTTAATGCTGTCAAATGTTTTAGTAATTCGAGTTAGTGAAAGAAGATCAGATATTCACATCTTCCTTTTTTTTTATAGTGGGACATAAAAATAAGCATAATAACTTTAAAAGATCTTGGATAAGTATAAAACCACAAGTTTATCTTAAATATAAATAAGTTTGGGCTCAGGCTTTTCATTCTTACCTTGCCCTTTTGTACCTCTCTAGTTCAGTCTAACTTAGATTTTTCAGAAGAATAACACTATTCATCTCTTACAAATATCACATTTCCTTGAAAATACCATTGGTTTCAGGTGTTCATGTCATCTTGAGACTGCTGAACTGCATATGTAATTAAAGCATAGTGGAGTCAGGAAGATGATCTGCATCATGAACAAAGTCTATGCTTTCCAGATATTGTCTTGCTGCAGAAGTAAACCAAGCATATGTGAGAATGGGCTCTCTCACAAGGTCGGTTCTTCCTGACAGCCTGGGAAAAAGAAAAACTGCAGAATCATGTTCACTAAACAGCAGCCTAGGTTAGGAAACAGGCTCCTGATATAGGTAGTTGGGAGAAAGTCTCTTTTTAAAGTATTAATCGGACTTCCAGTGTATTACTGGTGAGCTGGTGAGTTCCCTTTCTCAAGGTGGCAAAGTCTGTATGTAGAGAATATGCAGCTGATTATATGTGTGAATTATGTATGGTAACGAAGTCTCTAAAGACACATAAAATGAATCAGGACTTCTATGGCCTTAAAATCAGTTATAGGTGGGAACTGGGGAAATGTCAAAAGTAAGGAATAATAGGTACGATATGCTTGATTGAGTCACATCCTACATTTGGGTTTTTTTCTATCTAGTATAATTGCATTATGCCATGAATTTGAGCTCATGCTGTGAAAAGGGAAATACCTTGGGGACTGTTGTTACAGAAAATTTTGCATTTATTTTTAATACCTCTGCCTTCAAATGAAGGTTTGATGGAAACTGTAAGTCTTGTGATTTGAAAACTTTTTTTCACAATTTCATTAAAACCCTTCCATCCAACAAAATCAGATTTTGTTTGGTTGTGTTGAGATTTTCCAGCCAGTTTTAGTGGCTGATTAAAAATTAAACGTGTCTAATTAGCCAAGAATTTTTAGTTTCAGCTTTTTGATTAGTCTAGATTTGTTTTCTAAAGCTCTCTTCCCCTACCCCAACCCACATGGACTGCTTTAATCATATTACTCCTAGTCACCTAAAGGAGACACACATTTCATAGATTAAGTAAAGAAAGAAGAGACAACCTGATGACACTACATGAAGGGAGCAGCCAATTTTCTAAAGCAAAGGTAACACTAAAATTAGCAATCTGCAGGTTGGCAGATACCTCTGGCTTCTTCCACTTGTGTGGAGTTCTGAATTCCTCGCACACGTGAAGTCTCTTCTAAATGACCACATTATTTTATTCAGTGATTTTTCAAACAAAATGTGTTTTCTGGTTTGGGATTGGGGATTTTTTTATGACTAAATTTAAATAAAATATTCCCAAGCTGGAAGAGAGAATAGGATGCATGAAAGAACAAGAGAAGGCTGCTGACAGCTCTTCTTAATGTGCCACAGTTTATCGCAAGATTGTTGTTTTAATCTGTTAAATTAAAACCAAAATTCTTCCTCCACCTACTAGGTACTACAGTCTAAGAATAAAACAAAGATCCATTAGTTAGATAACCAACAAATAAGGAAGAACATGGATAAAATGCTGGACAAAGAGAGAAATTTGACCTAATTGTCAGTCGTGAGTCTGTATTGAAATACAGCCCGTGGGTAAAACCTGCTGGCAACTTTAGACTCGGATGCAAATACTCCAGGAGTTTGCTTTGCCAGCCTGTGTCTCCTCATTAGGTGCTTTCTGCTAGGAGCAATTCCTATTCATCAAAGAAAATACTGTTATATTCTGCGCTTAGGAATACGTATTATTTTTGATACCATGATAAGGTCTCTTTCTTTGTGAACACTCCAAACTTTTTTTTTTTTTTCCATTTAGAAATGCATGTTATGAAGCTTAGTTTCTTACCAGGGAAAGGCTTTCGGGTTTCCATTTCAAACAAAAAGTGAAAGTATTTTATATTCAGAATTGACTTTAATTGACTGTTCTCTAGCAAACTCTCTGAATGCATCTGCAGACATTCAATGTGTTGGATTTTTTTTAAAAAAGGAAGTTAGGAATTTAAAGTAGATCCATTTCAGAAACGTGAGAGTGTGTGTTTGAACACTTAGAAAATATTTATATTTTGGTGGGAACAGGTGAATAGTTAAATATAAACAAGGCCTCAGATGAGTATCCAGTACTTAAAGCATGATCCAGATCGATCCAGAATTACTTAAAAAAAGATGATTACTTAAAAGATGACCTTTAGTCATAGATGTAATCTGCTCCACATTCAGGGCTTGAGGGATGGCAGCTAATCTAAGTGACTGTCACTGTGCTGGGAGTATTACTGCCTGCTGCTTTCTGAGGACTTCTCCTGCCTTGCCTTGGTGTGACATCACACAGATGAGCTGGAGGAAAGTGGCTGTTCTTCCATATCGAATACCATGTATCAGGTGTTATCAGTACAAATCAGTCAAAGAGAACATAACTGGAAGCAGATCACAAACACCAGTATCTGGTGAAAAGACTGGATTTTCCTGACAAGAATTTCCTCACCCTTGAAAGAAGCATTTTCCATAATAAAAGTATAAGCCTTTTCTTAGAAAAAACTCTAGAATTTTTTTTTAAATTGTCTCTCAGTCCAGTAAAATTCCAGCTCTGACTCACTTTCAGTTCTGCTTTAATGCTTGAAAGAGTAATAGTCATTGATCTCTTAGAGGGACATGCTTCCCAGATAACAGGAACATCAGAAAAAAACCAACTTGGAAAAGAGGCTATCTTCAAACCATTCTGGGTAACTAGTGTTTCATCAGGTCATCAAGAACAGCTGACTTTTTCTGATGCAGGACACCAGCTGTATCTCTGAGTTTCTACCTCTCCACTTTGCATCTGACACAAATATAAATGAGATCTCTCTCATTTTCTTAAGAGTACCTAAACTAAAATAATCCTCTCCAATCCCATAACGAGTTGTGGTTTTCATACGATTAACTTGTAAGAAATGAGGGTTTTTTACTTCTTCCTCTATTTTCAGTGGGAAAATGCCACTCAGTTTTGGGTTGGTTTAAGTCTTTGAGTGCTTTCTGCAAAAAAAGCATGGCTTACTCAGATCTTCTTCAAATGGGCACCACACCTTCCTTCTCACTGTCACTTGGTGGTTTGTGTGTGCTTCAGCAAGTACAGGTGACTGCCTCCTGGGGATTTAGTGGCCACCACAAAGCTGCTTTGTGCAAGCTGGCTGATGATGGGAGTAAATGATGCTTTGGTTTTTCTGACACTGTGAATTGTAAGGTACAGAAGGAAAAAAAGGGGGGGTAAAGATAGTGCAGATTTCTGGCTTCTTCAATGACCTGCCATTGTGGATCTCTTGCACTGCCCCACCTGACACTTGCTGGAGGGCTTCCAAGTGGCAAATACCCAGCAAAGGCTGAGCAAAGTATTTGTCTCACAACATTAGCAAGGGGAGAGGCTTTCTGCTGTCTCATGCTCATAGGTCATGCCCTATCTCCAGAAATCTGCCAAGAGCAGGGATTGTGAAGATGTTGGGGGAAAAGGAGAAAAATAGAGAGATCTGAATCACTGATAAATCTCTGGAGAGGTACAGGCTTCTTCTAAGTCATCTTCTCTAGGTATTAGTCTATTCTGTCTTATTTTTGGCATGATCCAGCTTCAAGACTTTCCAATGGCTTTTAAAATTCTCTTGCAGTGATTTTTTCTACTATTTCTGGACTGCTGGCTCCCTGCCCCTGCTCTGCTGAGTTGACTCGGCAGAAAAAAGTGTTTCTCTGGGCAGTGACTGACAGCATGCTGCTCCAGCAGCAGTAGTGCCTGAGAGCTGGTTTGTGGCAGTCAGCAGAGGATGTCACATCTTCCAGGTCCTGCTGCTCCTCCACATGTACAGGTATCAGAGCTGAAGAGGAAACCTGCTTAATGTCTCAATACACAGGCAGCACAGGATGCCGAATTAACAAGCCTGGGCATTGCTGTTAATAAAGCATCTATGGAAGGAACACAGCTTAAATGAGCCACTAATCCCACAAAGAACATCTTTCAAAAAGTCTATTTGTGTAAAACAAGCACACAATATGTAGTCTTCCATTTGACACCCCATAGCAAAAGCTTTGTCTCTGTAGCTGGGGCAGGGTTTCAGGGGCTGTATTGCTGTAATGCAGATACTCAGTGCTAGTGAGTCTAGTGAAGCATGTTCACATAGCAGGAGAGAAAGGAGAGGTACCATGAAAAAGCCAGCTGGCTGCTCTCTGGCATTGTTGTCAGTCACAGCATCACACAAAAGCTTTACTAGGGGTTAACATAAGGAACTGTGCTGCATAACTGTATCTGTGTAAAGCAAGTCTAGGAAAACAATTTGGAGGAAGAATAATTCACCTTCTTGAAGCTTATATCTGCTCCAGCTGGTAGTTCTCCTGCCAGAATCAGTTCACTTACAACCTCAGAGCTGTGTCTTCAGTGCTGAACCAGCAGGGTGCTGGTATTGGGAGTGGTACGGTGAAGGTTGGACATGTGCACAACTAAGATCAGTACTTCTGTTCCTGTGTCCTATTTACAGACACAGCATTCAGAGTGTGCCACAGACAGTGTGTGACTAGGGAAAGACAGGTCCTGTGCTGAAGAGCTTAAAATTGTTATAGATGCAGAAAGTGGAAGGAGGAAAGGAAAAATGGGCTTGGTATCAGATGCTGGCTAAAACAGAAGGGAGTTCTGATAAGGAACTGTAGGGCTGATATCTTAATGCAAACAAGTTTTAAATTTTCAAAATGTATTTAGAGGTTTTCTGGATGGCTGACTTTTCAAGTGCTGAGTGTTTATGCTGGGGAAAACCAAGATTCCTTGATGTGACAAGTCACGAATGCAGAATTGGCAGCATCCAAAATCATTGGTTTCTTTCATGAATTTTCACTTATGTAGAAAGATCCAGATTAAAATACACCATATTTCTGAAAAAACATCAGCAATGTTTTTAAAAAGTTATCACTAGTCTTAGCAAGGGATTGTGGACTTTAAATAAAGAGATAACATGCTGACAATAAGTCAGTTCATGAATATCAGGAAAAAACAACAGAATGCCTTAAATGTAAACCCATGGAACCTGAACTTGGATCAGACCTGAAGCAGCAAATCAAACGTGACACAGGACCTAAGCTGAGCAAGCAGCCTGCTGAGCTGATGCACTGCCTGGAGGGGAGGCCAGTGGTGCTCATGTCATGTATAATACAGGCCAAACAGGCTAGAGACTTCAAAACAAGAAGAATGCATTAACTGGGAGCGAGCCAGACTACATCACTTTACACCAATTTGAACTGTCAAAATCTTGCTAAAGTGTGGAGTATCAGAAGCAGATTAGCTCCCAGGCCACAAACTCACAGACAGTGGTGTATGGGGGTCATGTGGTAAAAGGACTGTTGACTGCATGGCTAAAAGGGAAGCAGTAGAGTATGCAGCTACTTTAATAAAACACTTTAATCCTCAATTACATTGTCTCCATTTAGGGCTCAGGGCAACCCCCATGGAGCAGAATTAGTTTCACCCCTCTTCCCTCCCAGGGGAGGAAGAAAGGCCTCACACAAAGTTGGAAAATTAAGATCACAACTTTTAGCAGGGAGTAACAAAAGGGATATCAGAGGAAGGGAAATATACAGAGGTAACAAGGGAAGGTATATATACAAATATATACAACACCGATCCTCGGATGCCACTGGATTTCTCCTGAGCCACGTGGAGTTGTAGCAGCCACAGAGCCGTCCGGAGCCAGCAGCAATTCCAGTGAGGAAGGGGAAGAGCGGAATTTCCTGTGTCCTTTTATAGAGTGTGGCAGGAAGGGGAGTGGAATAACCGCTCCACCTGTCCCTCACCTTCCCCAAACCTTAAACCACAACATACATAAATTTTTTTTAAAGTTTAAAATATGTAAGTGAAAAAAGTGTATGCAAAGTGCAACCCACTGAAAGCACAGTCTGGCTCCATGACTACTGTTAGAATAGAGTTTTCTTCCTCTGTAGCTGCAGAGGAACTGGTTTGCTTTTTCTGCACTAGAATAGCATGTGGGAAAGGGCCTGCAACCAGTTAGAAGTAGCTATCCTTACTGGTGAGGGTAGGTGCCAGCTTTCTTAGGGGCAAGACCTGTGCCTTACAGCCATGCCCACTTCTGGCTGCAGTCTCCTTTCGGAAGGAAAGCTCAGCCTCAGGGTAGCAAACATAGCTATAGGGCAGCTCCTACAGCCTGCATATCTGCAGATGCCCTGCAGCACGCATGGTCTGTGGGGCTCAGTATGTGTGTGCAACGGGCCAGAAGACTTTTCCCCAAGTGAAGAACAGTGCTAATTAGATGCAAACCTGAATACAGTTATACATCTGCACTAACTGCTCTAGAGAGTTATCACTCTGGGCTGCCCCAAACTATGTTAAAGACAATATTTACACTATTTGTGCCCCCTGCAGGGATTTTCTTTTTCAGAATTCCTGTGCTGGGTTCAAATGGTTTTGAAAGACTGGATCTTTATGACAGTTGTAACTGAACCCCAAGTAACCCAGCTAATAAATGTTCAAATGGGCTAGAAATGGGTTCCTGGGAAAAGTCCTGTCTTAAGCCTACCCTTTGTTTTCTAACTCTTTTCTTTCTCCAAAAGCTGCAGCTCTAGAACTGCTTTATTGCTGGAGTTGAAACTAACGAATTCACCTTTAGACTCTGGTTTTCCTTTTGTGCTCTGGTGGTTACAGAGAAGTCAGAGCTCCCTGAAAGCAGAGAAACAGAAGTATTTTACAAAATACCCAGTTAAGGTTTAAAATTCAGCATTTACCACTTCAGGCAATTGCAGAAATTTGCAGTTTAATTTAGACAGAGACATCATGGCACAAACTGCATTTGCAGAGTGTCTTTTAATGAAGTGCTTTTAAGGTAACAGCTTCTCTTTTTCCCTCCTTCACAAGGAGAGGCCGCACACAAACCATAAAAAAAATTGGCATCCTTGTTTCTTGGTATTTTTCACTAGGTGTTTAGTGCTTTTAAAAGGTCATGGTAGGATACTGCTTGTTAGATGTACCAATCACTGCAAACTTTTAAACCTAGCTTACGTTCTCTGCATGCTTTTAAAATTTCTGCTCAAGTGCTTTTGATGTTTTGCAGTATTTCATGGACTATAAGTATCTGAGAAGGTTAGAATTGCCATGTTTACTGGATGATACCTTCTTTATGCTGCAGAGGGGATGATTTAAGACACAAAGGATGATGAAAGGTTTTCATTTGGAAAATACTTGTATAGAAAACAAGTCACAGAGGTGACACTGAACAGACAGGATTAAAGGGCATGCAGGATTGCTCAGAAATGCTATTTAAAAGATTGTGATAACAGAATAATTAAAAGAGGAGCAAAGCATTAAAGGATTATGTAATCTAAAATAAATGAATAATTATTGACAAAAAAGGGGAAGAAAAAAACAAAACACTTCCTACTTGTACAGGAAGAGGAGGCACTTTCTTATAGTAACCCAATCAAGTTTTGACGTTATGGTCTCTATTTTGCCATATGGATATGCTTGTTGACTTCCAAAACAAACAAACCAACCGAAACCAAAAAGCATTCCCAACTTCCCAACCTGGCTAAACAGTATTCCTGGTTACTTTTCCTCAAAGGGTTAAGGACCACATGTAGTCCAGGCCATTAATTATTCTCCATATCCAATTCCCTCTCCTTTCCCTCCCAGCCTATCTCCCAATGTATGCACATACAGGGTCCTTAATTCTCACTTAAATGCATTAACCTTAAGTTCTGGGAAAATTATAGTCCTTACCACAAGGTAGAAGAAAATAGGACTTCAGTATTTTTTTTAAAAGCAGCTGTGAAGTTAAACATTTACAGCCCTCAGAGTGTTGGCTGGTACTTGAGTTGATGAGATTTTTAACAAACTGATAAAGGTTGATTTTTTACAAACGAACAGTCAGTGTCCTTTCTAGGGCCAAACCAGATCAATGTTGACATCTTAACCACTGTCTATTAAAAAGAGAAAATGACAGATTATGGGGAATTTCACTGTCTTGCCCAGGTTTTCTACCCTCATCTCCTTGCATGACTCTAGTTCTTTCAGCTCATTCCTATTCAAAATTGAATTATTTCCTTTGCTTATGGCCTGCGCTTTCCAACATGCCTATTATTTCTTTGGTACAATTTTTATCAGGGGTCCAGCTCCAAAATCAAGCTTTGTTAGAAATAAAGAATCTTTACTTGATATTGTCTTTCCTAGAGAAACTCACCGATGAAAAATTCTAGCAATAACTTTAGACCTTTAATATTTCTACTCTTTTTGTCCGGGTCAAAAACATTGTAAAGAAAAATTGCCACTTGAAATGTAAATCCATGAACATTTATCTTGTAAGTTGGAAGAGCTTGAGAAATGGAGAAAAAGTTTCTCTTTTTAAACAGGAAGAAAAATTAG
This sequence comes from Brachypteracias leptosomus, assembly GCA_013401335.1. Taxonomy (NCBI): domain Eukaryota; kingdom Metazoa; phylum Chordata; class Aves; order Coraciiformes; family Brachypteraciidae; genus Brachypteracias; species Brachypteracias leptosomus. The sequence goes on from VYZX01034201.1 coordinate 77,922, forward strand.
AAAATCTGTCCTGAAAAAAATGCCGCTGTGCAAAACATAAATTTATTATTTTTAATTAACATAAAAGGAATTTGAAGTTCTACTGTAAATGCAAATTTAAGAGCAGACTTAATTATATAATTTCTCACAATGCTGGTATTTTGTATAGCTGAATAATTGGCAACATAACAGAGCCTGTTCCTCTGATGCTTCACACCTTTGGAAGGTATTTACAAAAAAGCAGACCCTTGTTTTCTGCTTGCAGCAAATGGCTATAAATGACTGACAGGTGCTCAGAAATAACAAAAATGCAGATCTTCCCTTAGTGGTTTGATTTCAGACAACCTGGATGCTGGGAAAAAGAAGTCAGTGACTGTATACATATATTTATGTGATGTGAGAGTACATTCCTCAGCTGTGTGGCCAAAAGACACTTGAACTTACCTCACAATACCCCTGTTGTGTCTACACCAAGCTAGATACTTTTCCTCATGAAAACTTTGGGTTTGCTGTGCTCAGTATCAGAGGATAAATACACCAACCTTTCTAGGGATTGTAGACTCTTAGTTTCTTTTGGGTCAGGTTTATGGTTGAGTATAAACTACAATCTGTACCATACTGGTCTGGCTGCCAAAGAGAAATAATGCTTTCCTCAAATGGCAAAAAAATCCTAAATATGCACACAGGTTTTTTAAAGAGTGGAGGAAAACCTGCTTGCTAGCTAGCCATTTCATACCTCATTTTATAATGTTGCAAAAGGAGAGGAAAGGACAAGATTTACATCTTACATCTGAAGTTATGGTGGAGTACCTAAGTGGTGCCACAGCTGGATGATCTACTAGCTGGGCCTCACTGGCTTGCATGGTGGGGACAAGAAACCATAGCACACAGGAGGAAAGATGTGACTCCTTTGCTGGAGGGCTGCATGCATTCTTTTCTAACTCACAGAACCAGTTACCTAGATGTAATTAAGAGATAAAGATACTTTATAATGGCCAGGAAAACCAGGCCCCTCACCTAGAGCTGTTTTGAGCACCTTCCCTGGACACAGTTGCATAAACAGCATAAGGTTGGGTTTTTTTTTTTGCTCACGTTGGTCTGCCACTGCACAGTTCAGCACCAGGATTTAGCTTGGCAAAGTTGAAGAGGAAGTTTAGATCTGAGGTTTTGGTTCAGGTGCACTGAGAAAGAAAGTCCAGTTTTGACTGTAAGAGCCAGACAGCCAGCTATGGAATTGATGACTTCTCAACTATTAGTCCTTGTCATTTCCATATGCTCTGAGTTTCAGCCAAATACTGAAAAGAGGCTATGTGCCATCCAAATATAGGTTTGGGTGCATGTTGGGTGATCAATAAACCTAATCCATTTACCTAAGGCTGTTATGCCTCCAGCCTTGTAGCAGAAATTGGAGAATGAAGGAAAAAAATCCACCATGTTACTTCTTGACTCCTTTCCTTTTGTTTTCCATTCATCAGGGTTTCATGATAGAAATAGAGGTGACATCATTTCACTAGATAAATTAATTTAGATTCTCACCAGAGAGCTGGCAGTCAGTACCAAGGAAGAGAAAGGACCACAGGAGGAGTAGGAAGGCTACCATCTGCACAGTGATGTTTCTGGTGCCAAATGGGCCCAGGGCTAAAGGATGGAGAATGGGAGAGGATGACCACTGTTCTGTGTGCATGGCTTTTGTTGCTTTCTTAGCTACAGATGAGACGTGCCCAGCATTTGGAAGTTGCTGAGACTGCTAGGAAAAAAGAAAGGTGGAGAACCTGGTACTGAAAGCATGTGGCTGGAATTTGTCTGGGGTACAATTTGTACTTATCCTTCTGACTGTGTTTATTTTAGGGAGTTGAAGGGTTTAATGTTGTGAAAAGATCAAAGAAAGAGTTACTTCCTCATGCTCAACTTTCATCAATTTGTTATCCGTCACTTTTATCAAAGCAATATTTTCCTAGTCTGGAGAATTCAAGACTGTGATGATGTGTAGGAAATATCAGGATCTTCTCTCTGTATAACCCCATTCAGTCAATAGGAATCTGGTATCAGCTGGAGGTTGCTCCTCTCTCATCTTCTGCTCAGGCACAGACTGTTGCAGAGGAGATGCAGACTGTGTTCTCCTACAGAATATTTACTTCTAGATTCTATTGTTGTTCTCTTTTATGCAAAATAAGTCTTTTTGAATGTAGATATAAGAGTAGGACTTGTATATGAAATATGTGATTAGTGAGTGTGTGCCTATCAGCACGCATATTATTTTCATTAATCAATGGTGACAGTCATTTTGGTTTCATGGATTTTGGCAATCCATTTGCCCTATTCTGAGAGGCTTGATATATAAGGAGTTTGCTGTAAAACAGAATTTTGCAAGAAGACACTGGAAAACACATTCTAGCTAAATGCTGTCATTGGCAGTTACTCTCACGTTATATGCAACCGTGTGTGAAAGCACAACACAAGCCCACTCCTCCCCTTTTGTCTGGTGAAGTCTCATGGAAGTGTATTGCACATATTTCAAGAAGAGGGTTTTTTAACATGCTCTTTAGCTCCCTAAAACAGGTTTCTGACTTTTATAAAAGAAGCATTTATATGTCCTCTAACCAAAAAAAGCAATGATATTTCAACTAGCCGAGGGGCTATTACCTAACCTATCACCACTTCTAAACTAAGACTGTTTTCCTACTAGGGAAATACCTCTGACTTATGGCTACATCATTTCGCTATTGGCCTAAATAAGCATACATATGACTGATGTGTCAATGGTAGATTTCTTTTTGATGAAAACAGGGTGTTTGACAGTATAGCCTTAGCATATCCTCTTGATAATATTAATCATAAAGAAATGGGATCTGACTTTTCCAGCTGTAGCCATCGAAAAGTTATTCCAAGGCATTCACCTAGGCATTTACCATAAACCATGCAGGCAGTTCTTAAGAATAATTTGTTCAGCCCTTATCTCTTCCCACCAGCTGAGATACGTACACAACAATCTAACTTTAACATGGCTAACCATAAATGAGATGGTTCTTCCTTAGTGTGGATGACCCTGCTCCATCTTAAAGTAGTCATTTATGTGGCTGGGATGTAGCCTTTCATTCAGTTCCTTTACCCAGCTGGGACACTTGAAAAGTCATATAGAGTTAAAACTGCAAAAGGACTCCTCTTTTGGTGCTGAGTCCATGACTCCAGTTTGCAGTTTGAATCCAGTCTTGAATCTGGTGCTTAAACTGCAACAAGCTTGGATCCCCTCTCCTTCCTGAGGAAGCCAGAAGTTTAGTGGGATGTTTCCAATAACTTGAGCACTGAACTTGTAAATAGGAAATGCTTCAGACACCAGTTTGTACCTTAAATCTTACCCTTTTTCTGAATCTACAACTTCATTTGATATAGGACTCCAGATGTTACTTAGACTGCTTAACCTAGGGATCTAGAGTACCAAATCACTTCCCAGAGTTGGGAGCCTAGAAGACTCAGGAGGCATAACTTCTTTTTATTTAAAACATCCAACCCTGAGAGAGTCCTACAAGTTACTATACATGCCTCAGCCAGACTTGTATTTGATGACAAATGATGAATGAATAAAAAGTATCCCAAGGCTAGAGACAACAAATCCAGTGTGAATTAACTGATAATTAAGATACTCCCTGCTACAGGAGGGAGGAAGTATGCATGTGTTCATATGGTGAGGAAGGGATATTCAGTGTCATTCTCCTCTTTTTCTGTATTTTTAAATGAATACAGCTTCCAGCACTGTTTTGGCTAGGGATCAAACTTACTTATACATATGCTTTCTAAAGATTGTGCTGGAATGGCTGGTATGTCTGGTTCACTATGGCCAAGAAACATTTAAATTGAGAAGCCTGTCCAATTTGGGGAATTAAATAAATTAGCTGAGCCTGTGAGATGGAGAACTTGCTCTAGAGTTAAGCAGAAGAAGAACTTAAGGAAACTTATCAGTGAAAATGGAATATATCTTTTTTTTTTTTTAACTTTCTCAAAGAACTAAGCAGACATCTTGAGCCTCATCAAGATTCCAGGATTCCAAGTTATCAATTCTCATGGACTTGCTCCTTCAATTCTCTAATAACATCTACATGTTAGGAGAATAAATTCTTAAATGCACAAGTTTAAGATTTTTGTGGCAGTGGGAGCCCCATAAGCACTCAGGAAATACAAAAAAAAAGAAGCCTCAAGCCCTCACTTCACCCACTGTCAGAACTGCTTTATGATATGAGGTATATCATTTATGACAGTTTTTGAATTACTTTCTGCTATAAGGGTAGAATATTAATTCTAAATCCAAAGTGTATTTTGGCATCACACACATATTGAGGCCTTCTTGCACTTTAGAAGAGGAACAATAAAGGAGATATGAGACAATATAACAAAAAGAATAAAGAAACCAATTTCTTATTATTTGTCTCTTCAAGTATTATTCTGTTCAAGTTCAGTCTGCATTCTACTTGTAATATACTTACAAAGTTTGAGAGAGGAATACTAATATATTGCATTTTATAGGATCCTGAGAGTAGTAGACAATCTGTTTTGTTTTCTTACTCTAAGTATATTTATCTCATACCATTCCACCTAGCCACCATGACATAGGAACAGTTATTTCATTGAGGTCATATGTGCGGCGGGAGATCAATG